>JAOANR010000007.1:57992310-58184149 GCA_030278955.1 Hygrophila difformis | reverse complement strand
CCATATCAATGAAGTTCACTTAAGGATCAAAGATGTCATTAAACAGGGCCGTTGGGAGTTGAGAGAAATTATGTCTTGGATTCCATGGAGCTTAAAAATGCGATTGTTGCTACTCCAGCACCATATCTATCCTCTAGGTCAGTGGACGTTCTTCATTGGAGGATGGATAGGAGTGGATGTTATTTTAACAAGGTATTATGCGATTATGCCAGCAGGGTTGGACATGGATGTGGAGCAGTGTTGTGCCGGAGAAGCTTGATGTGTTGTTATGATTACCAGGACATGGCGCGTTACCATGTAACTAGTTGCATTTCACTCGTGGAATGGCAGCGTCTCCACCGGTGGCGAATCCAGGAAATTAAGTTCGGTAGGTCAGTTTTTGATAATTAATATAATTAATTTTAATGCATTAATTATTGTAAAAATACTAAAAATGTTAAATTCAAAGTAATATAAAATATGAAATATCAAGTAATTAATAGTACACCAAAATAATTATAATTGTTCACAATGGTCATATTTTGGTTTTGTTGTACAATAGTATCAATAAAATTCGTATACTACAAGAAAAATGCTGATTACCGATCGAATTGTGCGGTCAGTAACCCATGAATACGGGTCGTTCAACCCTTACCAACCATCTTATTGACCGAAAAATGCCGGTCAGAGGGTTTCAGTGAAAATGGGAGGGAGTAAAAATGGGGAGTATTTTGTTTGTTGATATAATAACGAATTACAACCAAATTGGGGAAGATATAATGCCCTAGATAACAGACTGCAATTGCGGTCGGTAATACCGACCATAATAAAAATGGTCCGTGATTTGGTTGACATTGACTCCCCAGAAGCAAGAAGCAACAATAAATAGATTTTAACCGAAAAACATGTGCGGTCGGGAATATGTCGGTACTAGCGACCGCAGCGTGCCGGTCGGGGAATGCAGTCGGTGCCCCGGAATTTTCTTGTAGTGGTAAATAAATCTCTTTCAATAAAAAATAATCAAAAAATCAGTTAGTTGAGTTGATTCATGATATTCCTCAATTTATTCTTTATCATAATCATTACTGAAAAAGCTCTTGTTGTTGCCCAAGAAAGAAATAATACTAACTTCAAAAACATGTGTACTTTCAAATGTGTTTCATCCTTCTGACAAAGCTTGATGGAAACCACATTTAATTAAATGCTTCACATCCTAACATCTCTCATCGGTTTGAATATCAACATTGGAATTCTTTAATATATATTCAAAACAATCAATTTCATTTCTGAAAATTCTTTAGTATAGAAGTCTGCAAGTGATCCTAATTTTTTTTATCAGAAGAAGAAAATGGATTATTATAGGTATGAAAGCAGGTCATACAAATAAGTAATTCCTTACTTACCTCACTAAATCAATTTTCAAGCTCTAGCAATTATAAATAAATTAGATCGAAAATAGTTCTACTAAAAAATGATTGTCACTTTTCACTTATGAGAACTCATTTCTACGATAATATCCATATCAAGAATCACCACTTCATACTTGATCATAAATTATATATATAATTCTTTCAATGACATCATCACATCCATTATCCGTCAAAGTTTAAAGATTTTTTCTTTGTTACAGTAAACATGGATATCGCATTTAGAATTTCTTTTTTCCATACAACGTCGAATTTAGCTCATTCGTAACTAAAATTATATCCAACATCTAAGTGTCACAAACTATGAAATAAAAGCACATCATTAAATAAAATTGGTAAGTGATTCACTTTTGTTTTCATCATTCGTGTCAGAAACTTCCTTAATGGCATCAAATGACTCAATAATAATAAGACACAAATGAATCACATCTAAAATTATTTTATAAATGTGAATTAGTACTAAACTACTAAATGTTTTTTATTTTTTTTAAAAAAGAACCTAAACTATAGTGGGTCAATTAACCCACCTTGCACATATACACATCCGCCAGTGAGGTGGAAATAGACAGTGGCGGATCTAGAAATTTTTTTAAGTGGTATCACAAAAATTAATGTAAATTAATTTAAAATTTTGGATATTAGTCACAACACAAAAGCAATTAAGAAAAGCTATATTGGACTTGGAGATAGTGTTGTTACTAGGAGTGAAAGCGGGATGGATAATTCCCGCCCGATCCGATGCCGTATTCGATTATATTCAAATTCGCATTCGAATTTTTATATCCGGCAGATATAGGACCGGATATGGGATTGCAAATATCCGCTCGTATCCGCCATATATAATTAATTAAATCAAAGCATATTAATCAACTCGACTACAAAATTAGGTTCTTTGCATTTAAACTGTAGTATTTAACATGTTATAGTGATGCTATTTAGATATCTTGAACTGAATAACTAATGATCTTGGAGTATATTCGGAGTTCTCTTAAAAAATTATAAAAAAAAATAATTTTAAAAATTATAAGATTATCCGAGTTAAAATCCGAATCTGTATCGTATCCATTTCCCGATATATTTAAATTCGTATTTGTATCCGGCCTATTCGTATTCGATTCCGTATTCGACAAAAAAATATGGAATAGAATATAGGACGAGTACTATCCGCCCGTATCCGTCCCGTTTTCACTCCTAATTGTTACTGCAAAATTGAGTTGGTCATTGGGGTCAGATCATGGATGAATTTTATAGTGCACGTACAACTATATGTTTAAAAAACTCTTTGGAGTTTCTTTTAGTAGTCTTTTAGTTATATGTTCAAAAGCATAACTTTACATACCCATAAATTTTTAGCGTCATTTCTGTATTAATTGGGCTTGAAATTTGTTAACGTACGCATGGTTCATAAGTTTGGCCCAACCTCATTGCAATAATAATAATATTTTTTATTATTTAATTTTGATTTATTTAATTTTAATAACCTTAAATATTGCGGTCTCACCATCATTACCCTCAAATCATTCTACTTTATTTATTAAAAATATAAAAATATATTTCTAAACCAAATATGATCTCTTCATATGGCCCCATGCGGCCACTCTAGCTAGTCAACAAACAACCGAGCAAAGCTATACATTTTGTCATGTTCAAGCCCGGAGAAGAACCTGTTCTTCCAGGTCTTCTGCATAGGGCTCTCAATTTTTGGCCCATTTTTTTTTTTTTTATATATATATATCCTTTGTAAATCTATGTGATGTTTGTTTGAGGAGAAAATCCCCTACTTTCATCTTCTATGAAACCAATAGAAGTGACTAATGTTGATCATTCTATATTTCTCTTTTTGTGTGTTTGTAGATACTAGCATCATGGAATACTGTTTGAAGATATCTGGATCAGATGCCGGAACTCTCTTAGTAGAGAATTTAGTAAATAATTTCAAACAAAGTGAATTCTTTCTCATCAAATAACTTTATTATTTAGGCCCAGAATTTGCTGGTCAATGATGCAGCTATAAATTAATCCATTTTTTTACATTTTAAATTTTTGTTGACATATTGTTAGTTTTAAAAATAATTTTAAAAGGTGGTTGAAAACTTAGCCAAGTCAATAATTTTCAATCAGGATTCGGTTCCCAGCCTGACCCACTATTTATTCCCTTTATCTCTTTGTATGTGTGTAGCATATACTACTATTTTATACCAACCATTTATCTGGCTTGACTATAAAAATAAAAAATTAATAAAATTAAAATTTGCATTTTTTTTTTTAAGAACAGGACCTTCGGAAATGATTAGACGGCTCTGCCCTGGTCTTGTTTCTATAACAAAGATAATAATATGCGTTAATAGTTAGTTTGACTTGCGAAGAGAGGGATGCATGGGGCATGGGGAATAATGTCCCAAGTTAGTAGTGGATCCATGATTTTATTTATGGGAACATCAACTTGAAAATTTTCAAACATACAATAATAAAATTATTATTACTTCATATGTCCATTATTTATGTCTCATAACTTTTGGATACACTATCCAATATATTTGTTTAACGATTAATATTTTAAGATCGGAATAAGTAAAAATTATATAAAATATATATTCTGAAACTACATTGTTAGACGATTCTAAGAAGAGTAAACTTGACTATATTTTGTTTTTATATAATGGCGATAGCATTAGGTCAAGGTTGATCAATAAACATTGTTAAAAGTCAAAATGAGATACATTTAGTGGGACGGATGGGGTATTATTTTTTTCATAAACAACCTATACATGCTAGGAAATGGTGTTGTGAGAGCTCATGACATACAAATTATAAAGGGACAAAGAAGATGAATAGAAGGCTGGGTGGAGAATCAAACTCCCAAAAATAAACATACAATGCAAAAAAAAAAAAAAGAAAAAAGAAAAACAAACAAAAACAAAAACAAAAGACCAACACATAAATATCCATTCAAGAATTATTGTAATAATGGGCTTGGCCTTGGGCTTGTGGTAAATTATAAGTATAAATTTTGAAAATGTTCATAGGCTTGGGTTATGGAAGAAGAGAGTAAACACAATAATTGGTTGCCTTAGACCATCTCTAATGGTGGAAGCAAATCCTCAAATTTGATGATTTGGGGAAAGTTTGCTCCCAATGGTGGAAGCAAACCAATCCTCAAATTTGAGGATAGATGAACATTCCTCAAATTTGTTGAAATTTGATACTTTCCCCAAACCAATCCTCAAATATTTTTTTTTCTTTTCTATTTATTTTATGTATTATTATTGATTTATATATTATCAAAAACTAATTTTTAATATATAATCCATTTAATAATTTTAATCACATTATTTTAATATAATATATAAATAAAAATAATAAATTTACATATTGTATATTAATAGTTATAATCGTATTATTAATAATTAAATATAAAATAAACTTATATTAAACAAAAAAATTGAAAAAATAACATATATAAAAAAAATGACATTGCACACTAAAAAAAAAATTAGAAATGCATTACACATAGATAAAATATGGTTAGAAATAAACTACAAACTAGTAAATAAAAGTAAACACACAATACAATAATTTAAGAAACATAAAACATGAAAATAAAATGCAAATACATTTTGAATTTTGTGATTAAAATGGAGGTAAATCACTCCCCGAGCCTCCAAGATCACCGGGAAAATAATTCCCATATATATTATCCCTTCGTGTTTCATTGTCTTCCATTTTTCTTTTAAGTTTAGATTTTTTTACCCATCTGGTCGGTAAGAATGGGAACCAAATCCACATTCGTCACTAGATAAATTAAATTTAAGTTAATACCTGAAAATGAAGGTGACCAAGATGAAGTGTTTTCTGGAGAAGAAAGATTAATAGTTGCATCACTAGATCTTTCCCCATCTTTTCCGAATTATTTAATTAGTATTTTAGTGATATTTTTACTTAATCAATATTTGAAATTATATATTTTGTGAATAATTTTATTATTAATTAATTTTTGATATTATTTAATTAAAATATTATTTACAAAATTATATATTATAATATTATTTATAATTATAAAAGTTATGAAGTTAATTTTAAAAAATAATATAATTGTTAATATATATTTAAAATAAATAAAATAATAATTTTAATTAATATTCTAAAGAATATTCTTCCATTCATCAAATTTGGGGAAAACTATTGGGAGAAAGTATCATCAAATCACCAAAAATTTGGTGATTTGGTGAAAGGGAACCATTGGGGTTGCCCTTAAGCCCAATGGACAGTGAAAATGTTTAAAAATAGTTCGAGCTCGATGTTTTTGAAATAATTTACATATTATTTTAGCTTAGTTTTTGAAATTCGATTAAGATCGAGCTTCAGCTTTCAAGTTCCCATGGACAAGCATATATAGTTTTTTATTTATATTTTTATTTTTATTTTTAAGTGTAACGTTTCTCATTTGTCAATGCGTATTTTCAACGATTAATAATTCAAATTCATTATAAGTAAAAATTTTAAAAATTTAATATTTCAAAACTATAAGATGAGATAATCCAACAAAATTGGTTATATTTTGTCATCTATAATTATAACAAAAATAGAAAACAAAGTGTCATAACGAATTAAAAAAAAAAACTAAAATGTTACACTTAAAAAAAATAGAGGGAGTAATTAACTTGAGAACTCGTCCCAAATCTTTCACCTTAGCTTGCCACGTGTAATGACATAATATAAAATTAGTGAAAGTAATAAAAAGGGCCATTACATGGAGTCTATTCCACTTTTAGGCCATTATAAGTTGAATTTCCAGAATTAGGCCATTACAAACACATGTTGAATGAAATTAAGCCATAAGGACCAATTTGAAAATTAATTAATTCCCAACAACTTTTCCTTTCTTTCACTAAAACCCCAAGAAAGTTTGACTTTATTTACTCTAGTCCTTTGTCAATATACTTAAGTTTTCACTATATAAATGACACCAATGCGCTTGAAAATTGGTATCAGAGCCTAGGTTTTATTGAAGAACATATTAATTATATTATTTATAATATTTTATTTCTTAATGGAGAAGATTTAATTATTTAATGGATTCAAATAATTTGAAACCCACGAGTTATTTCCAAATTTTGGAAATAAAAAATAGAAAATTCCAAATGAATTTCTTGAACTTGTCCATGGGACAAGATATTATCAAAATCAGTTTCTTTCCTTAAAATGAGAGGAACGGACTGGAAAGAAATTGATCCGGATAGCTCTAAGTTATCAAAAGACTTAAGAGAAATCCAAAAGACGATTCAAGATTTTGGTAACCGGGTATTAATTATACCGGGGAAAATAGATAACTTGAATCAGACAACAGATGAGATCTTGAAAGTATTTCAAGACCTAAAGAAAGAAATTTTGAATTTGAAATTTGACATTTCGGATATCAAGAAAAGGCAGAAGGATATTCCTGGATCTTCCAAGAATAACCAATCCAATATTAGAGATGCATTCGGACCAGTACAAGCTTTACATCAAAAGGGTAAAGCAACTATGGTTCCAAAGCAGAAATCACAAGAAGGGCTTATGATCGATCTCCTGAAAACAGACGAATGAGTGTTTCCAGGGCAGATCTATCATATCTACAAGAATTAGCAGAATCATTTTCCCAACTTGGGATTATGGATCTAGTTAATGTAAAACCCAATGAAGTTCTTCAATTGGGTTATGCGGAAGGATCAGGATCCAACGTGACCCACGATGGACCGCCTGATGTCCCAATGAGAGAAAGTACAGACTTCTACATGAACAGGTATCCTGAGGTGCATCTCAATGCAAGACGAAACCCAGGACGGAACCCAAGTAGAGCACCAGAATCCACACCGTGGGCCAAGACGATGTTACAACCATTAAATCCATATGGCATAACACTAAACCTCGACGTTATCGACTTCCGAAACATCGAAGACCTGATCGATGAATGGGTAGCTTCAATGAAGATTGCAGCAACCACCCTGAAACTCGATAAAGAAAACTTTGTCAGATTAATAGAGCTGAGTCTCGAAGGATCGGCAAAGCTGGGCTGGAAAAACTCCACGACTGCTTTAAAAGAGCAAATACTCGAGGGAGAATCCAAAAGCACAATCTGTGAAAGATTTGGCCTCTTATTCAAAACCCATTTTGTAGGAGATGGGTATTTTGAAGAACAGAGAACCGAAAAAATCAAGGTCTATACCCAAGCATTGTTGGGTATGGAGTTAAGAAGTATTTGCGCAGTAGACGAATACATCTACTGGTTTCGTAAATACTATTTTCGGAGTGAAATGACAGCTGAAGTAGCATGTCCCATGTTCTTTGCTAAGATCTGCAGCCCATGGAGAGAAATGTTGATCCAATCGTACACAGTACCCTCTGGTACAGTGGACTCAATAGCTCGAAGAATGTCCTTCTTAAAGGATAAACTCAGAGAATGGTGTCAACAGGCAGCAGCCCAAAAGAACATCAAGAGACTAAGAGGTAAAATAAAAAGAACTCCTCTTTGCTGTGAAAATAACGATTTTCCAACAATTATAGGAGAATCAGGAGAAAAGAGGAAAAAGAAGAAGAGTCGAGGCTCATACAGTAGGAGTTTCAGAAGACCTCCATTCCAAAGAATAAGAACATGGTGGTCCAAGAGCAAGGCCAGATCATACAAAACTGGACAAAGAACGGGAACGACGAAGAGTTCATCCCAAGGTTCAACTAGCTCAGCAGCAAGGAGCACGGGGAGAACGACGTCCAAGAGAACATTCAGACGAGCCCATACCCGAGCCAACGAAAGTTTCAATGACTGCAACTGTTGGAAGTGTGGAGCCAGAGGTCATATCTCACCCGATTGCCCTCAGAATCGTGAGGTACGAATGTACGAAGCCACGGAGGATATCGTGGAAGCAGTCTACCATGGAAAGCTGGTACCAGTCTATCAGTTTGAGGACATCCCCTCGGATGAAAGCATCTACGAGGAAGAATTAAGAAGTGACTCGGACTCATATTCAGATGGATCTTCAACCGAATCTGACTGAAGAAGACAGGATTCAGACCACTGAAAACCTGTCTGGATTCTTTTCAAGGATGACGATCTCGAATCGAACCATGGAAAGAATAATGCGACAAGATTCCAACCTCAGCCCATATGACGGATTCAGAATTGGCGGGATTGGACGAGTTCTTAACCAGATGGGACTCAACCAGAGAAGACATAACATCATCTACAAGGTAAGTGCAGGTGAGTTTGCAATTCCTATGGAACTTACTTGTAATGTTATGGATATGCAATTAATTCCTAAAGAAGAAATTCTTGAGGAATTAAGTAGAATGAAGGAGGAAATCGCCATTACTATGAAATGGACCCACATAGGAGCCATTGAAGTAGTAATTAAGGCAACCTTCAAAGAATGCATTGATTCTGAATTACATCTATCAGTCACTGATAGAATAATCAATAACCTTAGAGATGGTCTTCTTGGAACTATGGTAGGAAATTTATATGCTGGAAAATTAATGTTTGACATACATCCCAGAATTTCCTATAACTTAGCTGACCAAGATTTTAGTAGAGTTCTAACCCTTCATCAGGAGTTTAAAAGAAAAGATCTGATGAAAGAAGGGAACAGGCCATATTCTATAACTTATAGAATCTCTTATGCACTTTCCAATAGTCATCATTCTGACTTATTTCTCAGGAAAGAATATATAGAAATTCCTAGAATTTTCAAGGAATTTGCTAAAGTCATGACTCCAAATCCTACCCAGATTCCAAGGTTAGGAGGAGTAGACATACAAATAAGAGATCATCCAATTCTAGACAGATCAACGAGTGCTAGAATTGAGTACGCAAGCCGTATGTCTTTTTCGGAAGACAGAATTATGGCATATAAAGGGAAGGAGTTCATCAAAGATCTAACTCCTCAATCCATTGGGGTAGATAATATAAAGATAAAATGCCCTGAAGGATGGAAAGAAATACGAGTAATATTCGACATCACTGAAAAGATTAACCGTTTTCCATGTGATGACTTATACTACTTGCAGCAGCCATCAATTGGAACCTATGAAGGAACAATTGAAATTGCAGGACACGAGATCAGAGTCTTAGGCACCGCCGGAAAAGACAATGGGGTTATGATTTTGGGATTAAGTTTTCTCGAAAATCATAAACCATGGGTAAGAAAGGATAATGGTATAGAATTTAATCTGAAGGGTCACACCATCAGAATTAAATGACAAGTCCATTCTCCATTTATATCTCAGTAGGGATAATATATGAAGAATATAAGTCAGAATATTTCGCAGCTTATATTGATTCAGGATCAGGTATTTGCACGGCAAAACCAGGAGTTTTCCCTAGCGAAGCTATGGAATCATTACCCATTATTGCAGGAAGAGATTTTTCCCAAAAAATCTTAGTACTAAATAAGGGTATTCGACAAACCAATATCATGATTGGAGGAGCATTTGGTACACCTTGGTATAAGGTAAAAACGCCTCCTATTTACTTTCATGACACAGGAGCGGATATTTTGTTAGGGAATAATTTTATACAATCCTTTACAAAATATGTTCAAGATAACAAAAGAAATTTGTTAATATTTACCACAAGTTATGGAAATGAGATACAGGTGTTGCGCAGGGAAAATGCATTCAACAGGTTAATGCCTATATTATTTCGCAGCAAACGTGGTGATAATGATGCCAAACTAACCCATCCAAAAATGCAGGATAAAAGAAAGTTTGGTAAGGCTTTGTTGTCTTTTAGACAGCAAGGATTTGATGAAGCTTCTATTGAGGAAATTATAAACCTCAAAGAAGCAATGCAGGAAATGAAGTCATTAAATATAACTTCACTAGACATTGATGGGGAAACTAAATTGTCCCTCGAAAATGTCAAAAGACTTATCCAGAGAAACTTTAACGAGGATCCTCTGGCATGGTGGGATAAAAACAAGATCGAAGCTACTTTACAGGTAAAAGAACAATATAAATATGAGTATGTTCGATAGAAACCCATCTTAATGAATATGCAGGATAAGAAAGATATGCAGCAAATTATCAAGGAGCATATTGATCTTAAACTCATCGAGCCTGGAGTCTCAGCTTATAGTAGCCCTGGATTCTTGGTAAGAAACCACGGTGAAATAAAGAGAGGTAAACCCAGGTTGGTAATAAACTATCAAGGTATTAACAAAATAATACAGTTTGATGGTTATTACATTCCGAGTAGAGAACACTTAATTGATTGCATCAAATGTGCTAAAGTGTTTTCTAAATTTGATTGCAAATCTGGTTTCTATCAGATTAAGATGGAGAATGAGTCGAAGAAATTCACAGCATTCTCCACCCCCACAAGGGCAATATATTTGGAATGTTATGCGAATGGGGCTTTCTAATGCCCCTCAGATATTCCAAAGAAAGATGGATAATCTATTTAAGGATTATCTAGAGTTTATGTTCGTCTACATAGATGACATTCTGATTGCATCTCGAAATATTAAAGAGCATATTAAACATCTTGAAATATTTTCTGATGCATGTCACAGGGAAGGTCTAGTTCTCTCTGAGAAAAAGGCCACTATCGCTGCTAACAAAATTGAATTCTTAAGAGTTCAAATTGATGAAGCAGGAATAGAGTTACAGGAACACATTGTGGAGAAAATCCGCAATTTTCCTGATATATTAAAAGACAAGAAACAACTTCAGAGTTTCTTAGGAGTTGTAAATTTTGCGGGTATGTTTATTAAAGACCTTGCAAAATATAGAAAGGATTTTAGACCACTCCTGAAAGAGACTGAAAGCTCTAGATGGAAATGGGAAGAAATCCATACCAAGAGAATTCGTGAACTAAAGCAAGTCTGCAATAGCTTGCCAAAACTCGCGATACCTCAGGATGAGGATGAGCTGGTAGTCTACACAGACGCCAATGATTTTCGATGGGCAGAAGTGCTCATGAGAAAAACAACTACGGGTCAAGAACCTTGTAGATACACGGGAGGGTTGTTCACTGAACAACAAGCCAAACTTTGGCATATTAACGAGAAGGAATTCTTTGCAGTATGGAAAACATTTAAAAAATGGCCTTTATTCTTACTTGCAAAGAAATTTGTATTAAAAGTTGATAATACTAATGTTAGGGCTTTTTTAAAAAATAAACTTGAATCAAAAATTGAAAAAGCTCGTATTATCAGATGGCAAGCTGAATGTCAATATTATACTTATGATATTGATGTTATAAAATCTCATGAAAATGTTCTTGCAGATTTCTTGACGAGAGATGGAAGCATTTGAAGCTGATTCCATCATTACGAGATTCAGGCACCTCAGAGAAAACCTAGAGGAGCTATCGAAGCATTTTGGACAGCTCGAGATCAATGCACGAGCAGCTGGCCAAATACAACAGAGCGATGTGGACATGGTCCGCAACAATATACGAACCTCCCATATAGCAATGACAGCACTATGGGAAACAGTATTAGAGCCAATCAGGAAAGCGTCAGCTTCCCTGGTAAACAAAGAGAAATGTGCCCAAAAAGCTAAAGTGGTCACATATGAAGAAGCAGATTCAAGCATTGCTTCAAATGAACCATTGTCGGATACCGACAAAAATGTTGAGCAAGAGGAAAGTCACATTTCCGAAAGCTCAAGTCAACCCACTGCCTCTGGGGTGAAAGAGGAAGAAATTAACCTTAGGCCAATGACAGGCACCTCTAAGGTTAATTCAGACGAGAAGGTCCTATCTACTGCCTGGCTGGACTACCAAGGAAAATGGGAACAACTGGTTTCCAAAAAGGGAATTAACCCTAGCAAAACAGTAATCGAGACATCCGGGAGATACAACAGGGTATGGATGCTCGAAGGATCGAAACCAGAAGAGGTTCGAAAGTGGTATGACTTTGGAGCATTAGCATCTGTTCATACTACATCACCAGGGTTTCCGGAAATCGAAAAACTTCCGGGATGGATAAGTAGTGCAGTGCACGAATCATGGCAGAACAACCCGCACCTGCAAAGAGGAGATATTCTGGAGCTTAAGTTCATTTCAGCGGCACCAGAGATAGTCGGAAAAGGTTCTTATCCGGTCTTTCAATTTATTAAATTACAGAGACCTGATATGATTGCCTTCAACAGAGTTAAGTCTATGGATGAGAAGGCACCATTGGTATCTTCAATCAGCGAAGATGAAATCTCCACCCGACGAGCATGGGGATTCTGGGTCTGTCTCACCGAGATGGAAAAGGTTAAATATCCGTTTAAAATATTCTCAAACAATTTAAATGGATCGTTCCTGGTTAATTCTTTAACAGGGAAAAGCACAGAGTTTGCGGAAACCTCATTCGAAAAGAAGAGGTTACTCATCTGGGAAAACAAGTTGCCAGCAATCGAGTCTACCAGAAAAAAGGCATGCAACATGATGCATGTTGGCCAATGGGATAACCACATATGCCCATATTGTGCAGAACAGGAGAAACCCCTATTCGGTACAAAGATCCGGGTAACCCAGAAAAAATCCGGACCCGAACAGGACAAAGGGAAGAAACGTCCAAAAAACTTTCACAAGCCAAAGTAAGATTAGCTGGATGTAAAAGAAAGAGAGGTGTAGGCAACACTCATAATTAAAAGCCGACAAAGAAGGGCAGAGTAGCTGGCAGAAAGTGGCCGACAAGAGAAGGTGGAAAGTTGACAAAAGCCACCTAACGCAATAATTCAAAAAAGGACAATAATGTAGCCGGTGGAAATTAAGGCCAAGTGACGAACGCAGTGACGTCACAAGGATTTAGAGGAATATTGGAATCCGGGGCTGAAGTTCGCGGGCGCCTATAAATAAAGGAGTTTGAAGCAGATGGAAGGCATCAAAAATTCCTCCCAACTCTTCAAAATATTTGTAATATTTCTCTTTATGCATATTTCATTTCGAGTCTGTATAAGTATGGGTATTTCCCCAAGAGTCTTGTATCCTCCATGAGGAACTAAGTGTCTGTCTTCTCCATTAGGGGAAATTATGTTTAAATAATATTTTTAATATTTCTTCAGTAAAATCCAGGCTTCCAAATATCCCAAATTTCCCGATAATATAATTAAAACCCTTTATTCATATCTTGATAGGTCCTAAGGTAGGAAACGAAATAGGACTGTGCTGTTTGTTGCTGAAGGAGCCAAGAATCGGTGAACCATCGGTCGCGGCTGCGTGGTTGGAGGAAGTCCATAAAATCCCGGAGCTTAGGAAACCCGGCAGCAAGGCGGTCAAAGCCAAGGTATGAAGCTTAGTGCTTAATTTAATTATCGGAAGCATGATGGGCTGATATTGGACTAATGGTAATGAAGAAACTAAAATCTGGGGTCAAAATGAAATAAAGTAAAAGTTGGTAGGGTTAATTGAAGTTTGAAAAAGTCAAAATAGTCTAAATGGCCTTAATTTGGTCAAAGATGGTTTCTAATGGCCTAAAATCGGAAATTGATTTCATAATGGCCCAAATGTGGAAATGGTGCCTTGTAATGGCCTAAAAAATTCATTTCCTCTATAAAATTTACCGATTCTAATAATTCTAATAATATACTATCAGTCTCATATTGTCAGTTTATTTATTACATGTAAGCATGCATATCTCATCCACCCTCCTTTTCCTTTCCTTAAATAATCCTCCATCACTATTAACCACATCCGTCCACTTGTAATAATGTCCATGCCTACATATGTTCGTTTTTAGCACCCCTAAAATATTATATTGACCAATGGCCACCACCATTTCATTTTTATTCACATTATTTGTGATTTACACATCACAAATTATAAACCACCCCCCCCCCCCCAAAAAAAAAAATAAAAAATAAAATAAATATATAAGATGTTACCCATACAAGATTAATGGGCTACTAAGGGCTAATAATTTTGACTAGTCTTACTTCCTATCCCACTCCCTCAAATTATTTGATAAGTTTAGTATTTATACACCTAGCTAAAGATGCATAATAGATAGGGTCTTCTAAATAATTAAAGTAAATTAAAATATGATTTGAACTTATAGTTAGCTGGCTATTGTATAATATTGGTGGCTTGACAAATGACAATTGACATTGGTTGAACCAACCAAAAAAGAGAGGTTGAGTACCAAAAAGGACATCTAATAAGATCAAAAAGTGGACCTTTGCCCATTAGTTACTTCACAACCAAATTCCATCTATTGTTGTGTAGTGATTTGAACAATTATTGGCATGTTAAGTTCAATTGGTGAAATTAGTTACAACCCCTTTTGCAACCTTTTCCCCTTTTCTTTAATACCACACATTTTGACGTTCACTAATAAAGTTCCAACTTTTCACACGTTTATTTTCATATTTGCCTTCGTTCAATCATGGAAATTTCCGGTCACATATAGGTTTTGTACCAAAAGAGAATTATAAATGAGTCAAGAGATATCTTGTACTCCTCGAACCCGAGACCCTGTTTAAGCTGCCAGAGCCTCATACTACGCATTTCAACTGCGTTTGGTTATACGTAGTTGTTATACATATAGTTATTTATTTACAGTTTTTTTTTTTTGAACAACCTATTCAGGCTAAGAAATTAGTGGTGGGAACTCATACCACACAACTTACAAAGGGACAAAGGGGAGGGTTAGGGGGCGGCGTGGGAAATCGACCCCTCCAATGTAGAGGTTGGAAGTCAGTGGACTTGACCAATTGGCCAAGTCTTTATCCCCTTATTTACAATTGATTATAAGAAGGATTAACTCTGAAAATAATTTGTATTCCCCTAGTGAAGTGTAAATAGTAGTAATAACATTACTATATTATTCAAGGTTTCTTTTTACAAATATATACTGGATGACAGTTACATTCAACTATATAATACTCCTACAAGTTCAACAAATATAGGAGTAATAATAATTAGTACTAGATTTTTCTTTCGTGCTCAAACTAGGTGTTTATATATACTTTTTAATGCAAATACTAATTTTATTAATTTAATAATTATAGATAATATTATCGTAGTATGTTCTTTTAATACTCCCTCTGTCCCACCAAATATGTCCTGTTTGACTTTATGACACTGTTCATTGTTCAATTTTGACTCGATTTTTTTGCAAGTATACATTTGGAAAAAATAGTCGAGTTGGATCTTGTTAGAATCGTGTAATCATGTAGTTTTAGAATATACATTTCACATAATTTTTTGTTGTATATATTTTGAGATATTAACGGTTGAAAACGTGCATTGAATTGTGTGCAAAAGTCAAACAAGACAAGTTAAATGGGACGGAGGGAGTATTTTTTAATGAAATATACTATAGTTTTTATCATATCGTTTATCTATTTCTTCTTAGTTTAAATGATTACTTAATAATCCAGGAACATTTTTGGGGAACTATTTCTTTGAATTAATTAGAATTTTAAAAGTGGCTTGCTTTTGATTCTTATTCTTTGTACAGTATTTTTGGTTATATTGATGTAATTTCTAGGGTTGGTTATCGGATTTTTCTTTTGAAGTTACTGGTTCAATTCACAAAAAACCTGGTTGGAAAGATGCTACTTAGACTACCAAAATTTTGTAGGAAGACGACGAACTCCATCATGCGACGAACTTTTAGGTGACAACATTCATCTTCGTTTTCGTTGGCTTTCTGCGAATTTCTTCTAGTGTTAATCTGTAAGCCGGTCTAACAAAAATTGCACGATATATGGAATGTTGGAGTTCAAGGTCTGGATTTGGTTATGATAATTATTTGCCTCAATTTTTATCAGGGAAAATCTAGGATGTTTGAGGCATTTCCAATGAGTTTTACTCTTAAGCCTTCTCTGCACTGTCATGCTGTGGGATTGACACATCAAATTCCTTCCCGACAACTAATTGACTCAAATATGGATTGAGGATTGCTTGAAACATAGTTACGGTCATATTAGTTGTTGCAGTTTGCTCAAACCTGAAAATATCTGCCATAGAGAAGTATTTGAAGACTCAGCACATGTTCTTGGAGCACATGCTCAAACCTGAAATCTTGGATAAATTATAAAAAAATAAATCATCAATTTTGTATTTGTGTTTGAAGGTCCCATTGTAATGAGTCAGTGGTTCGCCGAAAATTGTAACAACGATCAAACTAAAGTAAATGCAGAAATTAAAAGAGATACGGCGTTCGATAACCCAGCTCGGTTCTTCCGACCTACATCTGGGGGATTTCAATTCAGGCGACAAACTCTATCAACAAGACTCAAAAGGTACAATACACATTCTACGATCCTATCTAGCTTAGCTCGATCAAATCGTCAGGACTCCCCCTCGACAACAGATCTCGTTACGATTAAGAACTAGACACTTCTTGCTGTTTTGACGCCTAGCTGACTACCTTGGAAATGGCAATCCTATCTAATAAAGAAGATCTCCGTCTTGATTTACAGTAATACAATCGATGAAGTACAAACTCTCAAGATTCTAAGTCAAATTACAGAACCAATACAAAGATGAAGGACAAGAACATGACTTAAGAACTCTCTTCTAAATCTTGGAGAGTTTTAATCACTAAGAACACAGATGAATTGGTTAGTTCGGTTGTTGATGGGATGTGGGAACATCAGCGAACTCTGCATGAAAAGTCTTATTTGTACTAACAGTGTTTGTTCGCCTTTGTGATGAATTAGATCAATTTCATTTCTGTGCTCTTTAATTTACACTTTTATGCAATTTATATCATAATTTTTTTATTTTTAATTTTAACATGTGATCAATTTCTCCAATTGTGTTTGTATAAGATGTTTCATAATAGGCCTATAAAATGTTTGATAGAACACCTATATCAATTTCCGTCATATTTGTTCAACATAAATGCGAGGGAATTTGACTATATGGCCAAATCATCATCCTATTGAACTCCCAGTGACTTGGTAGTAAAAAATTTGTATTGTACTCCGTTTACGTTTTGTTGGAATGGTGGAATTCGACAAATTATATGTGTTTAATTAATAAGTTATGTTAATCTTTTTATAATTAAATAAAATTATTGGTTATCCACAATTATATATGATGTTATCTATATATATTAATAAAACCATTAGTGAACAACCTATCCTATATTTAATGTGGTGTCTTCATTTCAAATTTCCAATTTTTATAGATTTTTGCACATTTTAATTTATTAATTTTAGAGTTTCTCATTTATTTATTTATTCATTATAGATTTTCAATTTTTGAAATATATGGAATTTTGAATCCTACAATATTGTTCACTTTTAAAAAGATTTGAAAGATTTGAAATTTAAAATTTAACAAGATTTGAAAGATTTTGGATTTTAAATTTATATAGAATTTCCAATTCCAATTTATATATTATATATAATTAATATGTACTGATATCATTCTAATTGTATATAAATACTTCTTCTATATTCAAATATTTTTTACGGACCCACTTTTTTACAATGCACATCTTAAATCATGAATAACTCAAATTCAGTACAAGTAAAAATTCTAAAAGTTCAATATTTAAAAACTACACGACGAGACGAATCTAACAAGATCTCACTTGGCTATATTTAACTTGTATATCTATGATAAAACTTTAAGTGGAAGTATGTGCGTGAATAATAGCACATTTACAAATATCAACAATATTTGAATACGGAGATAGCAATATGAAACTTAATTATATTTTATTATATTAAAAATTATACAAAACATTTATAATTATTAAGAAAATTGTGAAAATTCATATTATGTGAATAATTGGTTTACAATAAGTTCACTATTTCCGTAAAAATATTTAAATAAAATAATGGGGTGTATAAAGAGTTATTGGAGTGCGAATATATCCATTATTAAATAAATAAGGAAAATCAAATTTATTTAATATATTTTTTAAGGAAGAATTCAATAATCTATGTTTTAACAGATTTTCAATTGTCAAAATAACAAATAAAAAATCTTGCTTTGTTAAAAATTGAAAAGCTAATTGCTGCAAATTCTATAAAGTTGAAACTTTTCTCTAGAATGCTGGTACCGGATGAAGTTTTAACGTCTAAAATAAAGAATCTACTAATATTAGAAGAATCATATTATAATAAGCAAAAAAATGATGACAGATCATACTAAGCTATTACCTTTGTTGATTGATGGGCAAAGAAATTTTATAATAAGATAATATCTGCAGTTGATAGTAGTGAGGGTGGATTATTTTTTTCTTTACGTGGTGGAATTAGCAATACATTTATCTGAAAACCATTATGTTCAGCCATTCGTGGAGGCATGATATTATATTGCTTGTAGCATCCAATGGAATAACATCACTACTTCTTCCAAGAGGTAGGACTTGCACATTCTAGATTTGGCATTCCACTAGATTGTTATGAGAATTCTACCTACAAAAAAATTACCCGAGAAAATGATTTAACATCTCTTCTAATTAAAACAAAGCTCATTATTTGAGATGAAAATTCTTGATTGGTATAATGATTATGAACCCATTTGATTTAACCAAATTTTCCATTCGATTTCAGAGGAGAAATTTCTAGTTATTTGATTTAACCAAATTACTAGTTATTTATTGGTTTAAGAAAGTTATTCAGATGTAGAATTTTAGTATAATTAATTATTTGATTTATAGGTCACATATGTATATAAAAATAATAAATAGGTGGGTTATAAACCTATAATTGCTAAGCTAGAATTAAATGAAAGTGAGTATGTTGATCTTATAAAAATTTACACTTCATTGTTTCTTTTTTTCGTGGAGCCGAAACCATGAAACTTTATTGTTTCTTTAAAACATTTACACAATTTTTTTAACATGGGCAAGAAAAGAAGAATCGGCAATTAAATTAAACATATCATCCAACCTTTCTCTATAAGTTGGAAATTGGAATGACTCCAAATCAAGGTACCAAATTCCTCCAACCTACACACTATATCCTAATTTGGAAAAAATATATATATATATATATATATTGCATATGGATTCCTTTATTTGACTAGCCACATATCCGATTACTACACAAATCTACAATGGGAAAAATTAAAAATAATCAATAAAAAAAATCTGGTGAAAAGAGGATATAGGTTAACATGACATTTGGTCGCCGAGAATATATGTATAAAGACATGGAGTGAATATAGACATTTCAGAGTTCAAAACAACAAGTGGTTCTGTTGTCGCGTTTTCGTCTCTCTAATTAATTTGATTTCTTTATTAATTTAAAATTATTTTGTTTCCATTAAAATTTTCCTAATTTTATTTTTTGCTTTAATTGGGGGTTTTAGCTACATCATGTAGTTTTGGATGATTTTCTTACTTGGCTAAAGGGTTGTGCTCAAGCATATGAACTTTTTTGGCTTTGGGTTCTAATGGTGATGTCTTTGAGTGGATTCCAGGAATAAAAGGAAGCTTGATTCGATGTGGTATTCTAAGGAGGGAGATGAGGGGTGATAGATTGCGGCGGCGGCGTTGAGCTGGCGGAGCAGGAGGAGCAGAGGTGCGGCGTCTAGGTTTACAACTGTTTATAGTTAAGCTTGGGATTAAGTTACTGCAGACAATTATTGGGTGATAGATTGCGGCGGCGGCGTTGAGCTGGCGGAGCAGGAGGAGCAGAGGTGCGGCGTCTAGGTTTACAACTGTTTATAGTTAAGCTTGGGATTAACTTACTGCAGAGAATTATTCCTCCAATATATTAGTTATTAATATAAAAATTACATATTTAAATTAATATAATAAAACTCTAATATAAATTATTTAATTCAAAAATACCAATATAATTATAAATATATATATGATTAAATATATTAAAACCATCTTCTTTGCAGCTTACTCTTAAATATCCACAAAAATATATTGATGGTATGTATTTTACTTATAAGTTTTATGTGATATAATATTTGACTCCGATATTCTAACTTTTAGTATAATTTTTCCATGATTTTTTTTTTTAAAAATTTGCCCCCTCTGCAATATTTGAAGTTTAGGAATAGAAAAACCCATTATCAAGCTCCCGTCCCTCCAATCAAACAAACAGAGAAGGAAGTTTCGTTGGGTTCCTACGCTTTCATGTCTACAATTCAATAATTTGGTAAAATAAGAAAAACCCCAATTATGACTTGTTAAGGCAGGTTAACTTGTAGTATGATTGCTATGCACATTAATTATGGAAAAAAAAAATCTATCCTTAGGTAATTACTGCCTAAGCTTTAATTAGAATATGGCAAGGCTTTTGATTTTTTCAAGGACAGGAGAGACACTAAATATATGCAAACTCATGAATCCATAATCAAAGTGAAAATTAAATGCGGAAATTAAAGAAACCTGAACTATCTTTTATTCCAAAATACACTCTTTGCTTCTGTGATAGTTTTCTTACCATTGGTGTATTTTAAAGATGAAGTATGAATACAAGCCTATTTATAGGCAAAAGTTTAAAAACTGATCTACGGTTTTGAATACATAAGCAATGTAACGGTGGAAAATTAGTAAAAGGCTAATGCAACAACAAACTATGCAAAAACAAAATAGAAGCAACAAATGAGTTAGAATATACAAAAAATTCTTAGTAAATTTTAAACAACATTGACATAGAAAACTATCTAGAAAGAATAGGTGGAGATAGAGATGAGTATCTCACAGAAACATGGGCTATATATTCTGGGTGAAAGCCGTATGGTAATTATCCGATCAATCCGTATTAGTTACTTTCTTCGTCTTATTTGAGATGTCACATTTTTTTTGGCACAATATTTTAGGTAGAATGAGTTATTGTGTTAATAGGGAGTAAATAGTTGATGTGATGTTTGTTTGAAGGAGTAAAAATTTTCTAAATAGGGAAATGTGACAATTGAAATGAGACGGACGAAAATAGAAGAGACATTTGAAATGGGACGGAGGAAGCATATTTAAATTCGAATCCAAAATTTGTTATCCAGCCGGATATTTCAATATTCGTATCCGAAAATATCCGACATATCCGAATTCGAATGAATGCTAATAAGATATTATCTAAATTTTAAATCCAGATATCCAAATATATTAGTATATTATTATTTATTAATTGAAAATTATTAATTAAAAAAATTGGTCCAATTGAGTCCATAATTTATACTAGAGATCAAAATCGCGAGACTGATCGTAGGATGACATATTCATACGATCTCAATTCTATAAAACCATCTGGATCGCCATAGGAACTAAAATGTTATGAGATCGGGGTGGGATCTGTGTAAGATCGTAGGATCGCTGAGCGATCTGATCCTACTCTCTATTACTTTTTTTTCATCATAAATTTACAGACTCAGAGTCTAGAGAGTCACTTTGGCACGTCAGTGTTTAACTTTCATTGGATCATAAATAATCATGCTTTGAAGGAACATTTATTTGATGGTTAAGGATAATTTAGTAAATTAACTATCAAATTCTTGTTGAAAAAAGATGTAGAATAGATATTTCCCATCCTACTTGCCACTTGTTTAATAAGATAATTTGTAACGCCCCGAAAATTTAAAACCATTTTCGTGACGTCACTGTCGTATTAAACTATACTAAACTGTTGATCACTCAGCTTAGACAGCTAATACGAAGCGAGGTAATAACATAATAACAACATATACAATAAAGCAATCCCAGGAACCACAAAACATATCCGGGCTACAAGCCCTGTATTATTTACTAACAAGGCAAAAGCCTAATAACGCCAACATAATTTAATACATGCAATCTACACTAGTTCGCTCAGCCCGTATCCCATCCTTATGATATGCGTCATCCGTAGGAGGATCTATAAAACAGACAACAACAAGGTATCAGTACAACGTACTGGTAAGGTAATAGCAGTAATAAGTAGATTAGACAGTACGAGAATCGACATAATTATAAATACAAATATATTAATAACATAAATTAAATACAGTATTTAAACATCGCACCGTCCCATACCGGTGCTTCAACCATAAAATGCATTGCAATCATTATGCATGATGAATGATGAGATGAATGATATGACCTATGTGTCTATCTATCCAAAATGCAACAATTAATCATGTCTAACGCGTTTCCTAATAACCATGATCGACAGTCATCATTGGCGAGAGGACACCACCCTCTCCCATCACAATGAACTGCCCGTCAACGTCGCCCCCGCCACGGACGAATAGCCTACGCAGGGCCAATAACACGGGCGAGGGAGCCGGATAGTCTACACTGACTAGAGCAGCGTCCAGCGGGTCATGGCACAGGATACACACCCAATTGCCGCAACGTGCCACACGCACAACACACAGACCCGGGATATCAGCTGAATATCCCTACAGGTCAAATCCAGTCAAGGGAATAAATCCCAACATAAAGGTACACACATAACATGAATAATCAGAGAAACCACCTAGCCGTCTAGATTCTCTATCATAAATTCAAACATTCGATATACAAATTCTATATCCATTATAATTACATTACTAGCTTAACATAGCGAGTAATAGATTCCTAGGGAACCAATCTAGTCATAGACGTCTCTACATCTAAGCATAACCTATTTAGGAACACATTCTAAACGTCTAGGTTAACACGTCAAGCGTTACAAGATTTATAAATCAATCACTAGTTAGTCATCTGGGCCTAACTCACTAATCTACAGATTACTAACTAAACCTTGCCTTATCACAAATCTTCAAAGCTTCTTTTATATGTCTTCAATCTTCCAATGGCTTCAACACAACTCATGGTTATTCCCTGAACAAGAAAACAATGATAAAATTAAAATAACATAAATAAACACATTCACTCCAAAATAGTCCTAATTAATAAAATTAGTTATGAAATAATTATCCGGGAAGTTACGTAATTAACAAGTATCAATTTGAAAAAAATATAACTAAAATTTCATAGGATTTTAGGATTTCGATTCGATCCTACGATTCCGAACTTACAAAGATAAAAACGATCGGATATAGGATACCGATCTTGATAACCTTGCTTTATACTGAGTACTATATTTTTATTTTCATATGTTTCAGATACAATACATGTAATTTATCTAAAGAGACAATAAACTTGCTACGAGAACGAAATCTTCAATAGAATAAGATACAATAAATTGACATATAAAAGGAATAAACAATAAATCCCTTATCTGCATCTTTTTTATGAAAGTTCATTCAATTTTTTTAATAAAAAATTATAAAAATTATCCGATTAAATATGTATTCATCTTACAATCTTTCTATACTCAACCTGTATTTGTATCCCGAATATATTCAAATTCATATCCCACTACAAGAAATTTGCAGATTCCCGACCGCAATTACCGACCGAGCAAAGATGGATCGTCATTACCGACCGCATTCCCGACCGAAATGGTGGTCGGTGTTTTTTGGCGACCAAAACACCGACCGCATTACCGACCGCAATTGTGGTCGCAAATCCTATTTCAATTTTTTAAATTTTTAATATTTTTTTAAAAAAATATAATTACCGGCCGCATAACCTACCGTAATTGCAGCCGCAAATTCTATTGCAATTTTTTAAAAAAATTTCATATTTTTGTATAAAAATTAATTTACCGACCGCATTACCGACCGTAATTATGGTGGCTAAATGTTTTACTAGTTATTTTATATTTTTAATAAATATTTTTTATTATTTTTATAATTTATTTATTATTGAGCCAATTAATTAATTATTTATTTTATTATTTTATTTAATTACTATAATTTTTGTTTTTAATTTATATTTTTAATTTTAGTTCTTAATTAATTCATTTATTTATTTTATATTTTAATTTAGTTTATAATTTAGACATTTATATCTATCCATATTCTATTCGAATCTGAAACAAAATATGTGAGATAATATACGTTTTCGATACTATCCGTTCTTATCCATACCATTTTCATACCTAATCTTAAAACAATGAAACTTGTATAAGAAAATTTCAGATCATAGATAAGTAAGTAAAAGGATTGAAGAATTCAGACTGGAATAATCAGCAACCGCAATCCCACAAAATTCAGGAATAGAAACAAAATCAAATGTGAACTAAAAATCACTAACCTAGAATATAATATTACTAGCCCTCTTATTTAGACAACACCAAGCCCAAAGGAGAGATTTACTATAATTAACATTAAACAAACGGAAATGATTTGGTGACTCTAAAGAACGGACAATTCATTAGACATGGGTCTGTTTTTCACGTAGGGATATAGCTGCGAGTTGCAGCGGTAGAAAGTTGTAGCTGTGGGGAGCTGAAGGAGTTATAACTATTAATTTTTTCATAAGTGTAACTACAAGAAGCTATAACTATCATAAATTGTGATTGGAAGAGAAAATTATTTAAATTTGGAAAGTAGCTTTCGAAAGCTCCTAAAAGTTATTGAGCGTGGCTTCTGATTGTAGAAATTTCTGGAGCTGTAATTCACAGTTAAAGCCTTCAAAAGCTAGTATACGCAGAACAATGCTATTTTTGAAATAAAAGCTAAAGCTATTCAAAACTATCAAAAACTTCCAAAAGCTGGGGTAATTTATGGATAGGAATTTAGTATATACTTCCTCCGTTTTTTAAAGATAGCTACTGACCCACCCAGCACGCAGTCCAATGCACATTTTAAACCATTAATAACTCAAATTCGGTAGAAGTAAAAATTCTAAAACTTCGGTATTTAAAAACTAGAAGATGAGACGAATCTAACAAGATCTCACTTGGCTATATTTTAACTTGTATAACTATGATAAAACTTCAAATCAAAATGTTTAGGTGAATAGTGTCAATTTACCAATGTAGCTATCTTTTCTAAACAGATGGAGTATATTATTCTTATTTTATTATAAATATATGTGGATATAAGATGTGTGGTTGGATTTCGGGCGGGTTGACAATTTCATGAGTTCGCCCATTACACTCCTAACCAAACTAATTAAAAAGATCTTCAAATTAGTATTAGAGAAATTAACATACCACATCGAAGTCTTCAATTTTAGTTAATAAACATAGAAAGTAGGATGGTGATTAATTGAATAGACATAATGAAAACACATAATTTGATGGTTACCCAACCATAATAGCTAGAACTAATCAACATAATATAATCCACTCAAATTTACAGTAAATTTGTTTGTAAGTCAGGTTTTTGACAAGTAATAATATAATAAAAAACAATTAAATAAAAAAGCGTCCCATAAATTGTTGCTCTTCCGTGGAATTTCTACTGTAAGCAATAGTAACTAATTTCATTCATGCCTTGTAGGCACAAAGGAATAATTCGCAATATTTTAGGAATTGATTTTGATCTTTAAAACTACAAGAAAAAATGGTTATGTAATAGTAGTAATTCATTTACTTCATAATTTAACTTGCAAAGGAATTCATGTAGATAATTATTCGATAGAGTAAAAAAAAGTAAAAAACTCATGGTTTATAATCAACCTTTCCAGTGAAGTTTTTAGTTTAATCTTATACTACGTGCTTTCAAATGGAAAAGATAAAAAAGACACACATAGAGCTGTAAATAGAACAAACAGTTCGTGAGCTGAGCTCGGTTCGACACGTGTTCGTTCGTTAACAGCTCGTTCGGTAAGTTAAACGAACCGAGCTCAAACACATAATTTGGTTTGTGTGTTCGTTCGTTAAGTTCGCGAACAGTTCGGAATTCTTTTTTAATGGAATATATATTATAAAAAATAAATATTTTAGCTAGTTGTTCTTTTCATTTTCATTTTTATTAATTTCACATTTCTCTCATAAATTATATTACAATATACATTACATTTTCACACCTAATTTAATTCTAAAACAAATAAATTTATTAATAAAATAAATAGTTCGTTAACTGAGCTCGACTAGGCTCGTGTTCGTTCGTTATTAGCTCGTTCGTAAGGTTAAACGAACAGAGCTCGAACATGAAAATTGGCTCGTTAAGATTTTTGGCTCGGTTCGTGTTCGTTCGTTAAGCTTAACGAACAGAGCTCAAACACTTGAAGCTCGGTTCGGTTCGGCTCGTTTACAGCTCTACACACACCTTCCAATCCAATTAGGTGGACAATAAATTTTGCAGATATATAATTTGTCGTCCCAACTAATTTTGAACTCTTTGGAAGCTTTATTATGAGGTTAGGCTTCACTTTCAAGTTTGGCAATATAACTAATTAGAAAAAAACACTGAGAAGACACGTCTTTTTTTGAAAAATTAATAATAAGTACTTAATTGATCACTTTCATTCTTTCCTGCCTTTCTTGGATGAATAGTTGTAAAATGTGACATGCCATTATATTTCACAATAAGACAAGTGGCTTTAGTAAATTATTAAAGGTCTATTTAATTTAATGGGTCTCATACTAATATGGCATACACCCAAAGGTAGTTGCGCCACCAGAACTAGGTAATGTGTTTCTTTGGAACTAAAAATTGTATATATGTGATTTTAAAGAGATAATCAATATATTTCTCGGAAAATCGATATAATTAAACATATTTTTATAAAAGTAATTTCTTATCATTCTTACTACATATCAAAAAATAAAACAAGAATTAGGGTTTGACCTATTTTTCGATTTTCAACTTTGACATTGGGAGTTTGAACCCTTATTAATCTCTTATATATCTTATTTTTATTTTTTTCTAATTTATGTGACATTAGTTACAACCAAGTCTATAACAAAAACGCACTGTGCCTCAGGTTAAATAAAAATCAAAAATCAAAAATCAAAAGGTTATATGACGGCATATTTTTTTCCTCAATTACAATTTATAATTCAACAACCTGAGCTCATCAGCACCCTTAAAGATTCAAACATGCCTATCGAATCAAATAAATGGATATATGCTATTGTTTGGATGATAGAAAATTTTAAAATACAAACGAATACTACAGGAATAATTATTGACTGCACACACTTTAATTAATTTATTTAATTATATCTCAGTTTTATTTACTTAGTGATATTTGTAATAATATAATTAATAAAGGCTTGGTTTCCAAGATAGGAATCAGCAGTGAGATGGACAAATTTAGTAATAAGAAGGTTTGTACCTTAAGTTTCAATTTAAATGATTATTCCTTTCTTGTGTTTCCTCTAGAAGCTCATCATGGAAAGTACAAAATTAGACTCCACAATTCCATTTCAATAATACATTTATTTTTAGTCAATAATTATAATTTTCTATTAAAGTGTATTACGTAGAAAGTAAATTGATGTCATACCAATAGTCAATTTTGCATGATTTTAATTTGTACACTCCTTGAAAGTTAAGAATGCATCTTTTTTCCCCTCAATTATAAGAGATACATTTACAAAAAAAGGGAAGATTATTACACCTATTAATTACTTTTTCCTATACATTTACATTTATAATATTGTGCAATTAGATATAAAGTAGTTAATGATTAAAAAGTAAATTCCCAAGGTGCGGTACAGTTTTTTAATATTTTTTTTTAAAACTGAAATCAGATAAGGAATGTTGGTAATCCATATCATACAAATTATAAAAAAGATAAAGGGTAGGGATCAAAGACCGGGAGATCGAACTCCTGACCATAAAGTTGGAAGACAGATACTTGGTTCCGATACAATTGATAACTACGTACAAGTAAATAATAAATTCTTTAAGTACTTTAAATTAATTTAATTTTTTTGGTTAACATGATGCTTAATGCCTTTCGGTTGGAAGAGAGAAACGCTCAACAAAGACTCGGACCCAATCTTAAAGTTGGAGTTAAAGATTTAATTTTTCAGCCAAACCTCAATCCAATTCTTAACTGCTTCTTATGACTTGAAAAAGCAGATTATAATCAAGTTTAAAAGGAATAGTATTTTTTCTTCCTAATTAGCCATTTCTAGTTTAGATATAAGTAAAGATTTGTTAAGTTCAAATGAAAAAGTATTAAGAAATAAGAAAAGAAAAAAAAGTACAGACAGAATGTTCCATTTATTTTTGACTTTTGAGTTTTGAGTAGTCTTTTCTAATGTTTTTTTTTTGGTGAACAGTAGTCTTTTCTAATGTTAATTGACTTTCTATTTGGGGTTTTTTTTTTTCTCTATGCAAAGCTAAGCATACTTTTTCTTAGAAACGGTTTTTTGAAATAATATATCATTGATTAGTTTTGACTTCTGAAAGTCTTCTTCACTTAATAGGTTTTCTATGTGAAAATTTACTTTTCCATTCAAATATTAAAGCCATATACTATAATATTTAGGATTGAATTTGTTTGAAAATAAATGAAAGAAAGACAAATGTGAAGTTCTTGTTTTTAAAACTTCCCTTTTAGTTTTGACTTATAAGTTTGAACTAACCAACCCTTTATTTCTATTGACTTTCCACGTGAAAACGAGATATTTGTCTTTGTCAAGATACAACCCTAAAGCATATCTAAGTATATACTATTCAAACATAAAGTATATCCTATGAAAAATAAAATAAATAAATAAATCAATGTAATTACTAGAAGGGAGGAAAAAGTAAACAAATAAAAGAATGTAGTAAAACACAAAATTATACTTAACTAAAAACTAAAATAAAATAAAAACAAGTATATAAAGAGGTTGGGTGGCTCAACCCACCACAACTCCCAAATCTTATCTTTAAAGCTTATTCCATTGCCCACTTCATTACACAATAAGGTATCAAAGTTAAGTATTTTGGATTATCCAACCCCACCAAATCAAGAATATTTTCTTTATTTTTAAATTTATTCATTTAATCAGTAGATGTGCACTCAATCTAGATCTTCTGTATCTCATTATTTATAAATTTAATTTCATTTATTTCTTTTTTAATTCATGTAATAGCTAGGGAACAATAACCATAATAATGCAAACCATATAAATACACTATTGAAATACCAATTGATGAGATTTGAAATTAAAATGAGGTCTAAGTTCTAACTATTTAAAACCTTGGTTTTGTTACTATGATATTAAATTTTTATAAAATTTGCAAATGCAGTGACATTTTCACACTCCGTTTTTCATATTTATCATTTTACATGACACATGTCTCGCAAAAAATTTCTATTATATTATTCATACTTTCTTCAGTTACGAAAAATTTATATGTTAATAACAAATATTAATCTATAATAAGGACAATTTTGTTTTAATTAAGTACTATATTCTTTGTTTAATAAACACATCAAAATATGAGAATGATAAATATAAAAGAGATCGCAGTATATACTTAATTAATATGCAAATGAGCGTGTAGGGACGATTCATTGAACTATTGAATGATGATTACATAAGTTTTATTTTAATTTGATGTAAAGTTTGAAGTGCCTCCATCTTATACATTTATTAAGTATATTGTATATTAAATGCTCCACAAGTACAAAAAATATATATATAATATATATTTAACTTGTACTTATAGCCAAATTAAAAACAGTATTCTTCAAAACTTATGTAGAAACAATTTTTTTACAAAAGTTCCTAAAAGCCCACAAAAGTGATGCACACAAAATAGACCATTAACAACACATTCTGCTCCAACAATCAATAGTAGTGAACAGAATAAAGCGGATGAGTAATTTATTTATATATGACCAAATAAAATAGTTACTTTAATTTAACAATAAATTATATATTTAGTTGTCATATTTAACTTACAACCCCAGCCTTGGTGTTCAATTATTCTAATCAGCCTGTCCAAAAACAATTATGAAAGTGTATTCATTGATACGATACTTATAAGTTTTAACAATAAAGTACGATTATTATTAATGAAGTAATGATGCTATTGTAATTCATCAATTATTATGCAGGTTAAATTTAATTTAAAAACTGTAGATTCAATTTTTTTTACTTACTAAGCTACAATCAGAAGTGGTTTGTATATTGATTCGACATATGTATAAATGATGAATTATTACTTATATATATAAGTACTGAATTATCTTTAAATGTACTGAATAAATATTTTAAACATTAATTAATAACGCAGTAAATGTAAATTTAGTACTTTTGAATAACAATTCAACACACTACCTATGCTAAATCTTTTAGGATTTAGTTTGTGAACTGAATCAGGTGCTGAAGTGCTGAAATATTGATTTGTATGTGCTGAATGAGTGTTTTGTATATGTTGAATATTTTTATGCAGTCCAAACATCGTTAAATCAGCACACAACTTATTAATACCTTATTAAATCCTAAACTATAACACACACCTCATCGGATAATCACATTAACACCTGTAGAATATCGATCGTTTTGCAAAGTTAACTCAATCTTTTATATTGAACACAGTAACAGGATTGCTACAATCCTATGCTAATGTGGCAATTAGATGCGCACTTCCTTTTTCACATGATTATTTCATACAAAAATCACACATACTAAATTTGTGCATAAACTTTATAAATCGAAACGTGTATCAGTGTATGTATGATGAAACAAACTGTAATGATAAACCGGTAGAAACCCTCTTCTCGATTGTTCACACTTTCTCGCAAAGGCACCACGTGTCGCAATCCCATTGGGCCAGGTGCAGCCAACCCCTCAATTGGTCCCCGGCCCATCCATTTCCCGCCACGTAGTGAGTGAGTTCCCGTTAAAGCAACCTTCAACTCAACTCACCAGTTCCCAACTAATTTGGACAACATACGTAGCCCTACTCTACCTTTGTCCGAATCCCACATTTATTCCCTTTTTCATTTGCCTAATACTAACTCTCCACATATATATATAAATATGGACACTAGTACACCAATTATCCCCCAATCAAAATTTTGTTCCAACTTCCCCCCAAATACTCACTTACAATAATATGCCTATGGAGTGGACTAGAGGCCATACCATAGGACATGGAGCCACCGCCGCCGTCTCTGTTGCCGTCTCCGGATTTTCCTCCGAAGTCTTCGCGGTGAAGTCCGTGGAGCTGTCGCGATCGGAGCCCCTGCAACGGGAGCATAAAATTCATTCGAATCTGAATTCGCCCTATGTGATTGGGTACAGGGGTTGCGAAGTTAGCTTGGAGAATAATGTTTCAATTTTCAATCTTGTCCTCGAGTATGCCCCCGGCGGCACGGTCTCCGACGACGTCCGGAGGCGCGGCGGACATCTTGATGAAGTGACGGCCCGGCATTACACGTGTCAGATTGTTAAGGGATTGGAGTATTTGCATTCCAGGGGAATTGTGCATTGCGACATTAAGGGGAGCAATTTATTGCTGTGCCGAGGGGGGGCGGTGAAGATCGCTGATTTCGGCTGCGCCAAGGCGGCGGGGTCGGCGGAGGCAGCGATCGGCGGCACGCCGATGTACATGGCGCCGGAAGTGGTGAGAGGGGAGGAACAGGGGTTTCCGGCGGATATTTGGGCTTTGGCTTGCACCGTGATCGAAATGTCGGCGGGGCGGCCGCCGTGGCCGAATGCGACAACCACCGTCCGCCGGATAGCGTACTCCGGCGAGTCGCCGGAGATTCCCGGAAGCTTGTCGGATTGCGCTAGAGATTTTTTGAGTAAATGTTTGAGAATCGATCCCAAGGAAAGATGGACGGCGAAACAGCTCCTCCGGCATCCTTTTCTTGAGGAATTCGAGATTCCGACGGGATCTCCGACGAGTGTTCTTGATGGAGGAGTATGGAGCAGTGCCGGGGATCATGAATCTTCCCGGGATTCCGTCCGGATGGATTTTGAAGATTCAGATTCCTCTGAATCTGCGAAGCAGAGGATTAAAGAACTGCGGGTAAAATCCGGGAAGGAGAATTGGGAAAGTGGAGAAAGATGGATAACTGTTAGGGACAGTGAAAAAATTGTGAATATTTGTGGTAAATTTAGGGGACAGAAAAGTAATTGGGATTGGGATAAATAATTTTCAATTTTCATTTTTTGTGAATATTCTTTATTAATTCATTGATATTTTGTACAGTTCACTTTTCTAATCGGATAGTGATGTGAAGTACTCTGGAGTTATATTACCAATTTATCAATTTTGTTTTGATCACTAAAACAGAAAATTTTTATAGTGCATGTTGAGGGTAACAATTATTAGCATCAAGAAAACATATATTGAGTTTTAATAAATTTGACGAGGGAACATTTACCCATTTGGTATGTTTGAGTTTTTGAAGAACATGTTATAGATATGCTTTTAGAAACATGTCATTTAGGCATTCCCTGTTTCACCCTAAATGACTATTTCCTTGTCAAAGATCCAACTAAATTGAAGCTTCTGTGGCTTCTTAGCTCTGTTTTCGTCTCGTTCCATCAATGATCTCAGCTTCGGCGGCAGCGAACAAACGAACTCTTGTTCGGACCTTCCATCGGCATTCAATCCCTCGAGCTTCTCCAGACCCCATCGCTGAATCGCGAACTCCAAATTATCCACGTAATCATTAGCCGAGAAGACCTTAAGCCGCTGCGCCACATACGCGAAATGCTTGAAAAGTTGAGGGTCGCGCCCGTCTGTCATGTTGTGTGCCGGCATTGTGATTCTCTTCCTAATCATGTTCCCTATTGCTAGCATCGTCTCATTCGTGTCGACTTCCAGCAACTTCTCGACTACCTTAAGGTACATATTCTCGTGGCGTTTCTCATCCGCCGCGATGCTGCCACATATGTTTGCAAGAATCGGATCGCCGTGTTCCTTCGCGAGCCGGGCCGTGTTGCCGTGGGATATGAACGTGGCTCGTTCTTGAAATGATGCATACACGCACCCTAAATAAGGGTTCGTTTCCACACCAATATTCTGCAAATATATAGGTTATTCGAAATATATGTCGTGATATTAGGACTTTCGTATTTCCTAAGGTTGAAAGGGAAAAACATGAAATTTCGATTAATGGACAGGATGGACCATGGATTGGACAAGAAGCTTGCCTTAACACACTTACGGTATCAGTTTGCTTTTGCTTTAAGAAATTGAACTGGATATATAAAAGTTATTTTATCTAGTGTCAAACTTCTCATGCTATATTTTGGATTGGATCATAACTAATTTTCAACTGTAGAGTGATTTATCAGCTTGGTTTTATTTGGATTAATAACTATTATAAAAAATAGAATTTCAAAAAGCCATAGTTACTTTCATTGTCTCACTACACCCTAAACAAACACTAGACCACATTTGATTAAAATTTGTATGAGTCCATCAAATTTTCATTATTTAATATTAGTAAACGACATCGTTAAATTGACAATATATCAATTTTCATCTAATTTAGAATTAATTTAATTAGCAAAAATAAAATTGTAAAACCACAGCGCTAACCACGAATCAACTATTGCTACTATCTAACATCGTAACTATAAGAATTTTTTGTTTCAGCGACTTGAACTTTTTTATTTTTTTTGAAAATTCTAAAATTCGAACACTAAAAAGGTTATAGACCAAATTTTTGACTAAAATTCGTTAGCGGCCGCCGAATTCAAAATTTTTCTTTTTGGTAGTGAGTAAACATTAACACCCCATTCAATTTAAATTTTTCATGGGTGCACCTTAATTACCTTGTCTACTTAACTACTAAAAAAAAATGCTACTCTTTACGTATAAAGAAATCAATTACTATTACAATATTGATCCTAGATACACCTATCAATATTAGTACTCGAGTCCTAGAACCAAATTCAATTATTCTTCGGTGTAAAGTAAATTGGTCTCATAAAATTTTAACAATGGGCAAAAAGGTCATTTTTTAGGTCATTGATCATCTGCAATTATGTAAATGCAACTTTATGAATAAAAATGCATTGAATTTAGTACAAGTTACCATTCCAGATCGAATCAGATATTGCACAGTCCTTTCGACCATGGGCATGTTCACCCTGCCGGAAAGATAAAGGTATGTCTTGAGCAGATCTCCATGGCGATTTTCCTCAGCACTCCAGGCCCGAATCCATTGGATCCATGGCCTTTGGTCGTTGTACGTGTCGTCCCGTGTCACGTCGGTTAACTCCAATGAACTTTGATAAGTAGGAAGCCCTTCCTCGGTGATCATATCGCCAACCAGCACTATGAAGTGCTCATCCGGGACGTCCACCGTGTACTTACGTAGCTCCCGGATTTGATCCATGAATTCGCTCTCGGGCAGGGTTGGATCTGGGAGAAACTCGCTCGGCTGCCAACTTTTGTCGACCGGTTTGTTGTGTGGAAGTATTGTTTGGGCGATCCATGGTTCAATTGACCTGACAATTTCGACTTTTTCAGGGGGTATTGAATGGGAGATTTTATGGCGTTGCATGGAGGGAAACGACGATGGTTTGCCGATGGCTGCGGAGATTTGTCGTTGCCGCCGGGAAGTGGTGGCTCCACCGCGGCTCATCCACACAAGAGGGGTGGTAGTGGTTGTGGGGAAGGGTGGTGTTAGGACTTCCATGGCAATTAAGGTGCACCCTGTCTCTTTATATTTTTAGATCCCTCTACATGTCATTATATACTTCTTTTTATTACTGTAAGAAGGTTTGAATTCAATTTACAATTGAGCATGCGTATGGACTAGGTAGAAATGCAGAAAGTTTTAAGTATAATCACTTTCTAATACTACAAAAATTATCTCAATGTGTTTTGTGACGCATTTTTTTGGATAATTTCGGATATACATAGGTCTTGTTGAGTGATTGGGTGAGCATTGAAGGGTTGACTCTTAAAAACAGCATTCTGCATACACAAAAGTTGTCAGAGTTTCATATCACTCAAGTCAACTGTGTTTTTTTAATATCTTTTTTTACGCATTTTTTTTGGTGAATAACTTGGTATCCCCATGCCACATTGGACCCAAGACTAATATCACAATGATCTGCATGGGCAATTAAAGACGTCTCTTTCGAAATAGTTTTTTGCATACTCAAGGCTCGACTTGAAACCTTGCTTAAGCGACTAGAGTCTCAATCCACTTAAGCTAACTGTTGTTGGTGACGCATTTGATTTCTTCACATTTTTCTAACGATTTTATGTGTGGCAATAATAAAAATTTTTTGTAGTAGTTAAGGAAATTCATTGTTTACGCATGCGTTAACTTAGGTAAGAAATTACAAGAACTATACTCTCCGTCCCATTTAACACATTTCACCTCTATAAAGAGTTCATTTCATTTATTTAATCTATCTATACTATAATAAATTCTGAAATTATATTTTTATTGTGTTGACTATATTGCCCTTTTAAGTTATAATTAATCTCTTTAAAAATTACATAATGTGGGTTCAAACAGTAATTTTACCTCAAAGACTTGCATATCTATCATAAAGATATATATCAAATGTCTAGAAAGTAAAATCACTTCATCCTAAAATTTAATGACCGTAGGATGCAATATATTGATCTCCACCTAAATTCTGCAATCATATTTTTATTGTGCTGCCTATAATTAATCTATTTATAAATAATCTCTTGTATAAGAATTATATATTATGAGTTCAAACAATAATTTTATCTTAAATATATGAATATCTATCATAAAGATACATATCAAAGTAAAATCATATAGTACTATTTTCATTCAAATATTTAGGACTACTAAGATTTAACTTTTTATTGGAAAAAAATTGATTTTGAAAAACTACATAATATAGAAAAATTACTTCATCAGTAAGAAAATTTCAATATACATAAAATTAATATCATGATAATTTATCTTTTATATATTTTTATTAGTCATTAATATACATATATATTATAAATATATCATTAATATTGATATCATATCATGTAATATTTCAATAATTAAAATTATTATACACAATCAACATAATTTTTGCGGGTGAGTAAGAGTGAGTTACAAAGTTTAACATATTTGATCATTTTAATTATACATAAAATATTTAGAATGAGGAGGGGTGGTAATCTTAATGAATTAATTTTTCTATTGATATATATTTTCTTTGCATAAAAATTTGAATTTATATGTATTATGAAAAAATTTAAAAATTTATTTCTTCTGTCATTTTGAAAAAGAAAACGATAAGAGAAATTACATTTTATAAAAAAAGATTCATGGATATACTAAAATAATACTACCTCGGTTCTTGAATGTTTCTTACATTCAATAAATTCACACAGAGACTTTTACTTAAAGTTTTATCATAATTATACAAGTTAAAATATAGCTAAATGGGATCTTGTTAGATTCGTCTCGTCGTGTAGTTTTTAAATATGGAACTTTTAGAATTTTTATATATACCAAACTTGAGTTATTGATGATTTAAAATGTAAATTGAACAGCGTGATGGGTGGGCCCGTCAAAAATAAATGAAAACAGAGGAAGTATCATCTATTAATTTAAATTAATTGAGTCAATATTAGTTTGTATTAAAAAAAAATTAACACCGTACACAGAGCCCCTTGCGTGGATTACGGGAGAAAAATCTAGTGGTTAATAATATCTCAAAATATGAAAAATAAAAATTAAAAAATATATATTTTATAAATATATGATTTGATGATTTTAACCGGACTCGGGTTGACTATATTTTTTTAATTATATACTTAGGATAAAGTAAGTCAAATTTGAACAATCAACAAAATCAAAAACCCAATTAAAAGTAACATCTTAACTAGGACGACGGATGTAGATGGTGTCGTTTTCATTCCTTTGTACGTTATTCTCATATTGAATACTGCCGAGTATTTTCTAATTAATTCCAAAAGATTATCGATTTCAATTTCAACATCTATTTGGTAAACTTGTTTCGTGCTCTTGTGAATGTAAATAATTGTTTTTGGAGAGATCTATCCACTAAGGTTACCTGTATCTTTAAAGATTAATAGCTTTATGGAGTGTAAACAGTCAGTTGATGGAAATGCAAGGATGGATACAGATTCAACAGATGTTCTAAACAAATTTAGCAACCTGCAGAACCAGCCTATTTTATAATCATATACAACTACTTCTTTTAAATGGGGGCAGTATGGATTATTGTATACCATATAGCTGTTTTATTCTATATTTATGACTTAAGAGAGAAAAGTGGTCACATGAAAGACTGAATAAACCACCAAATAGAACATTACTTAAAACGTAAACACAAAATACATGAACCAACTGAATAAAGGAAGATTAATATATAGAGTTCGATGAATTAGCTTCTTAAATTATGATTCCTATATCTATGTATCACACCAGAAGTATGATACTCAATATTAACCATTTTCACACTTTTTCTTTTCTTTTCTTTTTTTTTTCCCTTCTGTTTTTCTGTTTCTCGGTGTGTGTGAGACAGCTTAAAAAGGCGAACAAAGAAAGGAAAAAAACAAGAAAATCAAACCATAAAAAAAAAAAAAAATTTTGCGAACAAGTTAAATGCAACTCCTCAACATGGCAAGCACATCAAGGTCAGCTTGCAGGAGCAGAATTGCAGCGCTAGCTTTGTCACAATTGATAAATTCAGTACTGAAAATTTAAATGTACTACTTACTGAACTTAATTATTCATTATTAACCAGTTCTACATATATATACATTGCATCATAACATGAGACATTACAGAAATTTTTTCGTTTTAACGATTTAAAAATTTAATTATATATTAAGTCTGATATTCTGTAAATAATAAGGTTTTCAATAGCGGAAATAGAATATAATTGGTACAGTGAGACCACGCCATTTAACGGTGCAACCCCAACCTGAATAAAAAATAAAGAGAAAAACAAAAGGCGTGCGTTATTAGACGAGAAAGGGGAGTAGTCTCTTATGTGCGTTAAGGAAAAACAGAGGGTAGTTGCATGGGAGAGACGACCCTTGACCCTTCTAACATAAACACAAATTTTGCGTCTCTATGCCGCTTTATGGACTTTTGGTCCAGCTGGGTATCGCTCCATTTCGGGAGCAAACCTGTTCTACGTGCTCTAACATTATTAAAAAAAAAAAAATTATGTTTAACGACCGAAACTCGTGAAACAATGTAATATGTTGTCGTTAGCGACCAAAATTTTCGATAGCTAATCCCCGACCAAAATTATTAAATTCTAGTATTAAAAAATTGCACAAAAATAGGAATATATTTATAAAAAAAAAAGAATTCAAAAATTTGAATAAAAAATAGTTTTCCAAATAACACAAAACTTACATCTATCCACTACAAGAAAAATGCCAATAACCGTTGTCAAAGACGGTCGCTAATCCCAAGAGCTGGGTCATTTGGGAGCTTACTGACCGCAAAGTGCCGGTCGGCAATGTGCTCATAAGGAATTTATGCGCCGACCACCAGCCAAAACAATTGGGGAAGATGCCGACCGTCTTGTCGATTGACAGGCGGTCGGCAAATATCATCGACCGAATTACCGACCGAATTGGCGGTTGGTAATATTCTGCTTTGTAGCCAGAATGGCTGTTTTCTATTGCCATCTCTGCTAGAACCAAAAATGCATTATAGGCAAACATCCAAATCAAGCAAATTATTCTACACAAAATACTACAAAGTACCAAACATAAGATCCCAAACAAGTCCAAGTACCAAAACATCTCTCAATAGTCAATAAACACCAACATCACCTCCACCGAAGCTGCCTCCAAGATCATCATCCCCGTCCCTATGGTCAGGGATCGAGGCCTCCGAACTCCCATCAATCTCTTCATCTGTTCCGCCATGGTCATCTGCGTCTGGGAAAGCTGGTCAAGAGTTGCCTTGTATGCATCAAACTTCTCCTGGGTGACAAACTGAGAACTGAATGATGGAGGAGTGGAATCAGCCTAGTCTGCGGGCCTAATCGCCTTTGTCATCGAGCCTATGCCATATACTGCCTTCCGCCTGTCGTGTCCACCAACGATCTCGTAGAAGATGCGATCCGGATCAAAGCTACCACCAATAAATATATTACGGTCGGTGTTACGGAATTTTCTTGTAGTGATCTATCAATAAATATAATTCCAACCAAACTTATACAGAAGTTTACAAAACTTTTGCCGGTGTCAATGTCCATATACACCTTTGCCGACACTTGAGTGTCAATGTTTTTAAAATAAATAAATAAATAAATAAATAAATAAATAATAATAATAATAATAATAATAATAATAATAATAATATCACTATTTCACATTTCATATAGGTTTCGGATGTTCAATATATCAATTTCAACCATAAAAAATTCAAAAATTTAGAAAATCTAATCTGAATCAAATTTCCTATTTCGATTTGGTTTGGATAGAATTTTTTACTTCTTAATTTTTTTTGCTCACACCATATGACGAACTATTAGAATGGAAGTCGGATCGGATCATAGTTGTTAAGATCCCGATCCTGATCTTAGGATCTTACGATTTTACGATCATACCTCTCTAAAACGATCCCGATCCTTGCAGGATCTTAAAATTAGTAAGATCCCGATCCTGATAGTAGAATGTTACGATCTTATAGTCATACTCCCTCAAACGCTTCTACGATCTTACGATCATACCCTCCTAAACGCATACATTTTTATAGTATTTTATAATTTGGGATCAAAATATCTTTTTTCCTTTAATTTTAAATTTAAAAGCTTTTATTCCTTATGTATGATGTGTAAAAAAACATAATATGTATGTATGTGGAAATAATTTATGTTTGATTGTGATGTTTTTGTACTATATTTGTATTAATTAACTTGCAAAATTAATAAACACACGAAATAATACTTTTACTTGTTAGTATGCATAATTGAGTTTATCCATTATTGCAATTTCATAAGATCTTAGGATCCCGATTCGATCCTACGATCCCGATCTTGCAAAGTGAAAAACGATCTCGTATAGGATCCCGATCTTAACAACCTTGGATCGGATGGTCGAGTTTGGAAAAAAAAATTTGGGAAATAACTTTGATATTCGGTCTTGACTCAACTATGATTTAGTAGCAAAAATAAGTATGATTTATGACCCAATCATAGACGGGTTGGAATTGGATACCGACAAGTGAGTTTTCTTCTTTTATTTTTTTGTTGGGTTTTTGAGCTTTTTTTGTGCAGTGATTGTTGTCCGTGGACGAAGTCTGAAGGAACAACATACATGTGAGAAGTAGAAGGAAAAAAAACTCGAATAGTCTTATAGTTATGTTTGATTTACCAAATCATCTCATAAAAAATCTATTAACCCAATCAATCCGCTAACTATTAATCATGCCCAATCCATCACATCCACTTCTTAATGACCATTAACGCTGATGTGGAAGTGATTAGTGTGTCTAATGGCGTTGACGTGGCAGCACCGTCAACTGCCACATCAGCATTAATGGTCATTCAGGGGTGGGTAGGATGGATTGGGCAAAATTAACATAGTTAACGGATTGATTGGGTTAATAGATTTCTTATGGGATGATTTGAGAAATCAAGCTTATTGGACTATTTGGGTTTTTATTCCGAAAAGTAGAAGGACAAAAAGTACAAGTGAGCTGTCATGACCATGGATCAGTCCATTTCCAGTCCAATGGACATTGGGATTCGGGAATCTCCACACGCTTAGGCGGTGTTTGGTTCGGGGATCCAACATTCTCACTAGGAATCTTGGATATGACATCACATATACCCTTGTTTGGTTCATGGAATATTTTGTATGAGAATGTGTAACACCCCGGTTTTGGTAACCCATGCCGGATGCCACCGCCACACCTCCCAAGCAAGACACGACTCATTCGAGCTCACTTGAGAGATGCTAAGGCTAGAGGTACTTCAAAAATAATTTAAAAGCAAGCCCAAGAAAGTTTGATTTAAAAATAATATAGTTGCATCCATACATAACGAAATAAAATGCAGCGGAAATCTAAATACGGCCGACATGGCCAAAACGCAAAGTCTAATAACGTCCAAATGAAAACATGACATAATGGTAATGCAACATTATTCCCGCCCAATGCATTAAATGCTCATGCCACATCTTCGTACTCTGTAACGGAAAAATATAAAAACAATGTTTATCAGTATATAAAATACTGAGTAAGACAATCTCTAACGTAGCAATTAAGGGGTTTTAAAATTTAACAATTAAATTATATTTTTACTCATGCATATTTAAAACATGTAACTTGACCGATTAATAAACAAGAATTTAATTTGCATAATTCTAAAGGCACAATTAAACTTATAAATAATATAATTAAGGCATAGGCATGAATTTAAAGCATGATTTAAATAAATAATAACATGATAAATAAATAAATAAAAATTAAGTCTTTTGATTCCCGTTACGCCACAGTCTCAACAGTATCTCATATAGCCGGAGATCCGGTGGCCGCAACCATTTTCAATATCTCATTTAGCCGGTCATCCGACGGCCGCAGCCATATCCACCATACCCAGTAATACTCCGGAGCCTCGGGAGACCCATAAAGATACTCCCGAGAGTGTAGGCCATATATATAAATCACCGTTTTGGCTCAATTTATCATAAAAGGTCACCATCGTCCATATAGGCATGAAGTGAATCGTTAGTGGGACACCCTGCGGAGCACTCACCCCCTAACAAATATCGGAGATCATTCTCAACCTAGTGTAACGGGATTTTTGAAAATTTATTTTTTAGAGGAAAACTCGTCCGTTTGTATAGAATCTCATAATCCACCAAGTTTAATACATAATCGCCACAGTTTGCGCCTTTTTCGTTTAAAAATCCATTTTTAAGGCGATCGATTTGAAATTCGCACAGTATATCAAAAACATTATAACGAACAACTTTTATGTTTTAAATTTTTCGAAAATAGGTAAGGAAATAGGTAAAGTCTACAATCTTTCCAGAAAGCATAATCTGTCCAGATTTCCGGTAACAGCGTACTGTTTTTAATACTCGTTTTCAACCTAGTAAACGAACTCTAAAAATTTTGAAAATTTACAGGCACGTACATGACACAAAAATTAACAAGTTTTATTAGAGGCAATTTATCAAAAAACACTCCAGATCAGATCAGATTCGCGCATCAAGTTCAATTAGAAAGTTTGTTCCTATTTTTCCTTTAGAACGCAGAACAACCAGATCGTATTCAGAGGTTCAAACATTAACGAAAAATCGAACTTTTATGGACACATTCCTGAGACAGTTATCTAAAACTTTCATTTTTTTGATTAAAGATTAGTTTTGATGGGATCCATTCGAAAAACGTTCAAGAAGTCGAACATGCAATTCTGTCAGCTTTTTCGGTTTTGAAAAATAACTCAGAAAATACCAGATGTGATTTCGGGGTTCAAACGTTGATGAAAATACTTGATATTTTGACACGATCTATATTAAAATTAGGAACAAAATCCTAGTTCGCGGTTTTTCGTTTCGGATACTCGAGATAGGAGTTTAGGCAGATTTTAAAAAACACGCAAAGGTGAGATTTTTGAGTCCTATTTTAATGTTTTGATTAAATCTTGTGTTATGAACGTCCCTTAGCCACCGAAATTGATACGTAAGGCATTGACTTACTTGGTATGAGATCTAGGACGTCACAGGGTCGATCGGCGCCTACTGATTGCTACGAACGGATCTACTCAACACGATTTCTTCCTCCTTTGGCCACGAAACGAAATCGCAAGGAAAAATCCGTAGTTAGAATGAAAGTTCTTATTTAAAACGATGAAGAAAACCTAATCTACATCTTACCAACGGTCTTACAGCCTTGAATCTTCCTTCACACGTCCTTTTTGCTCCGGTTTGCTCGTCGGAAGTCCCATAACACAAGAGTTTTGGGGTCTTTCGGATTGGGAGGACTTGGGAGAGAAAGTGAGGGTAATGGAGGTGAATGGGATCTGAAAATATGGCCAAGGATCAGTCATGACTCGTCCCTAATACCCTTCCCTCAATTGTAATCGTGTTTCCATAGTAGAGGGTCGAAAATATGGCAAGAAATCGTGAAAACGCGTGGGATGCAACTGGCTGTCCTCCGGCGCGCCCATGGCGCGGGAATCTGCCAAAACCGCGTGGAAACCGTGCGAGCCCCAGCTGGGCTGCGGCCTGGGCCGGGCCGTGCGATCCGTCGGGCCTTTTCTCATCTCTTTCGGGCTTCTGTCCTCCTACGTTCTCGGGTTCGATTTTCGGGTCATTCTCGGGTTATAAATTCCTAATTTTGAATTCATTTCGACTTGAGATTATTTTGTATTCGAAGTCTTGAATTCGTCGAGTTTAAATTTATCGACTTTGAATTCGTCGACTTTTGGCTCCCGTGATTTCCGACTTCACGGGTTCTTGGAATTGAAATTCTTTTTGTATTTGAACTTAATTCCATTTCTTTTTATTAAAAAATCGCGGATATTACAGTCTACCCTCCTTATAAATCAACTTCGTCCTCGAAGTTCTGTGTTAGCTTCTCGCGAGCTAGGAACTAGGGTCATATCATTTTTATTTCTTATATCATGACTGAACTCAGAATTTAAATTTCCAAGTTGCCTACGTACCCTCTGAAGGGATCAAGCCATAACGTAGTTCAAAACAATTTGAATTTGTTTATTTGACTAAGATACACACTATTGGGTCGTTACATCCTCCTCCCTTTAAGATTACAGTTATGTCCCCATAACTGTGGTTGAATCCTCTTGGAAGAGGGTCGGGTCAGGTCTGCCTCCAATTCCCACGTTGCTGTCTCCGCTTCGTGATTAGACCAAAGAACATTGACCATCAAGGTCTTGTTCCTTGTCACCTTCTCCTTGACATTGAGTATTTGCACTGGGACTTTCTTGTATGTCAAGTCGTCGTCCAGCTCAATTGCTTCGGGCTTAAGCACATGCGTCGGGTCAGGCACATACTTTTTTAATTGCGAGACATGAAATACATTGTGCACTCGAGCCAGTGGTGGCGGTAAGGCTAGTCGGTATGCTAGATTCCCGACTCTTTCTAGAATTTCATAAGGTCCTATGTATCGAGGACTTAGCTTCCCCCATTTGCCAAAGCGCATCACGCCCTTCATCGGTGATATCTTTAGCATTACCTTGTCTCCAACTTGAAATTCTAGGTCTTGCTGTCTCATGTCGGCATAAGTTTTCTATCGGTCTTGGGCCGCTTTCATCTTCCCTTGGATTATCTTGATTTGTTGAGCCATATCCTCAACGAGTTGTGGTCCTACTACCACAGTCTTATCACTCTCTTCCCAACTTAGCGGACTTCGGCACTTCCGTCCATACAGTGCTTCGAACGGTGCCATGCCAATACTAGCATGGTAGCTATTGTTGTAGGAAAATTCAATTAAGGGTAAGTGACTCTCCTAACTTCTTTTAAATTCTAGTACACATGCCCTTAGCATGTCTTCCAACGTCTGAATCTTCCTCTCTGTCTGTCCATCCATCATCGGGTGGAACGCGGTACTCATCTTAATCTGTGTACCGAGAGCTTCTTGTAGTTTAGTCCAGAAGTGAGAGACAAATCTACTGTCTCTATCAGAGATAATGTCATGCGGTACCCCATGTCGTCATACCACATTGTCAATATACGCCCTTGCTAATTGGTCCATAGTTCAAGTGTCCTTCATCGGAATAAATATGGTCGTCTTTGTTAGCCTATCGACAATCACCCATATCTTATTCATCCCTTTAGGTGATCGCGGTAATCCCGAAACAAAGTCCATCGATATACTATCCCACTTTCAACTCGGGATTTCCAATGGTTGCATCAATCTTAGGTGTTTTTGGCATAGTAGGAGTAAGCATATTGATATTCGTTATCATTTTATTCGAGATCTTGTTGAGGATAACATTTGCAAGATTGAGCATATAGCGTCGTTGGAACAACGAGCGGACATCCTTACAAAAGCTTTAGATGGAGAAAAATTTGAAGGCCTAAGAAGTACCTTGGGTCTTTCTTACCATAATTAAAGTGCTTATTAGCTTGGGCCTGACCATTTTTCGTGCAGAAGTATCATTTTTAGAGGCCCAATCCAAACCCAAAATGGAGAAAACTCTATCTGGATATCATTATTGCGCTCGGCAGTTTCGGTGACATCACAACACCCCTGAGGCTGATTTGCAAGATGAGGATGAGGACATTGCTCTTGATGATGACGAGTGATATCCATCATGGGGGAGATTTAGTGTTGTTGCTGATATCTGATAGATGTTTCATGGTAGTCATGATAACTGGGTAACGATATTTCTAAACTTTGGTTATTTTTGGTATGGTTATTGTTGGACAATATTTGTGGAAGATTATTTTTGGATGACTGTTTTGGTATTTGGATGATTTCTGAACTGAATTACCTTTGAACTTGAACTACTACTGGCCTGTAATGGTTGTTAGGTAATTCTGATGACTGCTGAACTACTTAGTTTTTATTTGCTCTGATGATACTATTTGCATTGTGATTATGATTTGAATGTTTGATGGATGTTGTTTTTGATATGTTTTGATTACTCTTAACATCCTATTTGTGAATTATATTGTTTTGCTCTAATATGATCTCTTATACTCTTTGGACTTAGATAGTTTCAGCACCATTTGGTGATGAAATTATCATCTCCACAAGAATGGGGGAGATTGTTGTTATCACTGACTTGATCCTGTGCAGATGATGTAGTTTTATGGTTGTTGAAACTACGATAGAACAGACGAGAGAAGTTACTAACAGACATGTGCGACAGTTATCTGTACTGTGCGCGCGTTTTAACCGATCCAGACGGATCTAATTCGTTTCTCTGAGTTTATATACATGTGTTTAGATCCTCTGTATTAAGTTTTGGTATTATTGAGTTGTAATTTTCATTTTTTTTAGAGATTAGAGTCGGTTATTTCTCTTAGCTTTTCATAGATTGATTATTTGAGAGATTAGAAATTCCATGATGAGATTTTCTACACATTTTAGAAGATCTTTCGTTTATCATCAAGGTCTGCGTTGAATCTACTTCGACGAGTTCATCTTGTTGAAGGAATTTCTTTTTCAGATTTTGTGTTGCAAAGTCGTCTTGGCGAAGAGACTTTGAAGGAAATCTGAAGGAGGAATTCAGGCCATCTGTTGCACTGGAATTCCAAGATCTAAAGATCTTAACAATCGGAGAAATCAGATTGGACGGGTTGTCCAGTGATCGTAGTTGTGGGGGAGTCCAGACGACGATCATTCTACAAGCAGTGAAGTCTTGGGTAATAGAATCTGTTTTTCATTGTGTAATCTTTTGTGTCTAGGATTTTTGAGTGTTAGTTTAGAACATGGATTGGAATCCCCCAGACGTAGGCTGAAGGCCGAACTGGGTTACCAAATCACGTGTTTTTACTTTCCACTGCTTACACTGATTTGCACACACTATCGTTCACAAGTAGTTTAGACCACGGCTCGACGACGAAACTTAATTCAAGATTTCACATAATTTGGGACCAAAAAATTTGATAAATAAGTGGTTTCTACTTGCTGTTTTCCAAATTTGATAAATCACTTTTATTTCGCCACATCAACTTTATTTCTTGATAATAATACTAATAATCATCACTTTAGGCCTTATCCAATGGAAATTTCCATACTTCTTCATGTACTTCATGTGTTTAGGGGTCACAACAGTGCCAACTTAAAAGTAAAATATCTCTATCCTTAAATAAAATTCTTTCCCAAAAGTAATAACTAAAAAGTACCTCATGTGTTTTTATGAATTACAACATTTACTCTGCGCATGCAATCTAATGCCAGTTTTTAACAATTGATAACTCACGTTGTATAAAATAAAAATTAGAAAAGTTTGATATTCTAAATCTATTAGATGAGACTAGGGGTGTAAACGAGCCGAGCCGAGCTCGGCTCGGTTAAGTATAAGCTCGGCTCGGCTCGAGCTCGAAGCTCGACGAGCTTAAAAAATTGAGCTCGGCTCGAGATCAACACAATATATTGAAGCTCGAGCTCGGCTCGAAGGGCCAAAAAAGCTCGACATAAATTTTAGTTTTTTCTTTGTTTTTTTTGTTTTTTTTTGTTTTTTATCGGGTATCCCTAGACCACATTGGACTCAAGACTAAACAATTTTAAATGATTCAATAATGAGCTTAAAAACTTGAAAGATGAAGTTCTGTAGAAATATATTAAACTATTCATAATTCCTTATAATAGTCCCAATTTGGAAGGAGATTGGAATTAAGTTTTTTTGATTTAGTGTTAACCATAATAAAATATAATGTACTATATTATTAAATAAAAGGAGGAGTGAATTTACTATTGGACTTCTTCTTCCTCACATTTGTTAAGAAAGAAAATATACTATATTTTAAAGAAAGAAATATATATAATATATTCGAGCCTATTATCGAGCTTTCGAGCCGAGTATTAGTTAGCTCGGCTTGAGCTCATTAATATTCGAGCCGATCTCGAATTCGAGCCGAGTCTTTTCAAGTCGAGCTTTGGTCGAGCTTTGATCGAGTCGAGCCCGAATATTTTACGAGCCTATCAGTCTCATTTACACCCCTAGATGAGACGATTCTAACAAAATCTCATTTGACTATGATTTTTCTTATATAACTCTTGTATAATGAATATTGTCAAAGAGCCAAACCACTACAAGAAAATGCGCGATTATCGATCCCAAAATGGGGTCAGTAATGGGGTTTTACGGGGCGTCTTCGCCGTTACCGTCCCCAAACGCGGGTCGGTAATATGCTGCTAGGTAAACTGGCGCCGACCAAGGGAGCAACGGAGTCGGTAATCAGGGGTCGTGGGCCTTGTGGTCCAGAAATTACCAACCCCAATTTGGAGTCGGTAAATCTCTTATATGAAATAAAATGTGCTCAGGAGAGATCGAACCCACCACCTCAGCATACCTAGCCACAACTTTAACCAGCTGGGTTAACTCTCCAGACCACCAATTATATCCGAGCATGTGTTCATATATATTAAAGCCTTCCCAAATATGTTTTGGGATATGTTGAAGGGAGAGCTCGAACCCTGGTGGGGAAGGAAGTCTCTCGCGCGTGTGACATCCGGGTACCCTGCATTTCATATCATCATATGTAAAACTTTATATATAACATATATAAATACATATATAAATATAGATATGTAAATTAGTAACTAAATTGAAATATAAACTAAAAACTCCAAATATTAATTAAATAATACATAATTTATTAATTAAATAAAATAAAAAAATAAAATTAATTAAATCAAAAAATTGAAATTGATGAATTAAATAAAATAATAAAATCATTCAAAATTAAATATATGTAAATAATAACATAAATTTATTTCTAATAAAAATACTATGAAGTTAAAATTAAAACAAAAATTAATTAAATAAGTTATGAAATTCAGTAATCAAATTTATTAATTAACAAATAAATAAATTATAAAATAAATAAATAATTAAATGACTCCAATAAATAAATAATTAAATTATAAAAATAATAAAAGAAATATTTAATAAAAATATTAAATAAATAAAAAATGGAAAAAATAATAAAATTTAAAAAAATTAAAAATAAAATTACGGACCCCAATTGGGGTCGGTAATTGAAATAGGGTCGGTAATGGAGTCGGTAACACCGACCAAATTAATTATGGTCGGTGTTTTGGTTGTCGAATGTCCTGGGTCCCAATAACGGCTTAATATTACCGACTCCAAAATAAGATCGATAATGGGGTCGGTAAATCTGACCCGGACTATGGTGGTCGGGAATTGGGGTCGGTAATTGGATTTTTTCTTGTAATGAACTAACATCTCACATTCAGAAAAACGAAGATAGTAGGTATTTAAAGCTAAGGGACTCACCTTACTATTCTATTTATAACATTTATATTTAATTTATGAATTATACTAATTATTCCAGGGTGTGCGTGAGTGATGCCAAAGCGCACTAGAAAGAGCTCATGTTGGTTTGTGGGGACAGCCTTCACTCCGGAGCTGGCAACATCTAGAGTAGCACCCTATCTTTCCAATGCGCCGAAAAATGGGGGTGTTACAGATAGTATCAGAGCCGGACCGCGACCGCATGCAGTGGTATTCAGGCGCCTAGTAGGGTGAAAGATCTATGGAATGTGGATGGTTGTGGCGTTCATGAGATGTGGATGGCCGAGCGCAATGAGGACGTTGCGATCTTTAGGGGGGAGGAATGTAATACTCCGAAATATGGCTTAATGGAGTGAAATAAGCTACTCATATTAACAAGGTACCTTTCTTTCTTGGTAGCCATCTTATAAGAACTCCAAAGTTAAGCGTGCTTGCCTTGGGGTAATTCTAGGATGGGTGACCTCCTGAGAAGCCTCCTCTTTCTGCTGTGCCGAAGATGGGGGTGTTACAAAAGAAATAAAAATCTTTTTAAAAAAAAAAAGAAAAAAGGAAAAAAAAAAAAAAGAAAGAAAGAAAGAAACTGCAGCATCCTGGGCAGCTCCAAATTCCAGCATTCCACGCATGCGTGTGCACCAGGGCCATCTCGAAGGGGAAGCGAGTGGAGCTCCTGCTCAGGGCCCCAAATTTTCGAGGCCCCACTTTTTATTTTTATTTTTTGTGTTTTTTAATTTTTACTATTACTAGTTTATTTGCATAAATTTTTATTTCTTTTTAATTTTAAGCCTAAAGTTTGCATAATTTACCTTTTATCCTCTTGTGTTTGGTTTGCATAATTTATTTTTTTCAATTCCCCTTTGGTTCTTCATATACAATTAATTCAGTTATTACCTTCTTTTGCTGTATCTCTTGCGTTTTGTATTTTCTTTTTTAATTCTAACAAACTCTTCACCAATGGTAAGCTATGACTTTCGATGTTTCTTTAAATTGTAAACCTTTTATCAATTGAACTACACTACACATAATTTGTTAAAATACCATTTATTTTTTATTGTAATTAATATTTTTTAGATTTACTAATTAGTATTAAATGTTTTTTGTATTTTTTTTATATAGGGACCAATAAAAAATTTTGCTCCGGGCCCCAAAAAGATCGAGACGGCCTCTGGTGTGCACCACTTTGTAATTCAATGTTATTTTGTGCATGCATCCATCACTCTCTCACCATCCTACTCTCACATAGTAAATACCAAGTTCCGAGCCAGTTAATAATTATTTGTTACCCCTTACAAATAGAATAGGTATGACTAGGGGTGGGCACGGTTCGGTTAACCTGAATTTTTCAGGTATTTGTATTTGTATTTGAACCGGGCAAATACTTCATTTCAGTATTTGTATTTGTAACCGGAGTCCTCGGTTAACCGGGAGTTCGGTTTCGATTAGATTTAGCGGTTAAACGATTCGGTTCGAATATTTAAAAATCTACGAAACTCAAAGATTTAAGAAATAAAAACTTGATTATACATTTTAAGTGGGTCGGTCGAGGTTATTACACTCAGAAAATATATATATATAACTATGGAATCAAATGGTTCTTTTCAATGTAATCAAAATATGTTAGTATATGTAACAAATCTTAGTGTAGAGGTATATTTTAATATAGGCTTATTAATTATGGTGATATATTTTGATAATTAGCTCTTTGGTTTTTTATATTTGTTTTATTATATACTTAAATAATTAAATAAATAATGATATATATTATCTATATAATTTTATACCATCAAATGTCTATAATATTTATAATATATATCTTTTAAAATAAAATAAATATATTCGGTTCGGTTCGGTTAACCGGGGGAAAAAATTAAAGTATTTGTATTTGTATTTGAACCGGACGAATACTGAAATATGATATTTGTATTTGCTCCGGGGTCCTCGGTTAACCGGAAATTCCATTCGATTTCGGTTCGATTCAGCGGTTCAATGAATCGGTTCGAATATTTTGCCCACCCCTAGGTATGACTCCCCTGTTTATTCTGCTGACTCATCAGTAGGGTCTGAATACAGTATGGATGTAGTAGGCATTTATTAATGTGGTGGATGTAATAAGATTTCAGTAGTAGTAATTAAGAAGACGTCGATTGATCAATTTGTTGTGTAATTGTCTGAATCCTTTTAATTTTGGAACATTCCATTTCGTCATCCCCTTTTGTTTTCGAGACTAACCCAGTTTCCGATTCCCATTAGCAGGCAGGCAGCCACATTTTTTATAAATACAACACTGCCGGAGGGCGGTTTCTGTTTTCGTCGTCGCCTTGGTCGTGATTGTACTTCTACCCAAGTGGAGATCACCACTCGCTGTGCTGTGCTTAATAATATTTTTTCCGACGGAGAACCCCTCTTCCCTCCCTCCCTCCCTCTCGATCAAAATTCTGCAGGATCCGCCTCTATATATATTTTTTTGAGTGGGTTGGGATGGGGACAAACAATAGCTGGGTGATCAGCTGCTGATGGGACCAAAACTAAACCTGTGCTATTTATTCTATCTCCAGTATATATATTTTGTACTAGTAAGATAAGATATAAGATGAACGAGGTAGTTCGAATATTTTAATCTTGCTCATCATCCATTGGCTGGGTATGCAATAGTAATACCCAACCCACCTCCATTGGTTCGTTGGTCCATCCCATGGTAGGGTGGGTTATTAACCAACCAATGTGGTTAGGCTACTCTTGATTGCCGGTTTCAATTCTCAATTGGCACCACAAACTTAAAAGAATCTAACATAATGTTGCTCCTTGGATTGTATCATCATCCAGACTATAATAATTAAAGTATACATCAATCAATCCATAGGGAGTATAATGTTAAGGACCATCTTCAAAAATAAAGGATCAATACACAAAGGCATGAACTCGGGACATACCATTACTCAAAATTGAATACAACCCAAATGGGCAAATGCCTATCTACATATATCCATCTTTTTCAATGCAATCTTGCTAATCTCTCTCCCTCCCTCACTCTCTCTCTCTCTCTCCCTCCCTCCCTCTCTCTCTCTCTCTCAAACAATCGAAATAAAATCATACGTAACACACGTGTAAGGCCAATTCGCCTGCTGCAAACGGTACCTATTGCACACTTGTACGTGTAGCAAACAAAAGCAATGGGCAAAATAAAATATTTACCCAGAACAAACTCAATCAACAAATCAACAAAACAGCTAATTCCTCCACCAATTCGTCAAACAAGGAGCTTGCCAATTCAGTACAGATAATAGACATACCTTCATTGGTCTCAATCCATTGCTCCAGAACCTTCTCAGATGAGGAGTTTCTTCTATCTGTCTCCTGGCGGATGAGGATGGTCCATAACTTATCTTCAACCTCATTACGACTCAAATTCGCACTGAGAAATCCTTTTATTGACAGATTGAAATTCATTATTACCGGATCAAAAATGCTCAACAGACTGGCATTTATACTATCAAACAGAAGTCGCCTGTCTGACTTTTCCCAAGACGCCTGTTTCCCATGTTTTTTCTCTAGTGCCTCAAACACTGTGGGACTTATTGAGGATGCAAGAGAATGCCATGTCTTGGAATCCAAACATGGTTTTGTACCAGATAATCCAGCCTCGTCTAGAACATCAACCATGTAAGAGAAATTTCGACTTTCAGTATCCCCAAGCCACCTTCTAACCCTTTTGCCATCAGGAGAGGGATCCACAACCTGCTCCAAGGAATCATCATCACCGAAGACACAAGTAACAGATTCTTCAGAGCAAGAATCTCCAGCCTCTAAGTTTAAGACTTCAAGTTGCAACTGAAGACCTACGATTGACCAGCGCAGAAAACAGAAATAAGATTTGAGGTTGATTGGAAACAGTACATTACTATAATTATCTACGAGGCATCAGTACCTATGCTGTCGAGGCCTTGATCATTAGAGTAACCTTCTCCATAAAATGGTTTCAGAACTGAGTTAGGACTGTTCTGATTGGCTCTCTTCAAGTTTTCTTGAAATTCTGGAGTTCCAATTCGCGAACTGTTTGTGTCAGGTAACTCTTCAGAGAACTCATTTCCCATTGCCTGCATTGCAGAAAAACAAATCCCTTTAATATGACATAATGATAGATATTAGTAATACATAAATGAGCATAGTAATCTTATACTGTAAACTAATTGCATTCTTCTTAAGGTCATTGTAGGAAATGACTTGACCTGGTGATAATTGTGACCTAAGTGAAGTTTTCAAAAGCTACTAAAAATCTATGAATGCAGAGAATCATGGTAACGACTGCGGATGGTTTGTTCAATAGAATGTAAAAAAACTAAGTACATAGCTAGAAAAGAAGACCTGGTCAAGAGAGGCAACTGAGAGGTCTAAATGAAACACACACAACATTTTAATGCAATGAGGTATTAAGAAACAATCCATTCCAAATGTGCAAGGTCGAAGACAAAGAAAGATAGAGACCAAGGAATGATTGTGGAAAAATCTAAAGTGTAGGAGAGAAAAAAGAGCAGGATAACAACCTCTGGCACACTGTTCTCAGAACCATTATTCTTTTCATTGTGAATCCCTTGGATGTTGGCAGAAATTTTTGAATGTGGTGACAATGTAACATTCACTGATGAGTAAGTTTGGAATTGGTCGCAGTTGGTTCCACCATTTAGTTCTAAAATGTCTACCAGAGACTTGTATTCTGGTGCAGAGCAGTGTTGCTTCATGCTCCAGCCATTTATAAGAGAATCTTTACCCTTTCCAAAGGTTGATTCCTTTTCAGCTAAAGCAAGCATTTTTGGACTTGTGCTTTTCTCAGAAAAATCAATCCTTCGAACCACTTTAATTCTTGTCGTCCATCTTTCAAAAATCTGTTTCTTTGGAGATAACTGACTAGGAGAAACGGGAGAAGCATGGCCAATCTCCAAATCCACATTTCCCACTGGAATTGACAACACAGCAATTTTACTGCTGCCACATTTGTTCGTATTTTCAGCACATTCGACGCGACTACATTGATGTGATGTAATATCACCGACTACTAGCTTCTCCGACATCAACGCATGATGATGATCCCTTCTTTGAGGCTGTAACGAATCACTCTGTTCTCTATATCCTACTTTGGAGTGTCTATCGGATATACCATCCTTAAAGCCACACATTACCTTCTCCAAATTGGGATCCTTACTGGCAGCCGTCATTACCACCTCCGATCCCAATTTCAAGGTTTTGTTAGCGTGATCAAAACCCCTACCTCCCTCCGTTTTCTCCACATATCTTAACCCATTTGCTTGAGTGCAACAGCTATCCCTTTCTGTAAGTAATCTCTTATCCTCACATTGAGTTTTTGTTAATGAATTCAAAATTGAGGCACCAGAAGGTTTCAGGATTCCTGAAACTGTACTAGCATTTGAAGCATCAGATTCGTAGCAATCAAAATGACTCTTACCCTCCAAGGCCTCAATTCGAGACGCATCCTTCACCGATTCCACCACCGACCCACACGAGCGTCCCATCGAAACCAGACTCCCCCGTCGCACACCCACCGTAGCAGCCTTACGGATATAGCCCTCGGACAGGACCCTCCGATTTCCGCACACACGCTGCCCAGGCCGCAGTTGATCAAGACCCATCAGCCTAGCAATAACACTCTCTGTTTGCAACTTCCACTCCATTGGCCAAAACCCAAAACCAACCTCTGCAATTACGTATCCAACAAAGGAATCAGAAAATTCGTCTCAAGAAACAACACGAACCTATCATCCAAAACGTTAAGTAAATCACAAAACCACCTAAATGCGGAATTCTTGTAGAATCGATTTAAAGAGGGGTCAAAATCACATCCACAATCCACTCCCCAAATCCCCATCCATTACCATCACATAATCACTTCACCGCCAATCCACAATATTTAATTCATCAAAAGCGCTGGCAGAAAATGCCCATACCTATAACCGCCAAGAAAAAGCCACCAAAACGCCGCTCCCGCCGAAATTGAAGCAACACAAACCTCCAAAACGCAATCGACGCCGAATCTTGGAAACAAATCCAGACAATCAGACCTAAAAACTCTAATTCCCACCGGCCACGCCCGGCGGCGGCGCAAACCTAGGTTGGATTGAGGCCTTACTCTGGATTTTCAGCTGGTGATTTGGAAATGAAGTAGTTAATGGGTCGATCTGTGGCAGCTGTGGGAAACCCCAAACAGTTTTGGGGAGGCGCGGACGCCAACAAGGAAGGGGTCAACGCCGAAATTTCGGCCCACAGTGCGTAAGAAAATGTATAGAAGTGTAATGATTGGCGGGGGTGAAGAAGTGTTCTACTCCATGTTTGATATGTGTAGTGTACACGTATTTCTTGGAATATACAAATATGCTGTACGGACATACTTCTTTTTGTTCTGTTTTGGTCTGTACGCGAATTGCGGTCAAAACTTTTAATGCATAATGATCAAATGATTCCAATAATGACAATTGAATATTCTTCAACATATACGGATAAAAGAATTGAATGATCGAAACGGCAATAGAGTAACTGTTTTAATTTGGGGCGATGAATTTGTAGCAGTTTCTTTCGGAAAATAATTGTATGATACTCCTTTAATTATTATGGTTTAGGAGTTTTTTTGGTGAAATATGGTTTAGGAGTTAATATATATATTTTTTTAATATAAATATGTGGAAAGATTTTATTCTTTTTCTCTAGAGTAGAGTTCTCGGGTGGGTGGCGTAATTTAATCAATTCTTAAAAAGGAAATTGATTTTTCAATAAATTTAATAAATTTTAAACAATAGGTAAAATAATTTTTTTTCCCTCAACTAAGTAAGAGAAATCAAAATAATAAGGAAGTAGGATTTTCTTAACCCTTGATACTTAATTGTTGAATCAATACTGATAGTTCGCATAAGTTATAAATGTATTATAAAATAAAAGTATAAGGCGTGCGTGGATTGGATTCAAATCCTTATTCATAATGTTGAGAACTCGACCATTATATTAGATTAAGTCCCCATCAATTCAAGAAATAAAATTTGATACAAAATCCAAAGGAATAAGAAAAATCCTCTGGTTTCTCAAATAAAATAGAGTGCTCTTCCAAAAAAATTGTTGTGGACATCAGGTAGTTTCCATAAAAATTACACCTGAATAATAAGTTATTAATTAAACAATAAACGGAACACCAAGATTTAACGAGGTTCGGCACAGTTTGCCTACGTCCTCCGGGCCCCACCGAATAATTATTTCACTATGAGGGAGAAATATTACAAAAGGCTTTTGAAAATAATTTCCTTACAGACAAAACCCACTCGACAAGGAAGACTTACAAAAGCCTAAAAAAATATACACTCACTCACAAGGCACTGCCTTGAAATCTGGCTCTTGCTCTCTTTTCCGGGATGATTGGCAAATGAAATGGCAATGGTATTTATAGCCAAGAACAACCCACAATTTCAGCGTAGAAGTGAACAAGAATGAGGCGATATTGGAACAGTATAGGCACGTTCCCTTAATTTTTGTCTAACACATCTCAGTTATCACCCCCAATGCATTTAATGTGTTCAACTACCATATTAATTTCGGGACCACCAATTTACAAATTTCCACCTTGGTTCGTCCCAAGTTCCAATCATAGTTTCTCCTTCAAGGTTCTCTCGTCATGAAATTCGGCAGGCCCTCCAAATGCGCTCTTCAGCGCCAACTTCAAAATCTTGAGACATTTAGCAAGTTCAAACAATATTCGAACTTGATACCTGTTACAGAAGTTCGTCAACATGTTTGCAGGATTCTCGGTGGTCTTAATCTTTTGTACATTGACTCCACATTCTTCAATTATTTCCCGCACAAAATGGTACCATACATCGATATGCTTGGTTCTAGCATGACACACCTGGTTTTTGCTAGATGTATGGCACTTTGACTGTCACAAAACACTGTTACATGTTTTTGACTAACGGCCAAGTCATGCAGCAATCCATGTAACCAAATGGCTTCCTTAATAGCTTCAGTAATGGCCATGTATTCTGCCTCCGTTGTTGAAAAAGCAGCGGTTGACTGTAACGTAGACTTCCAACTAACTGATGCGTTTGCAAGAGTAAACACTGTTACATGTTTTTGACTAACGGCCAAGTCATGCAGCAATCCATGTAACCAAATGGCTTCCTTAATAGCTTCAGTAATGGCCATGTATTCTGCCTCCGTTGTTGAAAAAGCAGTGGTTGACTGTAACGTAGACTTCCAACTAACTGATGCGTTTGCAAGAGTAAATACGTATCCAGTAGTTGTCGACGTTTATCCAAATTTCCTGCATAGTCTGAATCACAGTACCCAACTCACAACAAGAAAAATGCGAATTGGCGACGGAAAAATTCCGTCGCAAAGGCCCATACTTCTGTCGGCAGACTGTTCGGCGACGGAATCCGCGACGGAATTGGTTCCGTCAGTAAAGTCCTTGTAGGAGTTTCAGAGACGACAGAAAATGAGCCGTCGCCGACCATGGCATCAGAATTGGCGACGGAAATATTCCGTCGCCGATCTCAGCAACGGAATCGCTGACAGATTTTTCCGTAGCAAACAGCGACGCTGTTTCAGTCTCCATTTCCGTAGCCCAAGTAGCGACAGAAAATTACGTCGCCGGTTCCGTCGCGGATTTGGGGCCATTTTGAAATTTCCGGATTTTTGCCAGCGACGGAAAATTCCGTCGCCAGTTCCGTCGCGGATTTGGGCACTGCAGCAACTGCCATTTATTTTTAGTTTTGACCAAATAACCTGCATATAAGCAAACACACATCTACAATAAAGTATTCACCATTCATCCAACAACTCATATATAAGAGATCCAAATCTGTGACTTAAATATAATTAACACCCAAATATGTTCAAAAAAAATATGCAAAACATTTTACAATGTATTGAAAATGTTTTCAAGTAAACAAAATACTAACAAGCATCAAAGCCATCAAAATGAGACATTATAATCACGAATCAGTGGCGTGTATAACAAAAGGCCAACCAAAATCCATATATTGCATGTCTTCGTAGGCTCCTAAGTCAGCTATGCACAAGCTCAAAAGATCTCCAAATAACTACAAAAAGAAAAAAACGCAAAAAGTTAGAAAATCATTTTAGAATTGGATGCATGAAGTATGATGGACAAATAATTTTACCTAAAGAAATGTCAGTAGATAGGCATCGTGAAATCGCCTCGTAGTCCGAAGTCACCTCCCAATCCATCATCATCAGGGTCCGGGGAGCGGTCACGTGCACTTCCACGAATTCTTTGGAGTTCTTCTTCCATTGTTTCTTGCCTTTGGGAAACTTTCTGCACAGTTTTAATGACTTCAGTCAATTGCTCCTGCATTTGAGCTATTTCTAGACCAGATGAATGTGCTGGAGTGGATGTTTGAGTTCCTGGTCGTGGTATGGTGCTGGCAAGTGATCCAAGCCCATACACAAGCTTCTTCTTATTGTGTCCTCCTACAACCTGATAAAAAAATAGTATGGTAGTATTATAATCCAAACATTAGATATTATGTTAAAATGTAATTATAAATTCGAATACACCAATTTATATGCTTAAACAATGTAGAAATTATGTCAGGTCCCGACATTTACAAAAATTCTGTCAAGGTCCTTAAGCGCAGCCTCATCCAAATCTTCTGTGAGCCCCTGAGATTGAGAAATTGCATGGAAGTCCTCCTATTATATATATATATATCACGAACAATTAGTTGAAATAAAAGATGTGGCATTAATTCACAACCTCATGCAACTCAATTACAACTAGATACTAAAACATTTCCTAGTTCATTACCTGGAAATCTTTCGATTTGATCCGAATCCAATTTTCTTTTTCATGTTTTTTTGTATGACAATACTCATGAACCTCAGCTAATTGGATAGGTCTCTTCTTCAGATTGGCCTATGAGAAGAGTTAAGTATGCAAATTAACAGAATCTTATAACCCATGCAAAATAATTGACGATATATTGAAGTAGTTTGAACATATATTAAACATTCGAAAGAAATTTGAAACTTGATAATATTACCAGATGCTTCTTTGTGGCCCTGAATGTCCTAGAACCCGCGCTGTGGGTGGGTAATGCAGGATTACTCTCTGAACCACCTCGTCTGTTAAGTTTAGCCTGATTTTGCTTTTCCTTAAATGCAGGAGAATTCCAATACTGTTTCCATTTTTCTGCAATCACAGGGTCTGTAGGAAATGGTATTTTGCCATCCCTTACATCCAAGGTATAATCTCTATATCTATAGAGAAGAAATTTAAATAAGTATAATGATTACAAAGGCAAATATTACATTTGTTTAACGACATTACAAATCTTGAATCGTTAAAATGCATACCTGAGCACATTTTTCTTGAGCCACTCTTTCTTCACTAAACTCTCATGCTCAGGTGCCCAAGTAGCTACTTTATGCAATTCAGACATTATATATTATTACCTTGCAAAATCAGGACAGCATACAACATCATAACAAATTTATTTGATAGTTTGATGAAACAATGTTAACCCAAATACTTACATGAAACTCCCCCCAATACCAGTCTTTAATCTCCTTTGACACTTTTTTCCATGTTACGCTGGCTGGATCAGAACGCAGGGGATACACGTCCCATATTTTTTTAACTAGAGTACTTGGGAACTCGAGGCTACAAGAAAAAAAACATAAACCAAGGATCACTAATTCTAAATCCAATAATGCTATCTAAAATAATTAATGATAAAAGAATACATAATGACTAACATTCCATCGGAGGGATCTGGTGCTAGAACAACCTGGCTTGGCAAAGGTGGGGCAGGCGGTGTATCAGCGACAACGGATGCTGAACCTAGCCATCAAATTTATAAATGGCAGAAGACATTAAAGTAAATTGATCGTGTCCACGACAGATCAAAGTTAATGTGGACAAAAAATTACCTGGAGTGGGGGGGGGGGGGGTTGGGGTCGCGGTATCCGGTGTACTTGCATCCGGAGTACTATCCACTGCAGTCTCCGTAGGAGGTGTAGATGCTTTTGTATTTCACAATTTTACCAGATCCACAATTTATATTGATGTTGAGTATGCAAAATCATAACAATGTCACTAAGGAGAAATTTGAAAATATGGAAAAGCTTTCAAATATACCTGATGCCAGCTCTAAACGACGTGTCTCCTCTCTCGCGCGTACTGCAGCGACTATCTGGGCATCTGTAAGTGGAGGTCGGCGTGCAGTACCAGATTGCGCAGCAGAACCACTTGGAGTCCCTTGCGAAGAACTCTGCCTCTGTTCCGACATCTACAAATTCACACATAGGAAAATTATTAGGAACGCATCAAACCATACACATATAGCCAGCAATTAATAAAAGAAAATCCAAGTGAATCTGTACACTTTAATTGTGGTAATCCTCGTCAGAAGTGTCCTCGTAGAAGTCACCAATGTCTGACTCATTTGATGTTGTACCAGTATCAATTGATGATTCAGATGCATCATCTTCAACGTAATGGTTTGCATCGTCCTCTTGCATATCTATGTATTGCACCACTTCTTCCGTTAATTGTTCACGACCACTTCTAAGGTTACCGGTTTCAACCTCTAAGTGTTCGACGCCATCAAATTGGAATGCATCAGTCTCATCCCCTGGTTGTACCGTTATTACACCCCTCGGTTTCACTTTACAAACCGCTAACCATTCCCCCCGGCTGGAGGTTGCCCTTGTACTGGGAAATGGGAAAAAACACACTTGTTCAGCCTGGTTTGCAAAAATGAATGGCTCGTAGATATTCAATTGCTTTGTACGATCCACTTCTATAATCTTGTACTTCTCGTGGATTCGTGTACCAATACCATGCCGAGAGTCAAACCATTTACACTTAAACATGGTGGTTTGTTTCATTGGCAACCCAGGGTACTCAATCACTAATATCTCTTCTATTATACCAAAATAATCTCCATTTTCACCCTTGCAGGAAACTCCACTGTTGAATGTGGATTTATGCTTGCCATGTGTATCAGTGTGAAACCTCATCCCATTCACAAAGTAGATTGAATGTGTCGTTGCATTTGCAATTGGACCCTGAGCTATTTGAGCAATACAAATGTTCTCAGGATGATGATTTCTAACATACAATGCAAACCATTCTCTGAAGTCAGTTGAAACCAACAACGAGATTTGGTCCTCGGTGATTCGGGGGTTTTGGTTTCACAAGTGTTCTACAAACAACCTATACATATTTATGAAGCATTTTGTATAAGAGAAAATACTAGTGATAGGAAATAATGTAATAAAAGACGGTTTGCGTTCACTCACCCGATATACGGTTCAATTTCTGCACAATTTAATAACAAATAATTATGGACAACAGCTATCTCCTCCGCCAACAAATGCCTCTTTTTACTCTTGCCCTGATGTTGGCCTGATTGTTTGAATACACTAATTTGGCCTTCCACATTTGGTGGAAGGCCTCCATCATCATTTCGTGGCACATTCCTCTCGCGTGTGAAAACATGTTTCTCAAAATAATGGGAACAGAAACTGGATGCCTCCCGAACCATATATGCATTGCAAATTGAACCTTCAACCTGTGCCTTATTGCGCACGGTGCGTTTTAAACGGTTCAAATATCTACAAGAAAATAGGAACACAAAAGTTGGATTGTAGTGTTGAAATTAATAGTGTAGACAATAATTATAAAATTTTCATATACCTTTCATATGGATACATCTATCGGAACTGCACTGGACCAGCAACACTTGCCTCGTAAGGTAGTTGGATAGGTAGATGCTCCATGCAGTCGAAGAAGGCCGGTGGGAATATAGTTTCCAGTTTACAAAGGAATACTGGTACAACTAATCCCAACTGTTCCATGTCTTGTACTTTAATGGTTCGTGTTGTCAAACTGCGGAATACATTGCTCAATTCAGTCACGGCCTCCCATACATTCTTCGGCAACAGCTCCCTCCATCCTACAGGCAGAAGACGTTGCATGAACACATGATAGTCATGGCTTTTCATGCCAAACATCTTCAGTTTATTCATGTCAATACACCTACTAAGATTCGACAATAACCATCCGGAAACTTGAGACTACCAACCCATTTCAAGAATACATCTCTTTTTTCTTTATCCATCGTGTACACCGCCTTTGGGTATTTACCGGTACGAGGATTCCTGTGTAATTCAGGCCTGCAACACAAGTCCACAAGGTCATCCCGCGCTTTTGCATTGTCCTTTGATTTTCCTTGTACGTTTATCACGGTGTTGAAAACATTCTCGAACACATTTTTCTCAATATGCATTACATCCAAATTGTGGCGAATCAAATTGGTCCGCCAATATGGTAGATCCCAAAAGATGCTTCGTTTTTTCCAGCCACAACTCTTACTTAAAGCTGCATTTGCTTCTTCGCCACCGAAATCTATCACACAACGTAGACCATGAAGTTCTAAAGCAGCTAACACATCATCCCCACTCTTATATGATGGTGCCACTCTATGCTCTTCACGATCCTTCGTGAATTTTGACTTATCAAATCTGTAGGGATGGTCCGAAGGTAAAAACCTACGATGAGCATCAAACCATGATTGTTTTCCACCCTCCTTCAATCTTATGGATTCTATATCATCCATACATACGGGGCAAGCAGTTTTCCCATACGTACTCCATCCAGACATCATAGTATATGCTGGGAAGTCACCTATTGTCCACATTAACGCCGCCTTCAATTGGAAATTTTGTTTTCTTGATATGTCGTATGTGGTTACACCTACCTCCCACATCTCTTTCAGCTCAGCAATCAACGGCTGCAAATACACATCAATTCTCTATTTTGGGCTTGATTTACCAGGTATTATTGCTGTCAAGAACATATATTCGTCCTTCATGCACATTCCCGGAGGGAGGTTATATGGTGTTAATATGACAGGCCAACATGAGTATTGAGATCCCGATTGACCAAACGGTTGGAACCCATCAGTACATAACCCCAACCGTACATTCCGGCCATCTGCTGCAAAGCTCGGATGTATTGAATCAAAGTGTTTCCATGCCTTGCCATCACAAGGGTGACACATCTCCCCAGTCGTCCCATGGCTATGCCCAACATGCCATGTCATGTACTTAGCTGTAACATCTGATGCGTACAATCGTTTTAAACGATTCTTCAATGGGAAATAGAACATGTACTTGACCGGAGTGCGGGAACTGTTATTTGAAACATTGTATCTGGGCCTCTCACAGAACTTACAAGCCTCCAAACTTGCATCTTCATGCCAATACAACATACATCCTTTCTCACAGCAATCTATTTTTTCAACGGGCAACCCAAGACCTTCCAAAAGCTTCTTAGCCTCGTAGAAATTTTTAACCATAACATTCTCTTCTGGAAGTGCATCAATTATCAGCTGACATAACGTATCAAAACACCTCTCCGAGAGGTTGTGTTCTGCCTTAACATTTAGTAATCGAGCAACTATGGACAAAAGTGTCATTTTCTTGCAACCCGGCCACAAGTCTTTGTCAGCGGCATCCAACATCTTATAAAATAGTTTCTCCTGCACATTAGGCTCCTCAGGTGGATTTGGAACACCATCTACACTTTCTGGTGTGTTTTCTGGAATATTGGATCCCGTTCCATCATAGATCATCTGTATGTAATCATTACATATTTCACCGACACCTGAAACCCCTTGTTGTGTTACCCCTTCGGGTACCGTGTCGGGAGCATAGAATGACCTATTTTCATGTCGCTCCCCGTGACATGTCCATCTCTCGTAATTATCAACGAATCCATGCTTAAAAAGATGGAATCGAATATCATCCTCCGCTAAGTGTATTCTTGCACCTCTTACAAGGACATCTAATCTTTCCTCCTACAGAGTCGACATCTGGATTATCACGACAAAACTCTAGAAAGAATTTAATCCCGTCTTTAAATTCAGGGGTCGGAACTGGACCACGCCGTTTATACATCCAACTCCTATCCATTCCTGTAATTTTTTTGTAGTGTTACTGGGTTCTTAAATCCCAAATATACTGGTAGTGTTACTAAATTGAAAAACTATTTTAAAATTAAATGAATTAACTTAGTCATCGTGAAAGTTTCTATGTAAGGTGACATAAAAAATGTAATAACTGTTACTAAATCAATTACATGCCATGCATATTTTCACTTTAGCCCTAAATGTAATTAATCATTCCATATGTAATTAAAAATGTACTAAATCATTTTTCTTTATTGAAAGGAAGTCAGGAAAGGAAACCTCCAAGGAAGACGAAATTTTAGAGACATGCAGGGAGCTATTAGTGTACAGTGGTGAGCCCCATAGTAAAAGTATTTCAGTAGGATTGCCTTAGTAGTAGTTAGGTCGGCCCTAAATTCATCAATCTTTTAAACACCTTTTAAATAACCCTAATCCCTTTGAAACGTATTAGGGAACAACACTGAGCAACACAACCCGGATAAAATGTGAACTGCTGATTTATGCTACACAAATGCGTATTCATTAAAAAAAAACACAAACCGGGATCACAAAAAAGAGGAATAGAAAAATTGATTGATTTCAATGTCAACTATGTAAGTTATACCTCAGGGATGCAGTGCCGGAAACCAAATCACTCCAGACTCAAGTTTTCCAGAAAGGATCTTCAAGCAGGAACCTTTTAAATATGGATATTGTGCCCTGACGATCAAGGAAATAAATTATTCATATTCGAATTACCAAAGTCCAAACAGAACTAACAAATGTATACAAAAATATATTTTCGTATAATGAGTGTATATCAGCCATAGCAAGCACCAAGATCAAATTCACCCCAAAACATATTTTAAGATGAAATGATGAATAGCGCTATCAAACCAGATTTATAAATTTGAAAGACCTGTCCATTTGTAGCATTTCACCCCAAATACAATCCCTTTTCTCAGAAAACCATACGTTACAACTACAAGCCTACAACATAGCATAAGCATTTTATATACCCTCAAAAGTTTCTATGTTCCATAGCTTCTGCCAGATTGGATGAATATCTCATCTAAAAATAGAATATTAAAGTGAACAATGATATATTTAATCACTTTAACAGTAGAGCGGGAAAACAAAACACCATGAACATCAGAATTAGCAAAATGCATACACTATGAACAGGATTAGTGATCTTCCGGTGTTTTTACTCCAGCACGAATGTAGGTGTTCGACTGACATAAAGGCCTGTAAATTAAAATCACAGGTTTAGCATCCATACAACATAAATTTGCAGCAAACAAATTATATGCAAGCAGCAAGTGGAATTTTATTACAATACATGAATATAGAGCTCAATATAAATTTACCAACAAAGCTTATAGATTCAAACATATCGCAGCTCGAACTTTACAATAAAGCTTATAGATTCAAACACTCCGGTTGCCCCAATGATAAACCGCGTAAATAATGCTTAAGCAGAATGTAGGGTAGCAATCTGGGTTATTGTAATACAGTATCTTTTAAATGCAATCTGGGTTATAGATTCAACCGGACATCTTGTAGAGAATGGGATGGAACCATTGCAATTATTAGAAACTGCAATCCAGTGAGCAGTTAAAGCTACTAAATAGTTTCCTCAAAATAAGAATGTTATGAACGGCTTGGCACACAATTAAGACTCAAAAAATGGCAGATCATTATTACAATTTAATAAAAAAAAAAAACAACTTGAAGATCAGGGTGGTTATGGATTGAAGTAACCCCAAAACCATAGAAGAAATCTATGACTAGTGCAAATAACTTCTAGTTTAATCCCCATTCAGTAAAAATTTTTATTTTCCAATATAGGAAATATTTCTTCTGGAAGTTAAATCATGAATTAATAGTGCAAATGGTACAAAGCCTGTTGACAGTGCATTTCACACGAACATAAGATTTTGCAGGAAAATAGAAATTCAGTCCTTGATTTTAATCCTCCAATATCCCTCAACGCAGCTAAAATCAAGAGATTGTTAATCATAGCAATTTTAGACTGGATCCAAGAATAAACCTGGCCAACCGAGGTTGACCTTCACAGCCTTGAATCAAGCTTGAAATTTCAAAGATAGACAAGATAATGAAATGAAGATGACAACAAATTGTTGGGCCTAAAAACAAAATGGTCAAATTTGGCTACTTTCCAGCATTTCCAGAGAGAAAATATGAAACCATTTAAACTAACCATTCCAACTTTCTTGTGATTTTTCACTTCAAATGTGATTTGGATGTTTAAAGGAATAACTGAAAAGTCAGATAATCATCAGCAACAAATGAAATTGATTTATATCACAATTGCGTTACATGGATCATTTGCACATCTATCAAATACTTACCTGTTGAAATCTGGACAGGTTCAGCAGTTTCAAAAAAAAATGTTCTTCTTCGTGGACAGGTTCAGCATTACGAAATGAACTAATTTTCTACAGATTCAAACATAATTTAGGAAAACCCACAAACAAGAATGAAAAATTTGTCAATGGAACGCAGAAAAAGTAAAATGGCATTACCTTAGGGTCTGCCGGAACTCTAACACAATTGCCCAGTTCCGGCGACACCAACGGCGGCCTCCCAACCGTCGAATACTCCGGCCCACTGAAATGCACCTCCGGCGACGATACGTGAGACTTTGGCAGTGAAATATTGGTGTGAGCGAACACCCACCAGCCGCGATTCACTCCGGAATCGCTGAAGCGGCTCGCACCAACCTTCGCCCGTCCTAGCTCGGACCGGCGCACGCAAGATGGAGTCGCGGGGAAGGAGCTGCAAGTGGGTCGACAATGGTGAAAAGGAGGAAGTGTCTGCGCATTAGGGCTGTAATTCTGTGTCGGCTTACAGTGAAAGGGAACTTATTGCCCTAATTCCTGGCGACTGAAAAAATCTGCCCCATGTTCTGTTGGTAAAATCGGCAACGGAATATAGCGTCGCTAATGGAGTCGCGGTCGGAGACTACACAATTCCGTCGTCGACATCTGTAGCCAAATATTGATAAGTGTCAGGGCGTCGCTGTTTCCGTCCCCAGTGGAGACTCCTTTTTTTCTGTCGTCGATTTCCGTCGCCGATCTGATATTTTCTTGTAGTGACTATATGTTGACCAGTAACATTAGTCTTCTCAAATATCAATCCAATATCTAAGGTTTTCAAGATATACCTTATAATTCATTTCATAGCTTGCCAATGATCTTTGCCAGCATCATGCATGTACCTGCTCACAACTCCAGCTGCATGTGAAATGTCAGGCCTTGTACACACCATTCCACACATCAAACTACCCACCGCATTTGAATAAGGAACTTTTGACATGTATTCTCGTTCCTCTTTCATCTTCGGGAATTGTGAAGCACTAAGTTTGAAATGAGGAGCAAACGGTGTACTTACAGGTTTGGTTTTGTTTGTCATGCCAAATCGTTGTAGTACTTTCTCCAAATATTGCTTCTGAGTCAAACTCAGAGTGCCCCTCTTCCTGTCTCTCATTATTTTCATACCGAGAATTTTCTTCGCTTTACCAAGATCTTTCATTCCGAACTCCTTGCTGAGTTGGGACTTCAACCTGTTTATCTCTCCTCTATGTTTGGAAGAAATTAACGTGTCATCTACATATACAAGAAGATAAATGAAAGATCCATCATGTAGCTTACAGAAATATACACAATGATCAAAACTGCTCATGGTGTACTTTTGGCCAATCATGAATTGATCAAATCGCTTATATCATTGCCTTGGTGATTGTTTCAATCCATAAAGCAATTTTTTCAACCTGCAAACCCAATTTTCTTTTCCAGCAACTTAAAATCCTTCTGGTTGGGTCATATAGATTTCCTCCTCCAAATCACCATGTAAGAATGCCGTCTTTACAACCATTTGAACTAGTTCTAGATCAAACTGCGCTACCAAGGCCAACAAACTACGAATAGAGGAATGTTTCACAACATGGGAAACTACCCCGCCTCCTTATTAGAGATCCTATTGTTCACTAAGGGTTTCGCCCCTCTTTCAGGTTTTCTTCTACTTGGTAGAGCCCAGCTCACCCTCAGGGTTTTCCATATCCAGACTCCGTCGTTCCAACACCGTATGACTTCCTCCGCTTCATGTCCATGACTAAACCAGAAGAAACCATATCGGGATCTATTTTTTGGCCACCCTCTATTGGGGAAAAACCAATCCCGAACTCTAGCCATCTTGTCAACTTCATGGAGTATCTCTGCATTTTTATTGTCAATTGGAATATTTCCAAAATACACTCTAACCAGCTCTCTTCGATGTGGAACTCTAACCCTCCCATATCTATTCCATGTGGGAAGCCTCCAATTCATCCTTTGAACTTTTCCCAGCTTGCTTAAGAACCGTCCCCTCCCCTCTCGTCGGCGATTGCCCTTCCTATCAGTTACCCCTTTCCCCACTCTCCGCTCCGCGTTGCCGCTCTCCTGACTCCCCGTCTCTCCATTTCCCCCTACTTAGCTCTCCCTTAATTAGCTACTTTAGGTTGTTTATTTAATTTAATTTGATTTCATGATATTGGGCACTATTGATTCGAGTTTTTAATACAATTAGATAAGATAAAATATAATTAAGTGAGATCTTTTTAGATTCGTCTAATCGCATATATTTCGAATATTAAATTTTCATAATTTTTATTTGTATGCAATTTGAGTTATTGATGATTAAAAACATGTATTGGACTGCGTGAAATGTGGGTCCATTGCATTTAATAAAGAACGGAGGAAGTATAAATTTATTATTGGCCCAACATAATAGTTCAGCCCTCTATTGTATATATATTCGTGTAGTCCCTCATTTTTCAGTAATACAATTGATGGATTCATTAAATTAACATATATAATGTGACAATTTGAGATAAATTTTATAACCATATTGAACAATATTATGAAAGTCTCTTTTGCAAAGTGGTCATTGTGTATATAATGTGACAAAATTTGAGATAAATTTTATGACCATATTGAACAATATTATGAAAGTCTCTTTGTGCAAAGTGATCATTGTGTGGCATAGTGTAAGGGAAATATTTTGGGACTTGTGAAGATGTTCATTGTCACTTCGATGTTGAGACAACCTAACAACAACGAATATAACACAACTGAAAAGTATAAAAAGACAGTGACGTGACCACTTCCTCCTAGCAGGCTTTTAGGGATTTTGGATGGGCCTTTTACACTTATAAATACATGTTTTCGACTCTTCCTCATTAGTCCTCAATACAATCGCTCAAAAGAAGAGAGAACAGAGCATTCTTAAGATCATTCCTCTGCCATGGAGAATAGAGAAAGCTGGAGCTAATCAACCGCTGGTTCTGATATCTGCAGATGGCTCTCTTCGATGTGGAACTCTAACCCTCCCATGTCTATTCAATGTGGGAAGCCTCCAATTCGTCCTTTGAACTTTTACCAGCTTGCTTGAGAACCGTCCCCTCCCCTCTCGTCGGCGACTGCCCTTCCTATCAGTTGCCCCTTTCCCCGCTCTTCGCTCGGCGTCGCCGCTCTCCTAACTCCCCGTCTCTCCATTTCCCCCCCTACTTAGCTCTCCCTTAATTAGCTACTTTAGGTTGTTTATTTAATTTATTTTGATTTCATGATATTGGGCACTATTGAATCGAGTTTTTAATACAATTAGATAATATAAAAGATAGTCAAGTGAGATCTTGTTAGATTCGTCTAATCGCATAGATTTCGAATATCAAATTTTCATAGTTTTTATTTGTATGCAATTTGAGTTATTGAGGATTAAAAACGTGTATTGGACTGTGTGAAATGTGGGTCCGTGGTATTTAAAAAAGAATGGAGGAAGTATAAATTTATTATTGGCCCAACATAATAGTTCAACCCTCTATTGTATATATATTCGTGTAGTCCCTCATTTTTCAGTAATACAATTGATGGATTCATTAAATTAACATATATAATGTGATAAAATTTGAGATAAATTTTATAACCATATTGAACAATATTATGAGTATCTTTTGCAAAGTGATTATTGTGTAGCATAGTGTTAGGGAAATATTCTGTGAGTTGTGAAGATGCTCATTATCACTCCGATGTTGAGACAACCTATCAACAACGAATATAACACAACTAGAAAGTATAAAAAAGGCAGTGACGTGACCACTTCCTCCTAGCACGTTTTTAGGGGTTTTGGATGGGCCTTTTACACTTATAAATACATTTTTCGGCTCTTCCTCATTAGTACTCAATACAACCGCTCAAAAGAATAGAAAACAGAGCATTCTTAAGGTCCTTCCTCTGCCATGGAGAATAGAGAGAGGTGGAGCTAATCAACCGCTGGTTCTGATGTCTGCAGAAGGCTCAAACAACTATTTCTAGCTGGATATATCTCTTATTGTTTGATTGCTTCTGTCTTTTGGATATTTGATTTGTGTTTATAGTGTTCTTGGTTTATCTCTTGTAAACAAAAATATGGAGCTTTCATGGGCGGTGTCTCACCTTGTGCTTTATTGTTAGAAGTAGCTAGAAACTCTCAAACACCATTTTGTCACCTTTTAGTGAATTGTTTGTACACAACAGCCATTAGATAACATTGATGCTATCGGTTGTTTTCTTAGTCAATTGGAGCTATAAGGGAGCTGATTAGTGAATAGGGTGTCTGTGAAATGGGTTGAAGAACCTTGCAACTGTTTGGTGGTGTTTTGGTTGAATCCTGGCTTGGGGCCCCCAAACGTAGATCGATTGATCGAAATGGGTGAACAAATTATTGTGTTCATTGTTTATTTCTGCATTCTGTTTTGTGTTTGTCTCTAATTGTTGAGACAACATCTAAACAATGCATTATAGGGTTTTGCACATCAGTTTGGACGTGTCACATGTATTTAGAAATTTTTTATTTTTATTTTTTAAACATGAGGCACAAGGACTTTTGTTGGAGTTCAAGCCTATGTTTTGGGATGAGCCCATCGGATACAAATAAATCAGCTAAACCGGATTATGGTTTGCCCAGATGATGTGGGATTCGCCCATATATAAATGAGAATTAGGGGCCAATCTTCATTCTTCTGTGGCATCCATCAAGTGGGACTTTTCAAGCCAAAAATTGGCTAAGCCGCTCACATGCGCGCTTAAATCACATTTCAGGTGAGAGATAATATCTTTTGAAACCACAAGGGAAATTTTCCTATAAAATAGAATGCAAACAACCGATGGTTGGATTAAAATGGTAAAATAAAATAAAAATAGAATAAATTAAAATAAAGATGAAGAATTTAAACTTTTGAGTTTATTATTAAAATGTAATAAATTAAAAGTATTAAGTGTCAATTTGAATAAAATGACTATTTTGATCAAAATTACATAATGGTTAGTGTGGGAGCAATTGAATTATTTCAATACTTTATAATTAAATTAATGAAATAATCAAATTGCGGGAACTTTTTGTATTTCTTTCAACAAGGGACCCATGGCCCTTACAAACACAATTTGTTATTATATGTATACTAGCAAATGGAGCTGTTCTACGCACAGCATATTTGATGTAAACAACTGCCCATGGCCAAAGAAGAAACAAGTGTATCACAACCACATGTTGATCCTCCCATGGCCAAAGACGAAATGATAAATGATTTCACATTTAATCAAAACAGTTAATTTCGCATTTTTTTTGTTTTGTTGTGTACAGGTATAATAGAAACTAACCATTGGTTTGTTTTATCTGCAAATAATATCAATTAATAGTGAGTATATTGTGACATCAATAATTATATACTTTTACAAAATGTGGGGTATGTGGAACGATGGCCGGCTTACTGGTTCCTAAATTTGTAATAAAATGCCGGCCAACGCCTGCGAAGGCGTTTGGTTTTTCATGAAACTATAATATAGTTAAAGTAATTGATGATAACTTATAGTGATGCTGGGCAAACCAAGATGGAAGATAGTTGATGCGAATAACTACTCACCGTAGTTGGTAGCCAATGTCTAACACAGCCCTCAGCATAGCAGGAATGTCATCTGATAGCTGCAACAACAATACCAGAGTGAGATTTGTCTGAGCAGCTGATAAGGCACTCATTTGGGCTTGAAAATTCTAAATGAATGAATGCTCCAAAGTCACCTGAACAACTCAATCAGATTCATGAGCGGAAGCAAAAGGAGGTTGCTGATTTGGGGAATGAACAGCAACTGTTGTACCAGTGCTATTCCTCAAGGTTCCTATATTCTGACCTGACACTCCGATGAAGCGACCTACTTGAGAACCAGCAATCAAAAGTCTCACTGTATTAGCTGCCACATGCCCAGCACCAACTTTTCCAACTTCCACATTACCATCATCGTCTTGAAAGATAAACATAAACATGTTGAATAATTCAGTTCTTAAAAGTTCATTCCTAAATGCATTCCATGGCACAAATAGAAGCAAAAACACAGCAGATGCCCCCTCTTCAAATAGAGATGCCCCCTCTTCACCTTAGGAACGAAATTGCTAATCAATTCCAATCGAAAATAGGAAAGATGGCCTTGAAGAGCAAGATAGATAGCAACAATGCTAAAAGAAACCACCACTATATATAAGCCATGAAAGAGAATCTAACCTAGAAAATTTCCAACTTTAAAACCAATGAAAATAAGGGACACGGAACTAACTCCACAAGTTATAGGTTTAAATAGGTTGAGTAAATGGTTATGATCATTGATAATGCCTTGAGGCCTCATCCGGCCTACTGCTTTTCTGCATCTTTTTGTATTTGTCTTCAATCTTTGAGATAGCTGACATAGCTTATCCTCTTGAAGAAAATGGGTAAAAACTTCAACAATGCCATCCCACCAATCCTATATCACAGCCAAGCAACAAGTTATATGAAACATACATGAACCCAAAAAGACTGATTCAGGCATAAAAACTTACAACTTACTTGTAGCTATACATAAAACATAAAAACAGAACAAGCAGGGTCGGGCATATGCTCACAACTACATGTGTCAATATTCAAGCACAAACGCAAGCTCATAAACAAATAAATGAAAATGTCAATAAAATACAGAAGATATAGAAAAAATAAAAATATGAATGATGTCCATGCTTCTACACAGATTTATATAAAAGCTATTCTTAGTAATTAATGGCTTTCTGGCTTAATGGGAGATAACCATGTTCTCTTTAAAAAAACAGACCATGCTCATTTGAATCAACTAAAGATATAAATTTCTACCGAAGCTTCTACCCATCAAATTCACACTATAGAAATTTAGCTGCCACTCTAGACAGACGTATATCACCAAATTTCTACCGCAACAAGATCATATTTGCATGACCATGACAACTGGATAACCTAGGAAACATGCTAATATTTGCTTTTCACAGTTCCACCCAGGGCCAATACTCACATCTGAGATATCAAGGAATGAATAAGCAACTACTTCAATGATTAGAAAATCATGGAATATAGTTATGTAGATATAATTATCTTAGAAAAAAATGGAAAATCAAATAGATATCCATTAACTTATACGAAGTAGCTCACTATCTCAGCAAGTGATGGAGTTCTAGAACTGCATCACCCTTGAATTGAGGCATGGGCCAAGTCATATATGTTCTAGAACTTCCAAAGGAGCTCCCACTACCATAGCTATCAGTTGTTCTAATATTTGGAGACTGAAAAGTCGTATCAGTGGACCCATCTGAAAAAAGCAAGAAAGCCTCTAATTTAAACAAATGTGTAAAATAAAAACCAAATTGTACAAACCAATCATATATTCCCACAGGAATCAGTGTACAGAATCAACAGAAAGTCATATACAGTTGACATTGAGTTCGAAATAGAGAGGAGGAAATTCCCATATAAAAGTTCGATTGAGAGCCAATTTCAACATGAGCAAAGGCATATAAAGTAGACACTGAATCATAGTTGTTGTAACCCATTCCAGGATTCAAAAGACACATCCTCTATTAAATTGAAGAAGGTATTCATTCAAGCAGATAAAATTTGCAATCATACCATAATAAAACCATAAATGAGATGAATTTCATTAAAATTTTAACCTTGAAAGGCTTGAGAAAAGCAAATACACATATGCGATATACCACATGAGTTGATTATATGTAGAACTCAATATGTAACTCAAAATTATTCACAGAAACAGTTGTCAATAACGAGCCATCAATATCAACCAAAAGCTTCAATCTCATATACATTAGAACTTCGTATCATCCCCAAGGCAAAATAAAATGCAAAAACAAAGAGCATGGAAAAACATTACTAACTACACAAACAGGTTGAGAAAGGTAATGTACCTCAAACTCTGGGTATCTCATCCCTTTTAGTAGAACCTTGGAGCCCTTCATCAGAAGCTCATCACTCTCAATCACATCAGCTCCTAAACACAATCACAAATACGCAATTAACTTTTTCAATTTAAAACAAGCACAGACCCAACTAAAATCCAGGGAAAACAAGCACACAAATATGAAATTCAGAATTTGCGCCGAGTTATACCCGAAAAAGTATTCAAATTAGAGATCTGAACCCTCACCGAGGTCGCCAAGGCTGAAAGGAAGCGAGTATTCTTCATCGAAACTGGTTATCTGGTCAAGCTTTCTTGGATGGTCTGCTGCAATAGAACCAGAGTTAAAAGGCAATGCATTTTTTTTTTACCAAAGACACAAACACAGACATACAACGCAAGTGTTTAGACGACAGTAGTAAAAGAGCAGCAGAGGATGCAGCTGCTTCAGGGCATTAATTGATAGCCATACAAGATATCTATCAGCCATTTATGTCCCAACAGTTCCCAGTTGCTGTCAATACAGTCAACTACACTTTGTATTTACTACCAACAATACCTAACTAAATTGATATGTTAACCAACGATAACAAAATCAAACAAGGTATAGGTTCACAGCAAAGTTAGATGCAATAAAAGCTCACAGCTCAATGAAAGGTTGGGGTCCAAAAGAATACCACCAATAACGTGTCGGCTATCGGGCCTTCCATTGGAGATGAGCTTAGGACCAGCAAGACCGCCCTGTCAAGATTGAAGCATAGTGAGAAGTCCCCACACACAGTTCACCTCAGTTTTCTCCATCACCTCTAGAATTCTCTGTGATCTTCCCCCGACCATTACCCTATGAAATAGGAGTAGTTAACAACTCAATTGAACAACAATCCACTCAAACAAGTTTTAAACCACTCAAATTCAATCAAGTTTTAAAGCACTTAAACAAGAACAATTAAACAACAATCCACTGCTAGGATTGGAAACAGCAAGGAAAGATGAACAACTATACATGTAATTTACGGAAAGTATTTGAGCAGCTTCCGTTGATTGTGTGTGAAGAATGTGCGCTCATGAATAGTAGTAGCAGCATTCCCCTAACAGATTCCCTTAATAGTAGGCGCTCATTTCATGTTTTCTATTCATTCATCTACATCTCATCAAGAAACAATGCATCTGAAAATCTGAAATGAGTAATGTTTAAATTGAAAAATATCTTGCTGCTTTGTAAGAAAGGTACAAAGGCATATAGACCATACATATCCAACTTGGGGCACTCCGAGAAGGGCCACCCCACCCTATGTGTCCCACATGAATAACATCTATTGGAACTCCAAATGCAGTTTAGGCTCCTCATCATTTATAACTACAAAGGTAATCGATTTTCTATAAGGTGATTGCAAATTAAGAGAAGCAGTAAATTTGGCACTTCTGAAAATGCGTTGTAGAATATGGTGATTCACATAAATTTACAATATATATAAGGCCTTATTTAATTAGCTAATGCATCAATCAACATTCAGAAAAAGGGAAGAATTATGGAAGTATGGGACATACACTGCAATACCAGCAGCTGTAACTGCTAAAGAGTCTGGGGTGTGTAGGCCATCATAATTAAATACATGCCTGAAGAGAGTATAAGATGAAAAACAATATTCCCAGTGTTATTGAGTCGGTCTGTGAAACAGCAAAAAATAAATTTGATCAACAGGATAATTATTAGGATTTGTCTAATCAGAAATGAAACTATATGACTAAAAGCACAAACCTGTCCATCAAATAAAATTATCATTTGGTCAACCTGTACAGTCCAAGTAAATCGTCACTCAAGATTTTTCACATCCGAAATATATGAAAACATGAGAGATAGTAAGTAGACAAAGTCTAAGTTCAATGTCATAATTGATACCTGTATTACAAGTTCGTCCTAATTCAGTCCATATGTCCTGCACAATGAATCAAAAAGGTAAATAAATTATTGGCTGACAAGTTAGCACTTAGCATCATTAACATGCCAAAGATGGGGATATAAAATGGCTATTCTTGATTACACTCACACAACACAATACAAAACAAAATTAGAAAGAGAAATTCAATATGTTTTGGATGTTTCTTCTGTCACCTATAAGTAATCAGCGGAGCACAATAGAATGATGTGTACCAAAATGTCAAACCCCAACGGAAATGCAAGGGAAATGGAAACCATATAAGCTCTCCTCTTTACAGAAGAGAAGAACAGCAAAAGCATGCAATCATACACCGGTGAAATCTTTCATTGGTTAGCAAAGCAGTTAAGTTGTTTGTATTTAGAATCTGGGACTCTGCATTGCACATTGTTTGAAGAACCCTGTAATAAAGCTTCATTGCTTCCATTCAACGTTGTTCAGTATGATTCAGTATGATTCAATCAGCAAAAAGATATCACAATCTACAATAATATTAAAGCCAAAGAAACTTTTAATGCATTACTCACTTGCTCAAAAGGGTCAAGTGCACATAGTTGGTCTGTGATTCCTTTGCCTGTGTACAAGGAATTAAAATTTAAAATAACAATATAAGACAAAAGATGTTAAAGAAATAGTTACATATTGTTGAACGACAGAAGATATCAAACAATGGAAGTACCTCAAGTCTCTTATCCCAGTCAACACCACAGATGCTACTCAAAATGGACCCAACCTTGATCAGAAATTGATGAAGTTCTTTATAAAAATCAGAAAGGCTACACAAAAGGGAAAATTCCTGATGATCCATAAACCAATATTATATAACAGATCTTAAACCAATTCAAGGGAGAAAAAGATACTTGAGCCTTGCAGCTCGCAGAATCTGGCATAGAGTGAGTCCTTTTTCTCGGGGGCCACCATTCTCATTGAGTTGTCTTACAGAGTAGAGAACAAAAGCAAACCAATACTGCTTTAAAATGAAATACCTTTGGAATCCCATTCCGTGAGCATGGAACGTATATATGGCAGACCATTCAACAATGTGGCAAAACAAACAACTTGATAGAATTATATTGTAGATAAATAAATTCGATGGAGAACAAGCAACTTAAAAATGTTAACTCAGTCCCATCTAGCAGAAATTGAAAAGTATCAGATCTGACCTGCCAATGTCTTTGCAGCTTCCAATTCCATGAATATACCACAAGCACTGAACAAAGTTCTTTCCACTCCTCCGGCTGAATTATGTCAGCTAAGGAGACCTACAAATTCAAAGCATCAGTCCTTAGTCAAGAAAAATATTGTCAATATTTTAACAAATGTATATATACCAAAAAGTAAACTTCAATGGGGCCATGGCCAAATAATTACCAGGGTGGGCAACTGGAACTGTAGATGATGAAAAGAAAAGTACTGATTCCTTATTCAGATTAACCAGTTAATTGAGAATGCATGATTTTCAAAGTTAAAATCTTAACAATTGAGATACAAGGGAAAACAGTAGATTAAACCTTCTAATTTTCCCTGATGTATACAGGTAGATAACTAAATACAGTATACCAAAAAAACTGAAGATTTATTATATCCAACTCATATAGAAAAACTCCAGCATATTGCAGTTTACAGAACAAAAAATATTTGCTTAAAAGCATTCACAGTACTTCTCAAGGCATCCTGATTTCATGCAGTGGCATCCTTTGCTGTGCTATCCAGAAAACCAAACCTTCAACAGGCTCCTCCTACACATTTATAAAATGATCCAATTATCATAGTCAAAGAAACACAAATTGTAGAAGCTTGTGATTTGAGAATATGCTAAAATGCCTCGAAAGTAGGATAAAAAGTTCCAATGATGATGATGACCAAAGTACCACCAATATGGGTTATAGGCACAAAAATCTGACAAAATTATCATAAACTGATAAAAACAGAACTAAAAATAAGTAGGTCACTTACTCAACTCTAATGACGATGATGTCACAACCTGACAGTACACTGTCCTGTAGAAAGAAAGAAAATTCAGCTTAAAATCCTTCTTGAATCAAACATGACATCATTCAGAGAAAATTGTCAATTGCAGCAGATACTAACTTTGGTGTTGCAGATTTATGTTATGTTTCTATATATAAAACATCAATAGATACTCATGATTCATTAACAGATCAACAGAATCAAGGCCATGACACCTTAGATACTCATGATTCATTAACAGATCAACAGAAATAAGGCCATGACAGGGCTCGTGAAAAGCATGGACGCTCAATGTCAAAGACCAACAAAAAAACAACACCTTAGATAATAGATACTGAGTCTTCATTAACATATCAACAGAAGCGGTGCACACAAAGCCATTAAAATATTAAAAAATAAATAAATAAAATAAAAGAAGGGGCATAGGAAATAACATCCGCAAGAAGTAACTAAGTACCGTAAAATTGTATCCCTCATGGATATCTACATAATTTATTGGTTGAGCCCATCGATTTAGCCTACTGAAAGGAAAAACTCCGAAAGGACCACGACCTCTGTCATCCTCTTTGCTAGCATCAGTAAGACCAACATCAGCACGACCAATTGTGTCTGCAAAATATAAATTTGCTTAACATTCTGACATTTTTTTCTAAACCCCACTGAGTTGAAGAACTCCTTTATAAAGTAAAAAGATGTATTAGGCTGGTTCAAATATCACAGAGAACAATAATAAAGAAACTCTTCAATCCTAATGAATAATTTGAAGAATCACAGCAACCAGTTAACCTTACGCACTCTTCAATCCTAATGAATAATTTGAAGAATTACAGCAACCAGTTAACCTTACGCAAAACAATCTTCTTTGTATGCATATTCAAAATACTTTCAACATAAAAGGACCGTGTGGTCTAAAACCACCAAACTTGTTGGTGAGGAAGCAAGAGAATAATGTTCTCCAAATGTAACCGAAACATCTTCCACCAAGCAAGATGAATATGAAAAATTCAAAAGATGAAATAGCTTGTTTACAGAAAGAAAGGGGAAGCCCAAAAAGAATCGAATCAACCAACAAATAAAGGAAACAGAATATCATTCTAATTCCTCATGAGACTATACTTCCTCACCCATTTTTGCACATTGATTTACTTCCTCAGGCAAAATCAACAGTAAACAACAGAACAACTGTGTATAATTATCTACTAAACTCTTTCACAAAATAGGGAACCACATTGTACCACAGAAAATAAGAAAAGCCAATGAAACTTAAGCTAGCATCGCAGAACCAAACAGCAAATCCAACACACGCACACAAACGAAGATCACAATTAACATCATAACACAAAATTCCAAAAATAAAGAAATAAACACAGCATAAAAATCCTAAATCCTAAACAAGCTCAATCACCACATAAATGTCGGAAATCCAAAACAAAAAATTAGATTAAATAAAATTAAAAACCTAGCAAGGAGGTGAGCTTATGAATGGCGGGAGAGTAACAACAAACAAGCCCAGCAAGTACGCACACTCGAGGCCCTCAATCGGAATACGCAGTGCCGGCTCGCCGTGGACAGCCGATCCGGAACACCAAAGGTTTCCGCCGGAACAGAGACTCCAAGGGTTCGCGCTCGATAGAGCAAGCCGGCTACGCGGCCTTCTGTAATCGGCAATGCGAACCAATGCTCGAGCGGCGGGAATGCGGGGATCTCCGGCGATTCAGACTGCAAAATGGATAGTTGTGAAATGGAAGTGCGGGGACTCCGATGTTTGAGATTGAGACGAACGCCGAAGGGAAGAAAGAGATGAAGACTGTGGGTGAAGCCCGACCCAAGGGATTGGAAATCGAATATATTTAATCAACGGACACAAATTGAATTGGACATTCAGTTCATGGGAAACCCTACTCGAGCAGATTACACAAAAAGATTGGGGATGAAGCCGGGGTAAGGTTGGCGAGAGCAATTTACAGCGACTGACGGACCAACGATGGCGAAAGATATTGAATGGATCACCGAATTGAAGCAGAGATAAGTTTCGCGATAGCTCAAGACGGGGAGAACTCGGCAAAAGAAAGCGAAAAAAAATCTGATCCAACGACTGAGATTTCCAATTGAATTTGTGATCCAACGGCAGAGAACGAAATTCGACCATTAGCGAACAAAATTCTACCGCTCTTATATAGTATTAGATGTATATATACGCGGGATGGGTTGCGGTGCAATCAACAAAATTCGCAGCATATTAAGGCTGATCAATCTCAATCGCTCATTTGAAATCCAACGGTTCAAAATGTAAAAGGGTAAAGTTGTCCAAAAAATGTATAACGGCCACGTCGCTGAAAATACACGTAGATTGTTATCGCTGAAAATATTGTGGCATGCTGCTGAAATATACATAGTCCATCGCTGAAATACACACATTACGTCATTGAATACATACAGCTTGTCGCTGAAATATGTTAAACCAAAGAATTGGAGTTTCAACGTTTATGGAATCGCTGAAATGAACATTATCAAGTCGCTGAAAAATACTATAGTATGTCGCTGAATTATACTATAATTCATAGCTGAAATATATAGAAGCTGCGTGAAAAAAACATTATGTCCATCGCTGAAATATAAACATTATGTCCTTTGTGTATGCAGCAGAAGCTTTGGGAGAGACAACCATTCAATGCCCACCAGATTCTCGATGAATTAGTTTTGTGTCCAATGTGGTCTGAGTATTCCCGGTATATGTCAAAAAAAAAGTAAATATATTAAATTTTTTAGTCACACCTTTAATGAAGTCAAACCAACAACCATCACATCATACATAAATAAATTAATTAAAAATTCAAACTCATTACAATCAGTGAATCACATAACATACATAAATTCCTAATTTACTCTTACTTTAAATACTAATCCATTCTATATTAAATACTAATTATTCTCAACAAAAATATTGTGCCCAAAAGGTTTTAAAAACTTTTAGTGGGACGAATGTAGTTTACTCTAAAAGTGTACGATTGATTAGATGAATATAATATGATCAAACATAACTATATTTTGTTTATTACTCCATAGTCTTTAGTCAAATTTGAAAAGTATCAAAAAGTTAATGGGCTCTGTCAAACGGGGTGGGATGGAGGCAGTAGTATATATTATTGAATACAAATGGATGAAAGAAATAGAACAATAGTGAAAATGGACAACACTGAATATTTGGATAGAACAAAATTTTGGTTTTTAAATTTCGACCACACGACGGGTGTGGAAGAAAATGAATTAGATTTGGATGAAGGGAATGAAAGATTATGTGGTGTTTGTAGTTTGCCCATCTTCTCCACTCCTTATTACCCCATTATTATCAATGATAATAACCATTCTGATTATCCTACTGTAATTTTCCTACACAAATCTTGTTCCCAACTGCCTCAGGTTTATACACACCACCCATTTCATCCTGGGGTCCCCATCCACTTGCACAATGCTCCTCCTTCTGATGATGTTACTATTGTTTGTAAAATTGTGGAGAGGAGTGCAAGAGCTCCTTCTATCAATGTCCAGCTAATTATTGCAGATTTGTTCTTGATGTCAAGTGTGCAATAACAATCAAAGTTGTTCACAGAAGTCACAGGCATGAACTCACCTTGGTTCCCCGGAGAGACAATTTGCTCGATTGCAGAGCATGTGGAATGCAGCATCCAGGTTTGTTCTATTGCTGTGATTTCTGCCAATTCAATCTCCATCAAAAATGTGCTCTGCTTCCTAATATTATTCTTCACAAGAAACATGAGGAGGATATGCAGCAGCATCATCCTCTCGCCTTAACATTTTTTTATGCTTTGAACGACGGCCCGGTCAAGTTTCAAAGAAGTGATGAGTGCTCCATCTGCAAGCAACAATTATCTTCCATAAATTCAGGAGTGTATTTTTGCCTGAGATGTGATGCAGCCATCCATGTCAAATGTGTTGACTTCTCAGACTCCACTAACTTCCGCACAGGTAATTAATCAATTATTAATTCATTTTAATCATTGTATATATGCCACTATATTTATATATTGACAATATTATATACTACTATATGTTTACTACACATACAGTATGTTGGTCCCAGTTTACTATCTTGAACTATGAGCTTGTAGTTGGCTTGCTGTTAAAACTACGAGTAAACAGATTATATGTGTATGTGTGTGCAGAGTGATCAGCGGAATGTAAACAAGAACACAAGAATTTGGTGACCCAGTTCGATCCAATGGATCTACATCTGGGGGATGCCAATCCAGGTTCTATCACTAACACTCAAAAGATTCTAAACCTAACAAGACTTGAAAACAACCAAAAGACAGACTCTGTTACCGAGACGACAATTCCGGTAGAACAATCGTAGTCTGGACTCCCCCACAACTCCGATTGCTGGACAACCCGTCCAATCTGATTTCTTGATTGCCAAATCCTTCAGATCTCAGAACCTTGGTGTAGAAGACACACTGAGTTGCTCCTTTCGATCCTTCAGAGGCTCCTCGCAAGGATCAACCTCCTAAACTTGATTGAGAAAAGATTTCTTCAATTCGGCGATGCCAATTGAAGCAATGTGAAGCACGATCTTGATGATTGATCACATAATCCCATTCAATGAAGAACGAACCATCAAGACTCTAAAAACTCTCTAAAAGAACTCTATGAAATCTTTGAGAGAAAACAAAACTATTCTCAAAGAATAATATCTCACACAATGAATTAGAACTCTACTAATTCTCACAATCAGTCTAACAACAGAGAATCTATATCTGAGTAAAATAAGGACTGACTGAAAAAGGGCTGCTACGCGGGCGAAATCAAAACTGCCAAAAAGCAGTTACCGAGAAGCAGTTACAACAAACCCAGAACTGCTTTCAGGACAGTGTCATCTGCACAAGAGTTTTGTTAGGACAACAACAATCTCCCCCACTCTTGTGGAGATGATAATTCCATCACCTAAAGGTGTTGAAACTATCTAGGTCCAAAGAGTACAAGAGACCAAGTAAACAGTGTAAACCAAAACAAAACATGATCAATAAGAAGGATTTCACAGAGTAGTCTAAACGCATTAGAAACAATATCCATCAAAACATTCAGAAAAGATCACCAGTGCAGATAGCAAAAGATAGTTCAGCAGTAATCCATGTTACCTAACTATTACAGACCCGCATAGTTAAAAAGATATTCAAAATTTCAGAATCCATAAAAACAGAAAATACCATCCATATCAGAGTTATCCAAACCAAAACATTAACCAAAACAAGTTTATCAAAAAGTGAGAGTTTTTCAGGAATAGTTACCAAGCAGTCAGAACTGCTTAAAAATACCAGAACCAACCAACCAACACCATATCTCCCCCATGATGGAATATCACTCCTCATCATCAGGATCCACATCACCAGCCTTCACGTTAGAAGCATCAAAAGAGTATGGAAGTGAAGAAATAATTTTCATATTCTCCCTTTTGATCAACATAGCATCCTGACTCCATGCAGTTAAGCGTTCATTCTGGCGAAGCAGTCGACTCTTAAAAGAGTTCACTAAGGCAGGGCCGGACAGGGGAGCATTCTTGAAATCATTGTCCATGAATAAAAGGGTCGGTGGAGGGTTGTAGTTCTTCAAAGCAACCATTTTGCTTTCTTTGATTTTGACTCCAATAGAAAGAAGGAACTCCGTGATCAATGCCGGATAGGGGAGTTTAGCACCAATCTTAATACGACCATTGGAGTACCTTAACATTTCTTTCAAAAGAAAATATCCAAAATTCATTAGTCCCATATGACGATGTATGCAAAGAAGAAGTTTACCCATATTGGTACTAATTTGGGACTGATTCTTCGTTGGAAGAACATTGGAGCTGCAAAATTGATAGTGGCAATAGTACTTCAAAGTGAGACTGACAACACTGAACTTGCTTCGTCCAAACTCCTTGACTTTCTCATTAGAAATTTCAAAGGCCACAGTGTGAATATCCTCAGGCATAAGTTCCAAACCATCACTAAGATCGTCGTTCTGAGGTAGCTTCAACAACGTACAAAGAACAGATGGAGTCAGATCATGAAATTTACCGCGTATGTAAATCTTACCAAACCAGGCCGAATTAGGGTTGAGAATTTCAGGATGGAGGTTGGCATAAAACTCCCGAACATGTGAGGGCGAGTATTGGGTAAGGCCTTGTGCCCAGTGTAACAGATGCCTCTCATCAAGGTAGTCCGAGAAACCAAGAGTGGTGTAGTGCGCGTGCTTGAACACTTCCTTCGGTTTGAAATCTCTCTCCTTGAGCACTTCGTGAGAAAAATTGCTCATATCCTCTGTAAAATACTTCTTACAAAAAGCTTTCGCAACATCCAACAAAATTGGGGCTTTTCGAGGTTTCTTTGCTGCTGAAGCCACTGGAGTTGGTTTAGCAGTAGGTTGAGGTGTAGGAGCCTTTCTCTTCCTCGAAGACCTCCGCGGTGGTTGAGAACTTTGCGAAGCTGCTCTGCGTCTGCGTCCCTGGTGCGACTCAACAATATCATCCATCTCTTCTTGAGTGAGGTCGTGGATGCTTTGGTGTGCGTATGGCGACAACGGTGGGTCACCGTGCTCGGCATTCAGTTCTTGGACAATTTCGTCCACGGCTGCCATATCTACAGTGGGTTGAGGAGATGGAGGTGCGGCATTTATAGGCTCAGCAGTAGTGGCAGTTGGGGGTGGATTGGAGGATTTGACATGAACAACACCTTCGGAGGAGAGAACAAATGTAGGAGGAGGATTGGAACTGGAAGCTTTAGGGTTTGAGGAATTTGGGGGTAAAGTGGTTCCTTGTTGGGCAGTTTTCAAAATTTCCGCAACCATATGTTGAATAGCTTCAGGGTTTAGGCGAATGGGTTGCGAGGACAGAGTTGGGGCAGTAGGCGGAGGAGTGGTTGAGTCAGTGGTGGAAGTGGAATCATCGAGATCGGTGATGATCGCCATTTTTGGGCGTTTTGTGCTTAGAGGAAAATAGTAGTTTCGAGCAAGGACAAAAACAAGAAGAAGAAAGAAGATCAGTAGTAAAGGCGTATGAAGAATAAGGGAAGAAACGACCTTTTAATGGAGGAGGAGCGTTGCCGGAAATCGAAGGGGCGGAGGACAGTTTTCGTAAAACGTGGGCGACGTGACCAGTCTGCAGCAGTTGCAGAGCCGACTTGACGTCAACCAGTCTCCCGCGCGTGATGATGGTGTTCCGGATAAAGCTTTCTCCATTTTTGGGCCTGTTTCTTTTTGGGCCTGCAAAGGTAATTTTTAATACATTGCAGATCATTAGGCCCAATTACTTAAGTATTTAATTGTGATAGGAAAGGCCTAAGATAGTTCTTAAGCCTTCAAACTTTTCTCCATCTAATGCCTTTGTTAATATGTCTGCTCGTTGCTCCAGTGTTCCAATGTGCTCCAACCTGCAAATTTCATCCTCCACAAGATCTCGTATAAAATGATATCGAATATCTATATGTTTACTCCTACTATGTAAAACAGGATTTTTTGATATGTTAATAGCACTAGTATTATCACAGAAAACTAAAAAATTATCCTTACGAATACCGTAGTCTTGAAGTAGTTGCTTCATCCAAAGAAGTTGAGAGCAGCAACATGTGGCAGCAATGTATTCCGCCTCAGCTGTGGATAGAGCTACGATATTTTGTTTCCTTGAATACCAGCTAACAAGATTGTTTCCTAAGTAGAAGCAACCTCCAGTTGTAGATTTTCTGTCGTCACAACTACCAGCCCAGTCTGAGTCTGTGAACCCAATTAGATCAAGTGTAGATCGTTTGGAAAACCAAATTCCCATATGTAAAGATCCCTTTATATATCTCATAATCCTTCGCACTGCTTTCATATGTGATTCCTTAGGATCGGATTGAAATCGAGCACATACTCCCACACTATAAGAAATGTCAGGTCTAGAAGCAGTAAGATAAAGTAGACTTCCAATAATGCTTCTGTAGACTTTTTGATCTACTGGCTTCCCAGCTTCATCCTTAGTCAGCTTCTCCTGTTGTCCTAAGGGCGTCCTGATCACTTTGCAACTATCCATATCAAACTTCTTTAACATATTTCTAGCATACTTTTCCTGACTTAGAAAAATACCATCAACTTCTTGTGTAACTTGAAGTCCTAAGAAGTAATGCAGCTCACCCATCATAGACATCTCAAACTCTGATTTCATCGAATTAACAAATTCATCTCTGAATTTTGTTGATGTCGAACCAAAAATTATATCATCGACATATACCTGAGCAACAGTTAAATGGTCGTCCTGACGCTTGACAAACAACGTCTTATCAGCATTTCCTCTCTTAAATCCACTAGCAACAAGGTACTTTGATAATCTTTCATACCATGCTCGAGGTGCCTGCTTTAATCCATATAGAGCACCTTTGACACGATAGACATAATTTGGATGCACTGGATCTTCAAATCCACTAGGTTGGGCAACATAAATTTCTTCTTTGATCTTCCCATTTAGGAAGGCTGTCTTTATGTCCATCTGGTACAGCTTAATATCCAATGAACAAGCAATAGCTAAAAGAATTCTTACAGCCTCCATGCGTGCAACAGGTGCGAACGTCTCTCCGTAGTCGAGTCCCTCAATTTGAGTGTATCCTTGTGCAACTAGTCTTGCTTTGTTTCTGACTATATTGCCTTTCTCATCAGTTTTGTTTCTGTACACCCATTTAGTACCGATCACGTTGAAATTTGGAGGTGCTTCTGTCAGCTCCCAAACATCATTTCTTTCAAATTGAAGTAGTTCGTCCTGCATGGCAGCGATCCAGTATTCATCCTTCAAGGCTTCGACAGTGTTCTTAGGCTCTATCTTTGACACAAAGCAATTGAAACCAGCTACTTCCTTGAAATCTATAGCTTTATGTCTAGTCTGCCTCTGCGCTGTAGGATCACCAATGATATCATCAGTAGAATGATGCTTAAGAACCCTTGGTCCTTTTCTATTGCTTTGAACTTCTTCTACAGGTAGTTCTTCAGATTCCTGTTCCACTGTAGTCTCAACTTCAGCTTGACTTTTAGGTTCTGTATCTTGTTGTTCAGGAATGACCTGTTCATTCTCAACAATAGGTTCAAGATTTTGTTGGGGTAGATGATCATCATCATCAGTCCTGTTGTCTATAAGATCAAAATCCTCAAAAACAACATTAGTACTTTCAATTACCTTCTTAGCATTTAGGAGATACACACGATAAGCTTTTGAAGTATTTGAATAACCAATGAAATAGCCATCATCAGATCTAGAATCAAACTTCTTTAAGTTTTCTCTATCTCTAAGAACATGACATTTACAACCAAATATGTAAAAATACTTTACCGTAGGCGTGTTACCTTTCCATAGCTGATAAGGAGTAGTATTTGTATGTGGTCGCAGCAACACACGGTTTGCAATATGATTGGCTGTATTAACGGCTTCAGCCCAAAACATCTTACTCATCGAACTTGCATGTAACAAGGATCTTGCCATCTCTTGTAGAGTTCTATTCTTTCGTTCAGCCACTCCATTTTGCTGAGGAGTTTTGGGGGCAGAATACTCATGTGCAATCCCATGCTCATCACAGAAACGGTCGAACGACTGATTTTCGAACTCCTTAACATGATCAGTTCGAATTCGAGTAATCTTCCTTTGCTTTTCATTCATCAAACGTAAGCTCAAAGCCTCAAAATATTCAAATGATTCATCTTTTAACCTAAGAAAATAAACCCAAGTAAAGCGAGAATAGTCATCTACACAAACTAGAATGTACCTTTTACCATTTAGACTTTCAACTTCGGTAGGTCCCATAAGGTCCATGTGAATTAAGTCAAGGCAATCCTTTGTGGTAATCTGATCAACCAGTTTGTGCAATGAACGAGTCTGCTTTCCTTTGGCACAATCTCTGCAAATGGTTTGGTCGTTTCGTGATAGCTTCGGCAACCCTCGAACTGCACTAGAGTTGCTTAGCTTGTGCAAAGATCTGTAGTTTAGGTGTCCAAGACGTTTGTGCCATAAGTTTGTCTGATCAATATTGGTTAGCAAGGCTTGTGAGGTGTCGTCAGTTAAGATATAACAATTATTCTTCGAACGACCTCCTTTCAATATGCTTTCATCTTGGTCATCAAAAACTTTACATGAGTGTTTGGTAAACAAGACCTGTAAATCTTCATCACAAAGTTGACTAATAGAGATAAGATTAGTTGTTAGTCCTTTAACATAGTAAACTCGTGAAAGTTTAGAGAGTATTCCATCCTTTACTTTACCAAAGCCAGCTATTTTGCTTCGTTTACCGTCTCCAAAAATGACATCTCCATAATCCTTTTGAATGTAATTTGCTAAGAGGTCTTTCCTTCCAGTCATGTGACGAGAGCATCCAGAATCAAAATACCATTGATCGTTTCTCTGATGTGCCTGTAACGAAAGAACAGCAAAGCATACAGAATTCTTATTTTTATTTTTAGGTATCCATATCTTTTGCATTCTGAATTTCTTTCGTAGTTCCTGATCAGGCCAAACGACTGGTCTTCCATTCATAAGATCTCTCAAAATTCGCATACAAGTATCAGCTGTGTGTCCAGGAAGATTGCAATAAAGACAGTCTCGTTTACGTCTGGACGAACAATCTTCTTCAGCATAAGATTCTTCATGAGTTGGGGGTAAAAATCCTCCACTCGTGAACTTTGTTTTGCATGGTGTAGATTGCTTCGTATATCCTAACCCTGATTGATCACCAACACGTTTTCCCATAGAAAGAACTTCATCAAGTTTATTTTTACCTTTGGATACCTTTTGAAGCTCATCATTCTTGACTTTGAGATCATCAAGCTTTTTCTCCATTTCAAGGATTTTGCCTTTAAGAGTGTTGTTTTCCTTTTGCATGACTTCATTCTTTTCAACTTCAAGGTCATATGCAATACCAACGTCTGTTAGTTGTCCCAACAATTTTTTGTTCTCCTGAACATCAACTTTAAAGTCCTCTTTGAGTTCATTGTAGTAAGCAAGTAGTTGATCATACTCGTCATCACTTTCACCTGAATCAGAATCACAATTGTTAGGAGAAAAACATATGGACTTGACAACACCTTCAATTGTAGGGCTTGCAACTCTTGAGGTGAAGGCAACGACTTCATCATCTATTTTTTGTTCATCAGTAGTTCCTTCAAGATCATCGTCGCTTAAAGTTGCTTGGAATACCTTCTTCTCCCTTAATTCTCTTCTCTTGGTAGTAGCACATTCAGATTGAATGTGTCATTAACCTCCACATTCATAGCATATTACTGATCCGAATTTATCAGGTTTGCCATAGTCCTTCTTTGAATTGAATTGATCACCCTTACTATTATCCTTCTTTTTGAAATCTTTACGTGGTAGTCTGTCCGTCGTCTGAACATCATTGGAACTTCGACCTTGACGTCTGTTGAACTTTTTAGCTCTTCTTTCTTGCAACATCTTAGCTACTTTTCTGGTAATATAAGATACATCATCTTCAGAAGAATTACCAGAATCCTCTTCTACATTGAGTGCAATATTCCTTATTGACTCTTCTTCTAGGTGATTCATTTCGTAGGTTTGAAGAATCCCAACAAGACCATCCAAAGTGATTGTATTCAGTTTATCCAATTCTTCCAGTGTTGCAACTTTCGGTGCGTACTTCTTGGTAAGAGTCCTTAACATATTTCGAACGAGCTTTTGATTATCGTACACCAAACCTAAAGAATAGGCTTGATTTACGATATCCTTGAACCTTCCATAGTAAACAGAGATCGACTCGTCTTTCTTCATCTTCAGATTTTCGAACATTGTCTCAACTCGCTGTAGCTTGGTCGCTCGAACGTCTTCTGAACCCTCATACATCACTTCTAGAGTCCTCCATGCATCATAGGCCAGTGTGTGATTTGTAACAAGTTGGAACTGTGTTTCGTCCATGGCGCTAAAGATTGCATTTAAAGCTGTATAATTTCCTTTCTTGGCGTCTTTTTCTGCTTGAGTGTATTCAGCCTTGGTTGCTGGTCGACTTCCAGGGGGATCTGTAGATCCTTAAGTTGTAGCTCGTGGTCGAGTTGGTGGTTGCCAGGCTGTCTCGACTGCATCCCAAACTTCATCTCCGAGAGCCATCAAATGGATTTTCATTCGAGTTCGCCAGTATCGATAATTTGTGCCATCGAACAATGGTGGCCTAGAAACAGATGCACCCTCTCTGCTCATTTTCAAGATTTATCAAAATCGTCTCTAGTTCGTCAGAGTCTGCCGCTCTGATACCAAGTGTTGGTCCGAGTTTACTATCTTGAACTATGAGCTTGTCGTTGGTTTGCTGTTAAAACTACGAGTAAACAGATTATATGTGTATGTGTGTGCAAAGTGATCAGCGGAATGTAAACAAGAACACAAGAATTTGGTGACCCAGTTCGATCCAATGGATCTACGTCTGGGGAATGCCAATCCAGGTTCTATCACTAACACTCAAAAGATTCTAAACCTAACAAGACTTGAAAACAACCAAAAGACAGACTCTGTTACCGAGACGACAATTCCGGTAGAACAATCGTAGTCTGGACTCCCCCACAACCCCGATTGCTGGACAACCCATCCAATCTGATTTCTTGATTGCCAAATCCTTCAGATCTCAGAACCTTGGTGTAGAAGACACACTGAGTTGCTCCTTTCGATCCTTCAGAGGCTCCTCGCAAGGATCAACCTCCTAAACTTGATTGAGAAAAGATTTCTTCAATTCGGCGATGCCAATTGAAGCAATGTGAAGCACGATCTTGATGATTGATCACAGAATCCCATTCAATGAAGAACGAACCATCAAGACTCTAAAAACTCTCTAAAAGAACTCTATGAAATCTTTGAGAGAAAACAAAACTATTCTCAAAGAATAATATCTCACACAATGAATTACAACTCTACTAATTCTCATAATCAGTCTAACAACAGAGAATCTATATCTGAGTAAAATAAGGACTGACTGAAAAAGGGCTGCTACGCGGGCGAAATCAAAACTGCCAAAAAGCAGTTACCGAGAAGCAATTACAACAAACCCAGAACTGCTTTCAGGACAGTGTCATCTGCACAAGAGTTTTGTTAGGACAACAACACAGTATCAAGTGAGGACACAGCTAATGTGTTGTCTCATTTTTCAATGAAGAATGAGAAGACAAGTGTGATGATGTATTTATGGGAGCATAGTCGTCATAGTCATAGTGATACTGCTGGTATTGAAGAGGAAGAGGGGAAGATGTTGTTGAAGAATGAGGAGGAAATACTACTACATGATCATGAGTTGGTCCTAGTCTTGTATGATGACAAGAATAAATATTGTCATGATGAGTCCCGTTTATGTGATGGTTGTATAGAGCCTGTAGTTTCGCCGGCACCTTTCTACACTTGTCCTCAATGCGTTGATTTCTGTCTCCACAAATGTTGTGCCAATCTAACATCATCATCCAGCTTGTCGTCTTTTCGATGTCCGAGAATTGTTTGTGAAGAAGATAAACCCTTAATGAAGCCCACTTCAAGATTATCTAACATCCAGTCTGTCTCCGGAAGGCGTTGTGACGGTTGCTGGTACTATAGCAATGGAATTTTCCTTGAATGCCAGAATTGTGGTTTTGAAGTGTGTTTAAGGTGTAGCGTTTTACCAAATGCAATCACTTATGAGTTACATGGCAACAAGTCTCACATTCTCTTTCTCTCATATTACCCTTATGGATATCGTTACTGCGCTTGTTGTTCCTACATAAGGGGTGCGTCATTGTATTATGTGTGTGGAAGTTGTCCTAATTTTCAGATAGATGTGGGTTGTGCGCTTTTGCCAACAAGTGTTTCACACAAATACGATCGGCATCCATTGGGACTAACACCGGCTTCTCGAGGGTTAGCTTCCAAAGATAATAGCAGCATCAGCAGCAGCGATGAAATTAACTTTTGTGAGATTTGTGAAAGGGGAATGAGTTGGAGCATGAAAAAATGGTCGTACAATAGTAAAGAATGCGCGACGTCATTTCACATTGATTGCATTCCTTGTGTTGCACGATACTCCTCCAAGATTAAAACCGCGGGGAGGACCATTGATGGTGTTGGTTGCCATAAAAGTTGTCCGCTCACTTGTGTTCGAACGCTCACCAATTATAGCTACACATGTGGCGTCTGCCAAGATACCATTCGAGGCAAGACAGATGATGATGGTAGTATAGCATTTGAATGCACTAAGTGTGCCTTTTGGTTGCATGAATGGTGTGCTGAGCAGCAACTTGTTGACTGAGTAAAGGTGCTCTGATGATGATCTGCAGGTTGATGAGCTTCTTGTTTCATTTAGCCGCTACCCCCTATCTACTGTTTGCCAAATAATTTTAGTTTCCATCTCCATATCTATATACTTCATGTCTATAATTGTATTGTATTGTGTGCATCCATCTGATGATTCATCTAGCTCTGATGACAACCAAAACAAAGAATCCGGAGGTGACACCGAACATCTTCATGACGATGCCCCTGAACCAACTAAGGAGGAGAATCCTGCTGAAGACAAGTCTGAGGAATTGGGGTCGCAAGATACACAAAGTGAGGAAGAAGGATCCGATGAAGAAGAAGAAACTAATGAAGAGACTGGAGAAGAAGAAGAATCTGATCACATTGAAGAGGAGGAACCCCAGACTGAGACACGAGAACCATCTCCTCCAGCGAGGAGTTCACCAAAGGAGTCCGAACCAAAGAAGCGGACTCGTTCTGAACCTGAAGGGTCCTCCAAAGCCACTGGATCCAAGAAGAGGAAGATTGTCGAATCCTCATCTGAAGATCATGAACCAGAGATCATTGATGCAGGGAATGCCATATCCACTGCCTTCTATTATGAAGTGTCTGAGCAATGCTTCACAACAGTCCTGGAGAAGATGAAGGTGCACCCTGAGATACGGTTTGCTGCGATCCGATATGAAGAGATGGGATGGCACAAATACTTGGAGGAAAGGTGCTTGCTTTTCTGGGGAACGAAGATCAAACAATACAAAGGACAACTAGTTAGGCATTTTTATGCAAACCTGAGCGCCGACCTCCTCAATACCAAGAGCCCCTGGTTTGAACTTAGCTATGCTCAGGGAGGGTTGTTCGAACTGAAAGCCAAGGCCCTGAATTGATTCCTCCAGGTACCTCGAACATCTCTTAAATCTGTTTACTCTCGTCCTGCCAAGTTTCACATGAACACCATTGCTGAGACACTAACTGGGGTGGAAGGAAAACAGATTCATGGCAAAGGGTTGAGTGCTGGTGCTTTAACACAAAGGTTTTCACTCCTTTATAAACTATGTGCACATAATATTATGCCCATTGCTAACCACTCTGTTGTGTCCAAGAACAGGTGTAAGTTGTTGTTTGCCATAGATCAGAACTATGAGATCAACTATGGAGCTCTAGTGCTCGAACAAATACTGGTCTTTGCGGGCAAAATCAAGAGGAAGTACAACACCACACTTCCCTTTCCAGGTCTCATCACTGAATATCTGCATCATCTTCACATCCTTGGAAGTAAACATGACCGCCCTGAAGACATTGTGGACTTCAAACTATCCTCTGCCCTTGTGAAGAAGAAACCAGACCTGCCTGGACCAGGAGGCCGAATTTCTGCAAAAGATGCCTTCTCCTTGCTGCGTGATGAACTCATTGATCACATCAACCATCTGAAAGTATTGGAAGCACAAGTGCACACTCGAGTTCAAGCTGCTGAAAAGCTGTTCAGACAGCTTCCCGATGTGTGGTCAGATGAAGAAAAGGAGATGGATACCAATCCAGAGGAGGAGTCTGATTAGTCGGATGCAGATTCCTCTGAAGAGTCTGAGTGATGTGCCCTTTTTGGGCAAAATGTGCGCCAGAGGGGGATTTCAGTTGATATAACCGTTTATCGGTTCCTCTGGCAAGCACTATAACAAGGAGGGGAGTCTGCGCAACTGCTGAAGGGTAAAATTTTTTTTGTCATTTTGTTTGAACTACTTTTGTGAACTGTTTTTGACTGTCCTTGAGTATTGCACTATGGCCCGTAATAATATAACTTTGATTATTGATGCTACATTTTTATTGCCATGTGCCGTTTTGATGTAAATGCTCCTAGATTTAATCGATAGGCTTTCTTGTACGGAGCATTAGAATAGTTTGTCTTGATATGGGTATTAATGTAACCGGTGGTTGGGTGAAATGGGAAATATTTCTCCTTTTATGTTCTTGTGTAATTTGTTTGGACATCAGTTTGATTAACTCATATACTGACCCACATTATGCCAAAAGGGGGAGATTGTTGGGAACCAGTTTTGAGCAAATATGTTCACAACCGATGTCTGGACTACTTTGTTTAACCAATCTCGACAGTACTCGACAAACTATTTAAAGGAAGTGAAGCTGGCGAATCTGCCCGAGATCGTCATCCAACGGCTAGCTGATTCCTTGCCCGGATCGTGCTCAAGTAGTAAGAAAACCAGGATCTCCTAATCCGTGCAACTTCATTCTAAGGAAAGGTATAATTATGGTAATAAGATCTTACCTTGGAATGGAGGGTTGTGATCTCTCTTCAAATACGCCGGCCAAGGGATGGACAAGCAGACGACTGAATTATTCATTTTCTCCCTGGTTTTATCTAGGCAATTGAGCAAAAGAGATACAGATTCCTTCCGTTTTCGTGATTACATCATATTGAAGGAAGATATTCGATCAACACTTCCTCGGGTGATTTGATCGAGAGTGTGCTACATTGTTCTTGATTGGAGTTGGCGAATTCAATCAAGCCTCTCGAGGAGTCGTCAACACATGAGCTTAACCGAAGTTATTCTTGAAGGAGGGTCGCCAACATGTTTCGACCAAGGGTAACTTGAAGGGGGAGCCTTCAAGGAATTGGAGCAAGGTCGGGGAGATCTTCATCAAAACAAGGGAGTGTTTTGGTTCAACAATTCAACTGCTTGGAGATTGGAGTTGGGCAAGTTAAATCACTATTGTTAGATCAAGGATCAAGTTAAAACAAATAGTGAACCTCCTGGATTGGTATCACACAGATGTAGGCTTGTGCCGAACTGGGTCAACAAATCTCTGAGTTCGTTCATTTACAGTTTATTTATATTCCGCTGCTTATTATCATAAAACTGTTTAACGTGTCCACGAAAGGTGTTTGAACTAGTTTTCAGGACTGGTTCATTGGTTATCCTTGCAAACGGACCTAACAATAAACCCTTAATGAAGCTCACATTAAGATTGTCTAACATCCGGTCAGTGTCTGGAGGATATTGCGTCTGTTGCTACGTCTGTAGCAATGGGTTTTTCCTCACTCACATGCCAGAAATGTGGTCGGGGGTTGGATTTAAGGTGTGGCGTTTTAACAAATGCAATCACTTATGAGTTACATGGCAACAAGTCTCACATTCTCTCTCTCCTCTTCCCCATATATACTCCCTCCATCCCACTTAAAATGTCCTGTTTGATTTCTGTACACAATGCAATGCACTTTTTTAATCGTTAATATCACAAAATATATATAGAACTAAAAATTATGAAAAATACATATTGTAAAAATACACGCTCTGACGAATCTAATAAGATCGAACTCGACTATTTTTTTTTCATATATATACTTATAATAATATTGAGTCAAAGTTGAATAATGAACTGTGTCAAAAAGTCAAACATGACGTTTCTGCTGGGGTGGAGGGAGTATATAGTTACTGCGCTTTGTTGTCTCTACCGAGGTGCGACATTGTTTTATGTGTGTGGAAGTTGTCCTAATTTTCATATATGCGTCGGTTGTGTGCTTTTTCCAACAAGTGTTTCGCACAAATACGATCGACATCCATTGGAACTAACACCTTATCATGGGTTATTTTTTTTTGCTTAACAGCCTATACAAGTTAAAAAAATAGATGGTGAGAGCCCATTACACACAAATTACAAAGGAAGAAAATGGTGGGATCGGGTGGGAATCTCGAACTCCCAACCTATAAGTTGATGAGATTTGACCACTACACCAAGTCCACATTCCTTAAATCTCCTAAACAGTCTTAGGATTAGTTCGCTTTGTATATGCAGAATTCTACTTTGGGAGAGATAACCCTAAATACCCACCAGATCCTCAAGAGATTAGTCTTAGCCCCAATGTGGTCTAGATATATATACTCGCCAAAAAAATATAAATAATATTCTTTAAAAACTTTGGGGATATAGTAAAAATGCACAACATATTAGAGAGTAAAATGATAGTATTTTTTTTTAACCTTAATAATGCAAATATATTGTTAGGTCCAAATTTGGATAGATTTGTGAAGATGATCGAGGTTGTGATAGCGTTGTCAACATGATTGAAAAACAACGGACTGCCGATAGCTAAAGAACAAAAAGGATGCTGATGTAACAAAGTCTGTTACAACAGATTGACGAAGAATCAGTATTGGCGATATTCGTTGTTAAGCTTATGTAATCCAAAAAAATTATACTCTTTTTTATAAACTCATATAAAGTCAAGATCCATGTGCATCGGGCGAAAAAAATCTAGTATAAATTAATTTTAATAATTTCAAGTCTATTTAATAAAATATATATAGATTTTGATTTTTAATTTGCAAAGCGGTAAAGAGTCCATTTGTAATGTCAAGCATATCGATCATCAAATACATAACAAACACAAATTCAAATTCAAAGCTCTCCATTTTTTCATCAAAGCCATTTACTAAACCCTTTAATCCTAAACTAGAATGCAATATTCACATAAGCGCATCCAAAATTTATTAGTACTAATATTTTACTATGCTTTCAATTTTTTTTCCATTAAACAATTTACACTATCAATTAATAATATAATATACTTCCTCTGTTCTCATATAAATGCATCATACCTGAATTTTACGCAGTCCAAGACACATTTTTAAATATTTATAACTCAAATTGTATATAAGTAAAAATTATAAAAATTTGATATTCTAAAAAAATATGTGATTAAACGAATCTAACAGGATCTCATATGACTATGTTTTTTCTTATATAATTATGTCTAAAAAATTAGTTAAAATTACCCAATTAATAGTTACTACTATGCAAATGGTTCACTTATATATATGAGAACCGAGCGAGTTCAAAATTGACTGTTTGCGGCATGGGAGCAGATTATATTACCTAAAAAATCCCTGGGAACAATGAACAAAATATAGTATTTTGTAATTTTTTTTTTTGGGGGGAGGGCTAGAGCCCCACCTAGCCTAAGGCTACCTGCATGCACTTCCACCACTTTTTATCTGGTTTTAGCTTGGAGAAAAAACACTTGGTCGCATGTTCTTTTCTAGATATTATTTCCTTTTCTCACACTCTAGCTGTCTTCTTTAATTTTTCTTTTATCCTTTTTCAGCTTTTGTGTTTTTTGAAATTCCATATTGACGGAATAACTTGATGTTAGAGAAAAGAATTATACAAACTTTTGGTGTTTTAAGTTTGCATCAACTTGTCTGAGAATAATGGTATCATAAAACTTCAAGCTAAGGTTGTTCTTTTCTCTTTTTCCTTTTTTCTTAAATTTTTTTTTTCTGAAAGCATATATTCATTTTTAAAAAAAAAAAAATCTGGAAGCATATATTCATCATTGTTTCCGTAGGAGTAAAAGAAAAACCATCAAGATATATTAACTACGATTGGATTTATACTTATAAAATTATCGAAGGATTAGTTTTAAATTGGGATACATTTAGTGGCGGACACAGAGTATTGGTGGGGGCGGAAGTTTAATAAGGATATTTTTTTTTTCAAGTATATTTTTCTCATATCATTTTTGGAAATAATTAAATATGAGTAATGACTAAATGTAATCTCATCATAGCATTTCAATAAACAAATATATTAACCAAATGCAGTTGGCCTGAGTGCTATGGGGCTTTGGCAACTTAAGCAAAGTTTTTGGGTTCGAGCCTTTGTGTATGCAGCAGAAGCTTTGGGAGAGACAACCATTCAATGCCCACCAGATTCTCGATGAATTAGTTTTGGGTCCAATGTGGTCTGAGTATTCCCGGTATATGTCAAAAAAAAAGTAAATATATTAAATTTTTTAGTCACACCTTTAATGAAGTCAAACCAACAACCATCACATCATACATAAATAAATTAATTAAAAATTCAAACTCATTACAATCAGTGAATCACATAACATACATAAATTCCTAATTTACTCTTACTTTAAATACTAATCCATTCTATATTAAATACTAATTATTCTCAACAAAAATATTGTGCCCAAAAGGTTTTAAAAACTTTTAGTGGGACGAATGTAGTTTACTCTAAAAGTGTACGATTGATTAGATGAATATAATATGATCAAACATAACTATATTTTGTTTATTACTCCATAGTCTTTAGTCAAATTTGAAAAGTATCAAAAAGTTAATGGGCTCTGTCAAACGGGGTGGGATGGAGGCAGTAGTATATATTATTGAATACAAATGGATGAAAGAAATAGAACAATAGTGAAAATGGACAACACTGAATATTTGGATAGAACAAAATTTTGGTTTTTAAATTTCGACCACACGACGGGTGTGGAAGAAAATGAATTAGATTTGGATGAAGGGAATGAAAGATTATGTGGTGTTTGTAGTTTGCCCATCTTCTCCACTCCTTATTACCCCATTATTATCAATGATAATAACCATTCTGATTATCCTACTGTAATTTTCCTACACAAATCTTGTTCCCAACTGCCTCAGGTTTATACACACCACCCATTTCATCCTGGGGTCCCCATCCACTTGCACAATGCTCCTCCTTCTGATGATGTTACTATTGTTTGTAAAATTGTGGAGAGGAGTGCAAGAGCTCCTTCTATCAATGTCCAGCTAATTATTGCAGATTTGTTCTTGATGTCAAGTGTGCAATAACAATCAAAGTTGTTCACAGAAGTCACAGGCATGAACTCACCTTGGTTCCCCGGAGAGACAATTTGCTCGATTGCAGAGCATGTGGAATGCAGCATCCAGGTTTGTTCTATTGCTGTGATTTCTGCCAATTCAATCTCCATCAAAAATGTGCTCTGCTTCCTAATATTATTCTTCACAAGAAACATGAGGATATGAAGCATCCTCTCGCTTTAACATTTCTGAATGCTTCACCTTCAAACGTCTCTAACCTTCAAAGAAGTGATGAGTGCTCCATCTGCAAGCGACAATTATCTTCCATAAATTCAGGAGTGTATTTTTGCCTGAGATGTGATGCAGCCATCCATGTCAAATGTGTTGACTTCTCAGACTCCACTAACTTCCGCACAGGTAATTAATCAATTATTAATTCATTTTAATCATTGTATATATGCCACTATATTTATATATTGACAATATTATATACTACTATATGTTTACTACACATACAGTATGTTGGTCCCAGTTTACTATCTTGAACTATGAGCTTGTAGTTGGCTTGCTGTTAAAACTACGAGTAAACAGATTATATGTGTATGTGTGTGCAGAGTGATCAGCGGAATGTAAACAAGAACACAAGAATTTGGTGACCCAGTTCGATCCAATGGATCTACATCTGGGGGATGCCAATCCAGGTTCTATCACTAACACTCAAAAGATTCTAAACCCCATTATTATCAATAATAATAATAATTCTGATTATCCTTCTGTAATTTTCCTTCACAAATCTTGTTCCCCATATCATCCTCAACTGCCTCAGGTTTTAACACACCATCCATTCCATCCAGGGGGACCCCTCCACTTGCACAATGCTCCTCCTCCTCCTCCTCCACCTGCCGATGATGATGGTGATGATGATGATGATGATGGTGATGATGATGTTACTATTGTCTGTAACAATTGTCGAGAGGAATGCAAGAGCTCCTTCTATCAATGTCCAGATAAACATTGCAGATTTGTTCTTGACGTGAAGTGTACAATACCAGTCAAAATTGTTCACAGAAGTCACAAACATGAGCTCACCTTGGTTCCCAGGGGAGACAATTTGCTGAATTGCGGAGCATGTGGAATGCAGCATGAAGGTTTGTTCTATTGCTGTGATTTCTGCAGATTCAATCTCCATCAACAATGTGCTCTGCTTCCTAATATTATTCTTCACAAGAACCATGAGGATATGAAGCATCCTCTCGCCTTAACATTTCTTAATGCTTCAATGCTTTCAAACGTCTCTAACCTTCAGAGAAGTTATGAGTGCTCCATCTGCAAGCAACAATTATCTTCCATAAATTCAGGAGTGTATTTTTGCCTGAGATATGATGCAGCCATCCATGTCAAATGTGCTGACTTCTCAGACTCCACTAACTTCCGCACAGGTAATTAATCAATTATTAATTCATTTTAATCATTGTGTATATGCCACTATATTTATATATTGACAATATTATATACTACTATATGTTTACTACACATACAGTATCAAGTGAGGACACAGCTAAAGTGCTGCCTCATTTTCCAATGAAGAATGAGAAGACAAGTGTGATGATGTATTTATGGGAGCATAGTCGTCATAGTCATAGTGATACTGATGGTATTGATGAAGAGGAAGAGGGGAAGAAATTGTTGTTGAAGAATGAGGAGGGAATACTACTACTACATGATCATGAGTTGGTCCTCTTCTATGACGACAATAAATATTATTGTCTTGATGATGATGAGCCTGCAGCTCGTTTATTATGTGATGCTTGTATACAGCCTGTTTCGCCACCCTTCTACACTTGTCCTCAATGCTTTGATTTCTATCTCCACATATGTTGTGCAAATCTAACATCATCATCATCCAGCTTGTCGTCTTTTCGATGTCCGAGAATTGGTTGTGAAGAAGATAAACCCTTAATGAAGCTCACTTCAAGATTATACAACATCCAGTCTGTCTCCGGAAGGCCTTGCGACGGTTGTGGGTTCTTTAGCAATGGGTTTTCCTTCACATGCCAGAAATGTGGTTGGGGGTTGGATTTAAGGTGTGGCGTGTTACCAAATGCAATCACTTATGAGTTACATGGCAACAAGTCTCACATTCTCTTTCTCTCCTATTCCCTTTATCCATATAATTACTGCGCTTGTTGTCTCTACGGAGATGCGTCATTGTATTATGTGTGTGGAAGTTGTCCTAATTTTCAGATACATGTGGGTTGTGCGCTTTTGCCAACAAGTGTTTCACACAAATACGATCGGCATCCATTGGAACTAACACCTTCTCGAGGGTTAGCTTCCAAAGATGATAGCAGCAGCAGCAGCAGCGATGAAATTAACTTTTGTGAGATTTGTGAAAAGGGAATGGACAGCGAGAAATGGTCGTACAATTGTAAAGAATGCGCGACGTCATTTCACATTGATTGCATTCCTTGTGTTGCACGATACTCCTCCAAGATTAAAACCGCGGGGAGAACCATTCGAGTCGGTTGCCATATAAGTTGTCCGCTCACTTGTGTTCGAACGCTCACCAATTATAGCTACACATGTGGCGTCTGCCAAGACACCATTCGAGGCAAGACAGATGATTATGGTAGTATAGCATTTGAATGCACTAAGTGTGCCTTTTGGTTGCATCCTCGACGGTGTGCTGCACAGCAACTTGTTGACTGAGTAAAGGTGCTCTGATGATGATCTGCAGGTTGATGAGCTTCTTGTTTCATTTAGCCGCTACCCCCTATCTACTGTTTGCCAAATAATTTTAGTTTCCATCTCCATATCTATATACTTCATGTCTATAATTGTATTGTATTGTGTGCATCCATCTGTGCTCTCTCCCTCTCTTTGCATACCAAATTTAATGTAATATAAACCTATTTCTTTAATTACCTTATTTAATCTTTAATTTAAATAAATGATGTTTGCTTTGTTTGTATTAAAAATTGTGTCGCCGTACGTGTATGATGCATCTGACTACTGTCCATGCTTACACTACTATTTCATGTAATGAAACTACAATTTTTATTTTATTTTATTTTATTTTTATTTTTTTCTGAGATGAAAACATATACTACCTTTTATTCCCACAGCTTAAAACGAAGCTGTACACCTCAATCCAACCACCACGTCTCACCCTTAATTAAACATACAGTCCAAAATCAAGAAGAAAGCACCCAACAAATTAAACGGTAATCAGAAAATACAATAAACTCATCACAGCATATGACCGACCATTCCTTCCTACCGGTAATGCAACTGCTCTCTACCTGTTACTGTTAACGAAACCAGGCTTCCACAACCACCACATCATCAGTTGCACCCCTCATATATAGCCATTGATCAGCATTACGTCTCCTCCTAAACTTGCTGTACAAATGTGGTCCGTCCCACCGCATTAAATTTGTTAGGTGGTGGTAGGTGCCGCCATTACTTCCAATTTGGTGTGCTACACTGTAGCAATTGCAGCCTCCTCGATTGCCTATAAATAGGCCATTCATTTTGATGAATTATGCAACCCATCAGCAAAGCAAAAATAAATGCAAAGCAGCTTGTCTGTTTTGATAGCTCCTTTCCAGTGTAGTTTATATTTCTAGCCTTTGTGAGTGTTTCTCGTTGAGAGGGTTCTGTGGTATAGGATTATTTCCTATAGCCTTTTGTAATATTGTTTCTCCTTCATAGTGAAATAATAATTCGGTGGGGCCCGGAGGACGTAGGCATATTTGTGCCGAACCTCGTTAAATCTTTGTGTTCTCTTTATTGTTTAATTTATAGCTCTATTATTCGGGTATAATTTTGGTGGAAACTAACCCGACTTCCACAACAATTGGTATCAAAGCCTTGGTTGCATAGTATGCTCTGTGGTCGCAGCTAAGCTGATCTTCCACATCAGAAACGCATCTCGGTTGAGCTACCGTTTGTGAGCTATTAATTAAACTTTGAAGCAGAAATGGCGGATAGGTCCAGTGAAACGTCAACTTCAGATTCGAAGCCGTTGGTGACATCGTCATCACGGACGATGGTTTCAAATACCAAATTTGATGTCGAAAAATTCGACGGTACCAATAATTTTGGTATGTGGCAGTGCGAGGTGTTGGACATCTTGTACCAGCAGGAGCTGGATGGGGCACTTGAAGAAACCAAACCAGATGGTGTTGATGATAAAGACTGGACGAGGATCAACCGTCTTGCGTGTGGTACAATTCGGCTATGTCTCTCAAAGGAGCAGAAGTATCCGCTTATGAGAGAGACGATGGCGCACAGACTGTGGAAAGAACTGGAGGATAAATTCATGAAAAAGAGCACAGAGAACAAGCTCTACATGAAGACGAAGTTGTATCGATTCCAGTATTTGCCCGGTACCACGATGAATGAACACATAACAAGATTCGATTCTTTGGTCACCGATTTATTGAATCTCGACGAGAAGATAGATGACGTTGACAAGGCGCTGATACTGTTAGCTTCGCTCCCCGATGAATACGAGCATATAATTGTTAGTATGCTGACTGGAAAGGAAACAATTTCCTTTAAAGAAGTTACCACTGCCTTATATTCTAACGAGATCAGAAAGAAGGATAAGTTAGAACACAGGAGTTCGACTGGTGAAGCTCATACCGTTCGGGGCCGTAGCCACAAGTACAAGCCGGACAGAAGAGGCAGATCCAAGTCACGAGGCAGAGTGTCGAAAGACGAATGTATCTTTTGTCACGAGAAAGGACATTGGAAGAAAGATTGTCCTAAGCTGCAAAAGAAAAAGGGGAAAGCAGTAGCAGAGGCTTGTGTTGCTGATAGTGATGAGACAGAGTATTCTTTAGCTTGTGTCTCATCGGTAACGACGTGCACTGACGACTGGTTGCTAGACTCAGGATGCTCATTCCACATGTGTTCCAGGAAGGAGTGGTTTGTCAACCTTGAAAGTGTTGACGGTGGAGTTGTCTACCTAGCCAACAACGGATATTGCCAGATAGCTGGAATTGGCTCAGTATATCTGAAGAACCACGATGGAACAACCAAGGTGCTGACGGAAGTTCGGTACATACCGAAATTTGCCAAGAACCTCATATCAGTGGGAGCCTTGGAAGCCAAAGGCCACTCCATCAACATTCAGAATGGGATTATGAAAGTGATCTCGGGAGCACTTGTCGTCATGAAAGGTATAAGGAAAAATAACTTATACCACTTCCAGGGCAATACAATGGTTGGCATTGCAGCAGCAGTATCAGAAGCAGACAAGGAAGAGGAGATGACCAAGCTATGGCATATGAGGCTTGGGCATGCTGGGGAAAAATCCTTGCAGACTCTGGCAAAACAAGGATTACTAAAGGGTGCAAAGACTTGCAAACTTGAATTTTGTGAGCAATGTGTTCTGGGAAAGCAAACGCGGGTGAAGTTCGGAACAGCAATCCATAATACTAAAGGCATTATGGATTACATTCACTCAGATGTGTGGGGACCTACCAAGACGGCTTCTCTGGGAGGAAACCACTATTTTGTAACGTTTGTTGATGACTTTTCCCGGAGAGTATGGGTGTATCCCATGCGAACAAAAAATGAAGCATTCGGGAAATTCCTCGCTTGGAAGAAAATGATGGAGAACCAGACGGGGAGAAAGATTAAAGTGCTTCGATCTGATAACGGCACGGAATATCGAAATGACCCTTTTTTCGATTTGTGCAAGAAGGAAGGTATTTCCCGACATTTCACTGTGCGGGACACGCCACAACAGAATGGGGTGGCTGAACGAATGAACCGAACCTTGTTGGAGAAAGTTCGGTGTATGTTGTCCAATGCTAATTTGGGCAAGCAGTTCTGGGCTGAAGCGGTGACATATGCGAGCCATCTAATCAATCGACTACCATCAACTGCACTTAAAGGCAAGACACCTTTGGAGGCATGGTTTGGCAAACTTGCAAATGATTATGATTCTTTACGTGTGTTCGGTTCCGCTGCTTATTATCACGTAAAAGAATCAAAGCTGGATCCGAGGGCGAGAAAAGCTGTTTTCGTAGGGATATCTTCTGGAGTAAAAGGATATCGCCTATGGTGCCCGGAAATGAAAAAGGTGATCTTTAGCAGAGATGTTACCTTCAACGAATCGATAATGTTGAAGAAGGTAACCAAGCAGCAGCCGGATAGTACTCCTCAGCAGGTGGAGCATTATCCTCAACAGGTGGAGTTTCAGACATCTACAACCAGAGAGGTAGATGGACAACTAATAGAAGACGATGGTCCAAGTACCGAAGAAGAGCCCAGAGAAAGTGAGGTTTTAACCCAAGAACCTCAGGAGCAACAAGATTTACCAATTGCAATGAGGAGGCCAAGAAGAGAAATTAGGAGACCTGCTCGTTTCGAAAGTATGCTGGCCTATGCACTTCCTGTTATTGAAGAAGGTATACCACAAACTTTTCTTGATGCAAAAATTAGTCCGGAAAAAGAAAAGTGGAAGAAAGCCATGGACGAGGAAATGTATTCCCTTGAAGCAAATCACACGTGGAAGCTAGCTAAACTCCCAGAGGGAAAGAAGGCAATTGGTTGCAAGTGGGTCTATGCTCAGAAAGAGGGATTTCCAGAAAAGAATGACGTTCGCTACAAGGCAAGATTGGTAGCTAAAGGCTATGCTCAAAAGGAGGGAATTGACTACAATGAGGTATTTTCCCCTGTTGTAAAACATTCATCCATTCGTATTTTGTTGGCCTTGGTAGCGCAGTTTGATTTGGAACTAGTTCAAATGGATGTCAAGACGGCATTTTTACATGGTGATTTGGAGGAGGAAATCTACATGACCCAACCAGAAGGATTTGAAGTTGCTGGAAAAGAAGATTGGGTTTGCAGGTTGAACAAATCGCTGTATGGATTGAAACAATCTCCAAGGCAATGGTATAAGCGATTTGATCAATTTATGATTGGCCAGAAGTACACCAGGAGCAGTTTTGATCATTGCGTATATTTCCGTAAGCTACATGATGGATCTTTCATTTATCTTCTTCTATATGTAGATGACATGTTAATTGCTTCGAAACATAGAGGAGAGATAAACAGGTTGAAGTCCCAACTCAGCAAGGAGTTCGAAATGAAAGATCTTGGTGAAGCAAAGAAAATTCTCGGTATGGAAATAACGAGAGATAGGAAGAGGGGCACTCTGAGTTTGACTCAGAAGCAATATCTGAAGAAAGTATTGCAGCGGTTTGGCATGACGAACAAAACCAAACCTGTAAGTACACCGTTTGCTCCTCATTTCAAACTTAGTGCTTCACAATGCCCGAAGACGAAAGAGGAACGAGAATACATGTCAAAGGTTCCTTATTCAAATGCGGTGGGTAGCTTGATGTATGCAATGGTGTGTACAAGGCCTGACATTTCACATGCCGTTGGAGTAGTGAGCAGGTACATGCATGATCCCAGTAAAGATCATTGGCAAGCTGTGAAATGGATTCTAAGGTATATCTTGAAAACCTTAGATATTGGGTTGATATTTGAGAAGACTAATGTTACTGGTCAACATATAGTTGGGTACTGTGACTCAGATTATGCAGGAGATCTGGATAAACGTCGATCAACTACTGGATACGTATTTACTCTTGCAAATGCACCAGTTAGTTGGAAGTCTACCTTACAGTCAACCGTTGCTTTGTCAACAACGGAGGCAGAATACATGGCCATTACAGAAGCTGTTAAGGAAGCCATTTGGTTACAGGGATTGCTGGATGACTTAGGACTTGGTCAGAAACATGTAACAGTGTTTTGTGACAGTCAAAGTGCCATTCATCTAGCAAAGAACCAGGTGTACCATGCTAGAACCAAGCATATCGACGTGCGGTACCATTTTGTGCGGGAAATAATTGAAGAAGGTGGAGTCAAGGTACAAAAGATCAAGACCACCGAGAATCCTGCAGATATGTTGACGAAGGCTGTAACAGGTATCAAGTTCGAACATTGTTTGAACTTGATAAATGTCTTAAGATATTGAAGCTGGCGCTGAAAAGCGCATTTGGAGGTCCTGCCGAATTTCGTGATGAGAAAACCTCGAAGGAGACACTATGATTGGAATTTGGGACGTACCAAGGTGGAGATTTGTACAAATGTGGTCCGTCCCACCGCATTAAATTTGTTAGGTGGTGGTAGGTGCCGCCATTACTTCCAATTTGGTGTGCTACACTGTAGCAATTGCAGCCTCCTCGATTGCCTATAAATAGGCCATTCATTTTGATGAATTATGCAACCCATCAGCAAAGCAAAAATAAATGCAAAGCAGCTTGTCTGTTTTGATAGCTCCTTTCCAGTGTAGTTTATATTTCTAGCCTTTGTGAGTGTTTCTCGTTGAGAGGGTTCTGTGGTATAGGATTATTTCCTATAGCCTTTTGTAATATTGTTTCTCCTTCATAGTGAAATAATAATTCGGTGGGGCCCGGAGGACGTAGGCATATTTGTGCCGAACCTCGTTAAATCTTTGTGTTCTCTTTATTGTTTAATTTATAGCTCTATTATTCGGGTATAATTTTGGTGGAAACTAACCCGACTTCCACAACACTTGCTATCGCCATTCCTCCACTTTGCCTTCACAAGCCGCACCACGTCGAGCACATGTATCTGCCATGTGGTTACGCTCCCAAAATATATGTTTCACTCGAGATCCCCCAGCAAACCGCATGTAACACCCCGAAATTCATCCTCATAAGGTTTCAGAATGTTACCGCCACACTTGTCAGTCAGGCTCGCCCTTTGGCTAACTTATTGACAAGTGCTACGGCTAAATATAAATTTTTGTAGTATGAACTTTAAAAAGAATTGCCAATTTTATAAAATATAGACATAAGAAAATTTAAAGTACTTAATACCAGAGTCATTGTTCTTTCTCACGCGGAAGCATAAACTAAAGGATATGACATTAATATTTAAAAGTACGTGGTTCCTTAAAGCAACAATCTTTTGATGAAAGGTAATCCCATCCCCAAATGCTCATGTCATGAGATGCAGTTCATATGTCAGCTCCAATATCTGTAAAAAGATAACACAACAACTTTTTATCAGTACAATGGTACTGAGTAAGTCAACCCGCTCCACTTCAAGAAGTGGGTTTTAAAATAGTGGTTGACACTCAAAAAATAATAATAATAATTTTCACTTTTTCTTTTAAAATGATCACACACATTACCTTTAACAAAATAAATAACTTTCATTCTTACCATTGTAGCAACTATGCACAAGAGGACACCATTTTCCATATATCATATCATATCATATCATATCGATCATAAGTCATGATCAGCATGCAGCGGACTCATATACAGACACACTCCGGAGCCTTGGGTAACCCATCACGGATACACCCAAGAGTATAGACTCATACATGCAACAACGCCGTTTTGGCACAATTTATCAACAATGCCGTCTTGGCATATTTAGAGGGGGAGGCCCCGCAAGACACATCCCTAGTGCATTAGCCCTCTATCAAGTATGGCATCTTACTCAAGTTAATAGTGCACAATGGATTTAAAAGAGTTTTTCACAATTTTCCACATAATATCCTCTTTAAAAGAGTTTTCAACAATTTCACGGGAGTAACCTCATAACAAGGGCATTCAATAATGCCAAATATCATTTCAACATTTAACTCCCATATCAATATCTCATAGATATGAAAATATCATTTCATGGATCTCAAAATCCAACAATTTCTCATTTGGACCAAAAATCAAGTCCAATGTCGCAGTTTACGCCAAGTCAGTTTAAAAATTCATATGAAAGGCGATTGCTTTGAAATTTAAACTGTAAATACTCAACACATATTTGAACAAGTTTCATGTTTTACACTTTTCAAAATAAGGTATGGAAATATTTCAAAAATTGAGTTCTTTTCAGAACATGTATTCTGCCAGAAATTCAATAGTGACTCTATAATTTTCCACAGGTTTTAAAAATAGTAATTCGCGACCAAAAATTCTAAAATTTTACCACAAGATAGATAACACATAGATAAATATTTTTCATGAAGAAACCATTTGGCTTTGAGACACTTAAGACCCTCAAAAAAGTGGATTTCAGAAAACACTATCATTTCTTAGATTTCAACAAAAAGAGATTTCGACCTTTCGAAAAAGCGGGTCCATAACTTTTTCATACGATTTCTAAAAATTATAAAAGTTTTCAGAAATATACTCAACTCAATAAGGAACAAGTTTTATGAAGGAACCTTTGAGGGATATTGTACCAAAATAGTTTAAAAAGATGGATCTTTACGTAAACGAAAAACTGACAGATTTTGGTATAATGTGGTAATTCTAATTTTGTATTCTTAAAACATGGATTGGGATCTCCAAAACTTAAAGTAAAGAGTGTTAACTTACTGAATAGATGTATAAGAGCAAGGAGATTCAAAGATAATGGCCGTTATAACACAAGATTCGCACCACAAATTACGGGTTTCGCTGAAATTCGACAAATAGAGGGAAATCAATTTATAGTATAAAAATAAAAGATTTAGATCTCTAAGATACAAGTTTCAAGGATGATATCTTACTAACCAAGTGTTGAGAAGAGTTAGAACTCTTAGAATGATGAAGGTTGCCAAGCCTACAAGACTCCACAATCCTTAAGATATGCTCACTATGTGGGAGAACTTTGAACAATAAAATGGGTAGTGAATTTGGCTAATGAGATGGATGAGATTGGTGTGTTTGAAGGCTAGAAACTCCCTCTATTTATAGGCTAAGATTTGAACAATTGAACATGACACATTGTGAGAGTGATTACAACCTCACCAATCATCCAATTAAGTGTGTCTTGAGCAATAATGGTTAGAGTATTTGTATCCACTCATTTGGTCCTTATAGCCTAACAAAGAGGCTATTAATTTGGGAGGCTATTAATTTTGTCCATCATGTTGTCTATCTACATAATGGTTTGCCTATTATGGAGGCTATTAATCTTGGTGGGTTCAAGAGATAATTGATCACCTTTCTTTGCTAGCCATTCATCCAAGACACTTGTTAATCATGTGGATTTTTCATCTATTTGTTTAGGAAGAAAATTTCTTGCAATTGCTTTTAACCTTATATTTGTGTAAGTAGTGTATCATGAAAATGATTGAAGTATTAGCTTGTCTACAAAAATCATTATTCTTGCCATTATTTAGTGGCATGCATTTATACTCAATGAGTTGGATATGATAATATAATATTTATTTATTTATTTCAAGTATTATATTTATATTAATGTGCTTTCAAAAAGATAATAATAATATACTTGCATAGTTTTATTTTATTCATAACAATACTCAAACCACAAAGTCTTCATGTCATCATCAAATAAAAATTATAATCTATGAACATATTTTCTTATATATAAAAGTTAATTCTCATAGATTCACATAAAAACTCATACTTTTATTTTTATAAAAATTTATTCCATAATGAATATCAAAGTACTTAAAATATTCACATACTATCCTCATAATAATTTTCAAGACCAATGTGTATATATATAAAAACTTATATATAATTTAAACAATAGATTAAAAAAAATATTTCATAAACTATATAATTCTATTACCCATGATATTGAAATTCATATTTCTTTTGGAAAAGACAAATTTACACATATAGTTTTTCAAGTGTTGTTTTGTAGAAAAATCAATATACTAATTCTTTAAGCAAGTGATTAAATATTTAATAAAAGTCTCTTTAGTGAATTACAATTATTTCGGGTAATTTCTATGGTATTACAATCCACCCTCCTTAAGAATCAACTTCGTCCTCGAAGTTTTAATGAAAACTACTATGGCAATCTAATATGCGGAATATAAGATAAAAGTTAATGGAAAAGAAAGAAAAAAAAATTAGGAGATTTTGAACATACCCTATCAAGATTGTGTCGGGTGGTTACATCCTCCTCCCCTTAAGCCTACAGTTATGTCCCCATAACTATTATTTAGTCGTTTAAAAAGAGATTGGGGTAGCGTTGCTTCATATCATCCTCTAGTTCCCATGTTGCTTCTTCCGTACCATGATTGGACCAAAGTACTTTAACAATCCGGGTGGTCTTGTTCCTTGTCGTTCTTTCTTTGATGTCGTGTATTTGGATTGGATACTCTTCATAAGTTAGATCTTCATTGAGTTCAATTACTTCCTGTTGAAGTACATGGGTTGGGTCATGCACATATTTCTTTAACTATGAAACATGGAACACATTGTGCACTCGAGATAGTTGTGGCGGTAGGGCTAGTCTATATGCCAGGGTTCCGACTCGTTCCAGAATGTCATACGGTCCAATATATCGAGGACTTAACTTTCCTCGCTTTCCAAAACGCATCACTCCTTTCATAGGTGATATTTTCAGCATAACCTTATCTCCAACTTGAAATTCTAGGTCTTGTCGCCTAACATCGGCATAACTTTTCTGTTGATCTTGTGCTGCCTTCATTTTCCCTTGGATCATCTTGATCTTTTGGGTCATGTCTTCAATGAGTTGCGGCCCCACCACAATAGAATTCTCACATTTTTCCCAACATAATGGGCTTCGGCACTTGCGTCCATAGAGTGCCTCAAACGGTGCCATACCTATACTAGCATGATAGTTGTTATTGTAAAAGAACTCTATCAAAGGTAGATGCTTTTCCCAACTTCCTTTAAATTCAAGAACGCATGCTCTCAGCATGTCCTCCAGTGTTTGGATTGTCCTTTCTGTTTGTCCATCCGTGATCGGGTGAAAAGCGGTGCTCATTTTAATTTGGGTACCAAGAGCTTCTTGCAGCTTGGTCCAAAAATGAGAGACAAATCTGCTGTCTCTATCAGAGATTATATCATGTGGCACTCCATGTCGTCGAACCACGTTATTGATATATGCTCTTGCTAATTGAAACTTTTGACAAGTTTCATTAACACGAGCATTTTCTAAAATTATACCAGGTTAGGATTTATTAAATGAAAAGCGTTATGATTCACGGGAAAGGGTTTAGGGATACATCAAGATTATTAGTCTTTTATTACTCAAGTGTGGTGCTTTGGTTTCAAATGGCGCTGTGGTCCTCTCTGTCATGAAATGTTGACAAATCTCATGGCATAGCCGGGATAGGTTGACCTTCAGCCTGTCACACTGAAGATCCCCGGCAAATATGCCATGATACTTCTCATCAATTCTTGCCATAAGATTTCCTGCCATGAAACTTTTGACTGATTCCCACTACGTGAGTATTTTCCGAAAATTCGTGATCCTGGTTTAGGTTTTATTTAATGAAACCAATTTATGATGGCGGTGTTGTGATTAGGGATATATTTATACGTAGTCATGTTTTTATTGCTCGTGTTTAAGAAACTGTGCCCCCGAAAGCGCACGGTGTCAAAAATGCAGTAATTTATAGTAAGACCGGATCGTTCACTGGAGGATGTGCGATAGAAGCAGGGCCCACGTCATTTACTAAGATTTTCCACTCGGTTACTCGATTCAAGTGTGTGAAATGACTAACAACTACTTGACAGAATTTAAACTAAGCTATGAAAGCACTTAAAATAAAACAGATAAAATTATTCTAGAAAGCGAATTAAATTTAATCTAAGAAAGCAATTAATCTAAGAAAGCGATTAAGATTATTCTAAGAAAGCAGATTTAAAATGAGACAGAAGGGACAGGGAGAAAAGAATAAAGATTGGACAAGATTCAGATGAAACACAGTTAAACTTCCATTTTAATACACAGATCTTTGTTTGGGATAATCCTTTCAGTTAGCTAACTCTCATGCTCTCTATGCCATGTTCCCTTTAACAGACAGGTACTTACAGTAAGAGTTTACATGCTCTTAAGACAGCAAAATCTAAGATACCACAGACTCACAACTGCCCTCACACGGCCGTGTGGAGGCATGTTATTCATCTGTGGTGGACAAGCAACACCTGACAAATCATTTATTGATGTGGCAAGTACCGCTATCATTCCCCCATGTCACACCCGAAGATTCAAATCAAACCCTGAACTATCCCTTAACTCTCAATCCTAGTAGCAGTTACACAACTCTCAATACAACCGAGTGACCTCTAACAAAAGCATTTAAAAGAAAGCGATAAAGAAAGCATTTAAAATCCTATCACTCGGAGGTTTTTGAAAGTCTGACCCTGGTAGTAAAAGAAAGCCCCCAGTCAGGATGACCGGGTGTGGATCAAGAATTCCCTATTCTCGGTGAACCGCTCGCAGTGTTCACTTCTCGTCGGGTGGTTATGAGATACAAACTAATGAAACAAACTAATAAATTAGTTCGTTCCGGATGCACTCACTCAGGACTTAAAAATAGGCTTTGGCAGAAGAAAATAGCAGTTGAGAGAATACTCAACCCTACCTTAGAAAATAACCAAGGCCCGGATGTTGTTCCTCTAGTGTTATCTATTACACCTTACCGGAATCCAAGTGGAATCTGACCCAGTGCAATATTTAATACAAGATTTCCAACAAACAGCAGTTTTGGAAAATAATAAATCTGAAAATCATTCCCTATCAGGTACTAGACTCTCAATTAAAACACAGATCCTTTCAGTCTAGGTGAGACCTAATCGTTGACTCTGTTTCTAATTTCCCAAAATCAACCCCCAGTCGGATATGAATTAGTCATAACTGTCGAATTTATCCCTTACTCAGATCCGGATTTTATAAAGGAATTTTTGTTGGAAATTTATTATGAAACATCTGATTTAAATCAAGACTTCTATGTCCAAGGGAAGGATCCCAAAATAATATCGACCACAGTATCTACATAATAATATCATGCATAAATTTATAGAGAAGTGTAAAATAAGATAACCCAAAATATAAGGTGGGTTTAGACAGAATGTGAAACACAGAGATGAAATAGCCGGAGATGAGAAGAATTTATTTGGCTAAAAAGATGACAAAAATAATCAGGATGATCCGGACTGCAAACATCTGCTATCCAGGTCCTGATCATTTCAGGTGGGATGATTTTTAGATAGTGAATTGCCTCAAATGACAGTTGCCGCCGTCATCTCAGACTCCACTATCTGTGAATTTGGATAAAAACCCACATATTCTATTACTGCAATAATTATTACTCCCTCCGTCCCACCCCAAGTGTCCTGTTACTGTTGGGCACGTGAATTAAGGTAGAGTTGGTTTGTGAGTATATAGTGGGGTCCACATAGTTGTTGGAGGGGAAAATTATTTCTATTTATAGAAAGAAGACATTTGTAATGGGACATCCAAAAATAGTAAGTAAGACATTTGGAGTGGGACGGAGGGAGTAGATAACATTGGCATATATCATCTAACATTACTACAGCTCCAGATTCAGGTTTGAAATTAAAATAAAGAAAAGAAAACTGTATCCAGATGAGAGTCAGCTGAGCAGCTATTATAATCCCGGAGGGACGAACCGCCAAGGCTTCCACCGACCACTATCCGGACCATGCAAAATAACAACTAGTAATTAATATACAGATCACGAGCTAGTTATCCGTGTGGGAATACCCGCCAACATTAATCTGATATATTTCTTACTAGCTGTTTCACACATCACGGAAAAGACAAAATAAAATAAAAGAAAATATTTTTGGGTCATCTTGCATGAGAGACATTGGTTTCTCATGCAAGGGTATGGAACTAAATCCATAATCACTCTTTATGTCTAAATAATCACTCATTCCATAATTAATTAATTAATTACAGTCCGGATTATATACTTAGATCATTAGAGTTTAATCATTTGTAGAAGAATCTTTTAATGGGGAATTGAACAAAGTTCTTTATATCAAATTGATCGTGGGTTGAGATCATTGGACCTCACCCTCAAAATATTAATATAAAGGTTCAATTAATTAATGAAATGAGATGAAGAATGAAAACTTGGCAAAAAGGTACCACCTTGTCGCGATGCAGAGTTCGTGTCGCGGAGCGTGGCTCCGCGACAAAGGTTTCGCGACAAAGGGGTGGGAAATAAGAGGAATGGGATTTTGAAAATTTAGGGTTTGCTTTGTCGCTAAGTAAAGAAAATTTTGTCGCGGAACGTGGTTCCGCGACAAGAGCATAGCGACAAAAAGGGTTGAAAATTGGACAGGGCATAATTCTTGTCGCGGAACAAGAGGTTTTGGCGCGGAACGTGGTTCCGCGACAAGGTAACTCCGCGACAAAGCCCTTCCAGAATAACATCACAAGTATTTGGGTCCTTGGTCGCTAATCAAGATTTTGTCGCGGAACGTGGTTCCGCGCCAAGATGTTACTATTGTTTGTAAAATTGTGGAGAGGAGTGCAAGAGCTCCTTCTATCAATGTCCAGCTAATTATTGCAGATTTGTTCTTGATGTCAAGTGTGCAATAACAATCAAAGTTGTTCACAGAAGTCACAGGCATGAACTCACCTTGGTTCCCCGGAGAGACAATTTGCTCGATTGCAGAGCATGTGGAATGCAGCATCCAGGTTTGTTCTATTGCTGTGATTTCTGCCAATTCAATCTCCATCAAAAATGTGCTCTGCTTCCTAATATTATTCTTCACAAGAAACATGAGGATATGAAGCATCCTCTCGCTTTAACATTTCTGAATGCTTCACCTTCAAACGTCTCTAACCTTCAAAGAAGTGATGAGTGCTCCATCTGCAAGCGACAATTATCTTCCATAAATTCAGGAGTGTATTTTTGCCTGAGATGTGATGCAGCCATCCATGTCAAATGTGTTGACTTCTCAGACTCCACTAACTTCCGCACAGGTAATTAATCAATTATTAATTCATTTTAATCATTGTATATATGCCACTATATTTATATATTGACAATATTATATACTACTATATGTTTACTACACATACAGTATGTTGGTCCCAGTTTACTATCTTGAACTATGAGCTTGTAGTTGGCTTGCTGTTAAAACTACGAGTAAACAGATTATATGTGTATGTGTGTGCAGAGTGATCAGCGGAATGTAAACAAGAACACAAGAATTTGGTGACCCAGTTCGATCCAATGGATCTACATCTGGGGGATGCCAATCCAGGTTCTATCACTAACACTCAAAAGATTCTAAACCCCATTATTATCAATAATAATAATAATTCTGATTATCCTTCTGTAATTTTCCTTCACAAATCTTGTTCCCCATATCATCCTCAACTGCCTCAGGTTTTAACACACCATCCATTCCATCCAGGGGGACCCCTCCACTTGCACAATGCTCCTCCTCCTCCTCCTCCACCTGCCGATGATGATGGTGATGATGATGATGATGATGGTGATGATGATGTTACTATTGTCTGTAACAATTGTCGAGAGGAATGCAAGAGCTCCTTCTATCAATGTCCAGATAAACATTGCAGATTTGTTCTTGACGTGAAGTGTACAATACCAGTCAAAATTGTTCACAGAAGTCACAAACATGAGCTCACCTTGGTTCCCAGGGGAGACAATTTGCTGAATTGCGGAGCATGTGGAATGCAGCATGAAGGTTTGTTCTATTGCTGTGATTTCTGCAGATTCAATCTCCATCAACAATGTGCTCTGCTTCCTAATATTATTCTTCACAAGAACCATGAGGATATGAAGCATCCTCTCGCCTTAACATTTCTTAATGCTTCAATGCTTTCAAACGTCTCTAACCTTCAGAGAAGTTATGAGTGCTCCATCTGCAAGCAACAATTATCTTCCATAAATTCAGGAGTGTATTTTTGCCTGAGATGTGATGCAGCCATCCATGTCAAATGTGCTGACTTCTCAGACTCCACTAACTTCCGCACAGGTAATTAATCAATTATTAATTCATTTTAATCATTGTGTATATGCCACTATATTTATATATTGACAATATTATATACTACTATATGTTTACTACACATACAGTATCAAGTGAGGACACAGCTAAAGTGCTGCCTCATTTTCCAATGAAGAATGAGAAGACAAGTGTGATGATGTATTTATGGGAGCATAGTCGTCATAGTCATAGTGATACTGATGGTATTGATGAAGAGGAAGAGGGGAAGAAATTGTTGTTGAAGAATGAGGAGGGAATACTACTACTACATGATCATGAGTTGGTCCTCTTCTATGACGACAATAAATATTATTGTCTTGATGATGATGAGCCTGCAGCTCGTTTATTATGTGATGCTTGTATACAGCCTGTTTCGCCACCCTTCTACACTTGTCCTCAATGCTTTGATTTCTATCTCCACATATGTTGTGTAAATCTAACATCATCATCATCCAGCTTGTCGTCTTTTCGATGTCCGAGAATTGGTTGTGAAGAAGATAAACCCTTAATGAAGCTCACTTCAAGATTATACAACATCCAGTCTGTCTCCGGAAGGCCTTGCGACGGTTGTGGGTTCTTTAGCAATGGGTTTTCCTTCACATGCCAGAAATGTGGTTGGGGGTTGGATTTAAGGTGTGGCGTGTTACCAAATGCAATCACTTATGAGTTACATGGCAACAAGTCTCACATTCTCTTTCTCTCCTATTCCCTTTATCCATATAATTACTGCGCTTGTTGTCTCTACGGAGATGCGTCATTGTATTATGTGTGTGGAAGTTGTCCTAATTTTCAGATACATGTGGGTTGTGCGCTTTTGCCAACAAGTGTTTCACACAAATACGATCGGCATCCATTGGAACTAACACCTTCTCGAGGGTTAGCTTCCAAAGATGATAGCAGCAGCAGCAGCAGCGATGAAATTAACTTTTGTGAGATTTGTGAAAAGGGAATGGACAGCGAGAAATGGTCGTACAATTGTAAAGAATGCGCGACGTCATTTCACATTGATTGCATTCCTTGTGTTGCACGATACTCCTCCAAGATTAAAACCGCGGGGAGAACCATTCGAGTCGGTTGCCATATAAGTTGTCCGCTCACTTGTGTTCGAACGCTCACCAATTATAGCTACACATGTGGCGTCTGCCAAGACACCATTCGAGGCAAGACAGATGATTATGGTAGTATAGCATTTGAATGCACTAAGTGTGCCTTTTGGTTGCATCCTCGACGGTGTGCTGCACAGCAACTTGTTGACTGAGTAAAGGTGCTCTGATGATGATCTGCAGGTTGATGAGCTTCTTGTTTCATTTAGCCGCTACCCCCTATCTACTGTTTGCCAAATAATTTTAGTTTCCATCTCCATATCTATATACTTCATGTCTATAATTGTATTGTATTGTGTGCATCCATCTGTGCTCTCTCCCTCTCTTTGCATACCAAATTTAATGTAATATAAACCTATTTCTTTAATTACCTTATTTAATCTTTAATTTAAATAAATGATGTTTGCTTTGTTTGTATTAAAAATTGTGTCGCCGTACGTGTATGATGCATCTGACTACTGTCCATGCTTACACTACTATTTCATGTAATGAAACTACAATTTTTATTTTATTTTATTTTATTTTTATTTTTTTCTGAGATGAAAACATATACTACCTTTTATTCCCACAGCTTAAAACGAAGCTGTACACCTCAATCCAACCACCACGTCTCACCCTTAATTAAACATACAGTCCAAAATCAAGAAGAAAGCACCCAACAAATTAAACGGTAATCAGAAAATACAATAAACTCATCACAGCATATGACCGACCATTCCTTCCTACCGGTAATGCAACTGCTCTCTACCTGTTACTGTTAACGAAACCAGGCTTCCACAACCACCACATCATCAGTTGCACCCCTCATATATAGCCATTGATCAGCATTACGTCTCCTCCTAAACTTGCTATCGCCATTCCTCCACTTTGCCTTCACAAGCCGCACCACGTCGAGCACATGTATCTGCCATGTGGTTACGCTCCCAAAATATATGTTTCACTCGAGATCCCCCAGCAAACCGCATGTAACACCCCGAAATTCATCCTCATAAGGTTTCAGAATGTTACCGCCACACTTGTCAGTCAGGCTCGCCCTTTGGCTAACTTATTGACAAGTGCTACGGCTAAATATAAATTTTTGTAGTATGAACTTTAAAAAGAATTGCCAATTTTATAAAATATAGACATAAGAAAATTTAAAGTACTTAATACCAGAGTCATTGTTCTTTCTCACGCGGAAGCATAAACTAAAGGATATGACATTAATATTTAAAAGTACGTGGTTCCTTAAAGCAACAATCTTTTGATGAAAGGTAATCCCATCCCCAAATGCTCATGTCATGAGATGCAGTTCATATGTCAGCTCCAATATCTGTAAAAAGATAACACAACAACTTTTTATCAGTACAATGGTACTGAGTAAGTCAACCCGCTCCACTTCAAGAAGTGGGTTTTAAAATAGTGGTTGACACTCAAAAAATAATAATAATAATTTTCACTTTTTCTTTTAAAATGATCACACACATTACCTTTAACAAAATAAATAACTTTCATTCTTACCATTGTAGCAACTATGCACAAGAGGACACCATTTTCCATATATCATATCATATCATATCATATCGATCATAAGTCATGATCAGCATGCAGCGGACTCATATACAGACACACTCCGGAGCCTTGGGTAACCCATCACGGATACACCCAAGAGTATAGACTCATACATGCAACAACGCCGTTTTGGCACAATTTATCAACAATGCCGTCTTGGCATATTTAGAGGGGGAGGCCCCGCAAGACACATCCCTAGTGCATTAGCCCTCTATCAAGTATGACATCTTACTCAAGTTAATAGTGCACAATGGATTTAAAAGAGTTTTTCACAATTTTCCACATAATATCCTCTTTAAAAGAGTTTTCAACAATTTCACGGGAGTAACCTCATAACAAGGGCATTCAATAATGCCAAATATCATTTCAACATTTAACTCCCATATCAATATCTCATAGATATGAAAATATCATTTCATGGATCTCAAAATCCAACAATTTCTCATTTGGACCAAAAATCAAGTCCAATGTCGCAGTTTACGCCAAGTCAGTTTAAAAATTCATATGAAAGGCGATTGCTTTGAAATTTAAACTGTAAATACTCAACACATATTTGAACAAGTTTCATGTTTTACACTTTTCAAAATAAGGTATGGAAATATTTCAAAAATTGAGTTCTTTTCAGAACATGTATTCTGCCAGAAATTCAATAGTGACTCTATAATTTTCCACAGGTTTTAAAAATAGTAATTCGCGACCAAAAATTCTAAAATTTTACCACAAGGTAGATAACACATAGATAAATATTTTTCATGAAGAAACCATTTGGCTTTGAGACACTTAAGACCCTCAAAAAAGTGGATTTCAGAAAACACTATCATTTCTTAGATTTCAACAAAAAGAGATTTCGACCTTTCGAAAAAGCGGGGTCCATAACTTTTTCATACGATTTCTAAAAATTATAAAAGTTTTCAGAAATATACTCAACTCAATAAGGAACAAGTTTTATGAAGGAACCTTTGAGGGATATTGTACCAAAATAGTTTAAAAAGATGGATCTTTACGTAAACGAAAAACTGACAGATTTTGGTATAATGTGGTAATTCTAATTTTGTATTCTTAAAACATGGATTGGGATCTCCAAAACTTAAAGTAAAGAGTGTTAACTTACTGAATAGATGTATAAGAGCAAGGAGATTCAAAGATAATGGCCGTTATAACACAAGATTCGCACCACAAATTACGGGTTTCGCTGAAATTCGACAAATAGAGGGAAATCAATTTGTAGTATAAAAATAAAAGATTTAGATCTCTAAGATACAAGTTTCAAGGATGATATCTTACTAACCAAGTGTTGAGAAGAGTTAGAACTCTTAGAATGATGAAGGTTGCCAAGCCTACAAGACTCCACAATCCTTAAGATATGCTCACTATGTGGGAGAACTTTGAACAATAAAATGGGTAGTGAATTTGGCTAATGAGATGGATGAGATTGGTGTGTTTGAAGGCTAGAAACTCCCTCTATTTATAGGCTAAGATTTGAACAATTGAACATGACACATTGTGAGAGTGATTACAACCTCACCAATCATCCAATTAAGTGTGTCTTGAGCAATAATGGTTAGAGTATTTGTATCCACTCATTTGGTCCTTATAGCCTAACAAAGAGGCTATTAATTTGGGAGGCTATTAATTTTGTCCATCATGTTGTCTATCAACATAATGGTTTGCCTATTATGGAGGCTATTAATCTTGGTGGGTTCAAGAGATAATTGATCACCTTTCTTTGCTAGCCATTCATCCAAGACACTTGTTAATCATGTGGATTTTTCATCTATTTGTTTAGGAAGAAAATTTCTTGCAATTGCTTTTAACCTTATATTTGTGTAAGTAGTGTATCATGAAAATGATTGAAGTATTAGCTTGTCTACAAAAATCATTATTCTTGCCATTATTTAGTGGCATGCATTTATACTCAATGAGTTGGATATGATAATATAATATTTATTTATTTATTTCAAGTATTATATTTATATTAATGTGCTTTCAAAAAGATAATAATAATATACTTGCATGGTTTTATTTTATTCATAACAATACTCAAACCACAAAGTCTTCATGTCATCATCAAATAAAAATTATAATCTATGAACATATTTTCTTATATATAAAAGTTAATTCTCATAGATTCACATAAAAACTCATACTTTTATTTTTATAAAAATTTATTCCATAATGAATATCAAAGTACTTAAAATATTCACATACTATCCTCATAATAATTTTCAAGACCAATGTGTATATATATAAAAACTTATATATAATTTAAACAATAGATTAAAAAAAATATTTCATAAACTATATAATTCTATTACCCATGATATTGAAATTCATATTTCTTTTGGAAAAGACAAATTTACACATATAGTTTTTCAAGTGTTGTTTTGTAGAAAAATCAATATACTAATTCTTTAAGCAAGTGATTAAATATTTAATAAAAGTCTCTTTAGTGAATTACAATTATTTCGGGTAATTTCTATGGTATTACAATCCACCCTCCTTAAGAATCAACTTCGTCCTCGAAGTTTTAATGAAAACTACTATGGCAATCTAATATGCGGAATATAAGATAAAAGTTAATGGAAAAGAAAGAAAAAAAAATTAGGAGATTTTGAACATACCCTATCAAGATTGTGTCGGGTGGTTACATCCTCCTCCCCTTAAGCCTACAGTTATGTCCCCATAACTATTATTTAGTCGTTTAAAAAGAGATTGGGGTAGCGTTGCTTCATATCATCCTCTAGTTCCCATGTTGCTTCTTCCGTACCATGATTGGACCAAAGTACTTTAACAATCCGGGTGGTCTTGTTCCTTGTCGTTCTTTCTTTGATGTCGTGTATTTGGATTGGATACTCTTCATAAGTTAGATCTTCATTGAGTTCAATTACTTCCTGTTGAAGTACATGGGTTGGGTCATGCACATATTTCTTTAACTATGAAACATGGAACACATTGTGCACTCGAGATAGTTGTGGCGGTAGGGCTAGTCTATATGCCAGGGTTCCGACTCGTTCCAGAATGTCATACGGTCCAATATATCGAGGACTTAACTTTCCTCGCTTTCCAAAACGCATCACTCCTTTCATAGGTGATATTTTCAGCATAACCTTATCTCCAACTTGAAATTCTAGGTCTTGTCGCCTAACATCGGCATAACTTTTCTGTTGATCTTGTGCTGCCTTCATTTTCCCTTGGATCATCTTGATCTTTTGGGTCATGTCTTCAATGAGTTGCGGCCCCACCACAATAGAATTCTCACATTTTTCCCAACATAATGGGCTTCGGCACTTGCGTCCATAGAGTGCCTCAAACGGTGCCATACCTATACTAGCATGATAGTTGTTATTGTAAAAGAACTCTATCAAAGGTAGATGCTTTTCCCAACTTCCTTTAAATTCAAGAACGCATGCTCTCAGCATGTCCTCCAGTGTTTGGATTGTCCTTTCTGTTTGTCCATCCGTGATCGGGTGAAAAGCGGTGCTCATTTTAATTTGGGTACCAAGAGCTTCTTGCAGCTTGGTCCAAAAATGAGAGACAAATCTGCTGTCTCTATCAGAGATTATATCATGTGGCACTCCATGTCGTCGAACCACGTTATTGATATATGCTCTTGCTAATTGAAACTTTTGACAAGTTTCATTAACACGAGCATTTTCTAAAATTATACCAGGTTAGGATTTATTAAATGAAAAGCGTTATGATTCACGGGAAAGGGTTTAGGGATACATCAAGATTATTAGTCTTTTTATTACTCAAGTGTGGTGCTTTGGTTTCAAATGGCGCTGTGGTCCTCTCTGTCATGAAATGTTGACAAATCTCATGGCATAGCCGGGATAGGTTGACCTTCAGCCTGTCACACTGAAGATCCCCGGCAAATATGCCATGATACTTCTCATCAATTCTTGCCATAAGATTTCCTGCCATGAAACTTTTGACTGATTCCCACTACGTGAGTATTTTCCGAAAATTCGTGATCCTGGTTTAGGTTTTATTTAATGAAACAATTTATGATGGCGGTGTTGTGATTAGGGATATATTTATACGTAGTCATGTTTTTATTGCTCGTGTTTAAGAAACTGTGCCCCCGAAAGCGCACGGTGTCAAAAATGCAGTAATTTATAGTAAGACCGGATCGTTCACTGGAGGATGTGCGATAGAAGCAGGGCCCACGTCATTTACTAAGATTTTCCACTCGGTTACTCGATTCAAGTGTGTGAAATGACTAACAACTACTTGACAGAATTTAAACTAAGCTATGAAAGCACTTAAAATAAAACAGATAAAATTATTCTAGAAAGCGAATTAAATTTAATCTAAGAAAGCAATTAATCTAAGAAAGCGATTAAGATTATTCTAAGAAAGCAGATTTAAAATGAGACAGAAGGGACAGGGAGAAAAGAATAAAGATTGGACAAGATTCAGATGAAACACAGTTAAACTTCCATTTTAATACACAGATCTTTGTTTGGGATAATCCTTTCAGTTAGCTAACTCTCATGCTCTCTATGCCATGTTCCCTTTAACAGACAGGTACTTACAGTAAGAGTTTACATGCTCTTAAGACAGCAAAATCTAAGATACCACAGACTCACAACTGCCCTCACACGGCCTGTGGAGGCATGTTATTCATCTGTGGTGGACAAGCAACACCTGACAAATCATTTATTGATGTGGCAAGTACCGCTATCATTCCCCCATGTCACACCCGAAGATTCAAATCAAACCCTGAACTATCCCTTAACTCTCAATCCTAGTAGCAGTTACACAACTCTCAATACAACCGAGTGACCTCTAACAAAAGCATTTAAAAGAAAGCGATAAAGAAAGCATTTAAAATCCTATCACTCGGAGGTTTTTGAAAGTCTGACCCTGGTAGTAAAAGAAAGCCCCCAGTCAGGATGACCGGGTGTGGATCAAGAATTCCCTATTCTCGGTGAACCGCTCGCAGTGTTCACTTCTCGTCGGGTGGTTATGAGATACAAACTAATGAGACAAACTAATAAATTAGTTCGTTCCGGATGCACTCACTCAGGACTTAAAAATAGGCTTTGGCAGAAGAAAATAGCAGTTGAGAGAATACTCAACCCTACCTTAGAAAATAACCAAGGCCCGGATGTTGTTCCTCTAGTGTTATCTATTACACCTTACCGGAATCCAAGTGGAATCTGACCCAGTGCAATATTTAATACAAGATTTCCAACAAACAGCAGTTTTGGAAAATAATAAATCTGAAAATCATTCCCTATCAGGTACTAGACTCTCAATTAAAACACAGATCCTTTCAGTCTAGGTGAGACCTAATCGTTGACTCTGTTTCTAATTTCCCAAAATCAACCCCCAGTCGGATATGAATTAGTCATAACTGTCGAATTTATCCCTTACTCAGATCCGGATTTTATAAAGGAATTTTTGTTGGAAATTTATTATGAAACATCTGATTTAAATCAAGACTTCTATGTCCAAGGGAAGGATCCCAAAATAATATCGACCACAGTATCTACATAATAATATCATGCATAAATTTATAGAGAAGTGTAAAATAAGATAACCCAAAATATAAGGTGGGTTTAGACAGAATGTGAAACACAGAGATGAAATAGCCGGAGATGAGAAGAATTTATTTGGCTAAAAAGATGACAAAAATAATCAGGATGATCCGGACTGCAAACATCTGCTATCCAGGTCCTGATCATTTCAGGTGGGATGATTTTTAGATAGTGAATTGCCTCAAATGACAGTTGCCGCCGTCATCTCAGACTCCACTATCTGTGAATTTGGATAAAAACCCACATATTCTATTACTGCAATAATTATTACTCCCTCCGTCCCACCCCAAGTGTCCTGTTACTGTTGGGCACGTGAATTAAGGTAGAGTTGGTTTGTGAGTATATAGTGGGGTCCACATAGTTGTTGGAGGGGAAAATTATTTCTATTTATAGAAAGAAGACATTTGTAATGGGACATCCAAAAATAGTAAGTAAGACATTTGGAGTGGGACGGAGGGAGTAGATAACATTGGCATATATCATCTAACATTACTACAGCTCCAGATTCAGGTTTGAAATTAAAATAAAGAAAAGAAAACTGTATCCAGATGAGAGTCAGCTGAGCAGCTATTATAATCCCGGAGGGACGAACCGCCAAGGCTTCCACCGACCACTATCCGGACCATGCAAAATAACAACTAGTAATTAATATACAGATCACGAGCTAGTTATCCGTGTGGGAATACCCGCCAACATTAATCTGATATATTTCTTACTAGCTGTTTCACACATCACGGAAAAGACAAAATAAAATAAAAGAAAATATTTTTGGGTCATCTTGCATGAGAGACATTGGTTTCTCATGCAAGGGTATGGAACTAAATCCATAATCACTCTTTATGTCTAAATAATCACTCATTCCATAATTAATTAATTAATTACAGTCCGGATTATATACTTAGATCATTAGAGTTTAATCATTTGTAGAAGAATCTTTTAATGGGGAATTGAACAAAGTTCTTTATATCAAATTGATCGTGGGTTGAGATCATTGGACCTCACCCTCAAAATATTAATATAAAGGTTCAATTAATTAATGAAATGAGATGAAGAATGAAAACTTGGCAAAAAGGTACCACCTTGTCGCGATGCAGAGTTCGTGTCGCGGAGCGTGGCTCCGCGACAAAGGTTTCGCGACAAAGGGGTGGGAAATAAGAGGAATGGGATTTTGAAAATTTAGGGTTTGCTTTGTCGCTAAGTAAAGAAAATTTTGTCGCGGAACGTGGTTCCGCGACAAGAGCATAGCGACAAAAAGGGTTGAAAATTGGACAGGGCATAATTCTTGTCGCGGAACAAGAGGTTTTGGCGCGGAACGTGGTTCCGCGACAAGGTAACTCCGCGACAAAGCCCTTCCAGAATAACATCACAAGTATTTGGGTCCTTGGTCGCTAATCAAGATTTTGTCGCGGAACGTGGTTCCGCGCCAAGGGGTGTTTCGCGACCAAGAGTTTTAAAATAATGGTCAACAAATGTTCTTTGGCACCTTTGTCGCCAAAGCACCATTTTGTCGCGGAACGTGGTTCCGCGACAAGAGTTGTTCCGCGACAAAGGTGTGTCCAGTACACATGTCAGAAAAGTAAAGTGGAACAGTGGCATGCATTATGTGTGATCTCACCCATTTCAGATTCAAAAGCTAAACTAAGCTCAAAATAACAAAACAGAATTTGAATCTAGCTAGAACATGCTTGAACATAAAAAAACAAAACAAACTTAAAACTTTAAGAAACCCTAATATGAGCTTGATCACCCATAAGCATGCAACATTATCCCAAGAAAAAGTCACCAAGCAGTGACATTAAAATGCAAAACGAGGGTCAAATGACCCAAGGAAAACGAAAACAGTAAGATCCATGGGGTGTGAGACCCAATTCATGATTTTGGGACACAAATGGAGAATGTTTTCCCATATTATTAAACGGTGCTGTTCATACCCATGGTTTGGGTACCACAAACCCTTAAACAAAAGTTTAAAACAAGAACAAGGTGTAAAACTGGCTATCTAACCCAAGTGCAGTAAACTACTTCTAACTAGTGCATAAATTAAATAATACAAAAGAAAATCTAACTAAACTACCCTAAACTAAACTAACTACTGAACTTCACACTTGTCTTCAAGAGTGAGTATTTTCTCTAAAATTCTTCCAACTTCTAGCTCAAAGGAAACACCTCATATTTATAGAGGGGAAACCCTAAGCTCATGGGCCTTGATTTGAGCCCATTGTGTCTCAAGACATCACACACATCACAGCTTTGTCTCGGAGCACCAAGTTTGGTCGCGGAACAACTGCATGTGGCAAAGCTTCTCGACTGGATCTTGTGTCTCTAAAAATGTATCTTGGTCGCGGAACATGCCTTTGTCGCGGAACACGCCATCGCGACAAAGGTCATCGCGACAAAGGGCTTGGCTGGTCTCTTCTTCATCTGGGCCACTTGGTCGCGGAACGTTCCTTTGTCGCGGAACACTGCATCGCGCCAAGGGCTTCCGCGACAAAGGTCTTCCTGGGCCTGCTGGAATGGGCCAGATGGGCCGAAAATGTTCTTTTGTGGGCTTTTCTATCTTTTTCCCATCTTTTTGTTTCTTTTTCTTTTTCTCATGTTTTTTGGATTTTTCTAACATAAATATGTAATAAAATTACATATTTATGCCTTTTTCACACCAGCTTATTATTTTTACAATTATGCATAAATTAGTCCAATTCGACTGCTTTCTTACTTAATGTAAGACCGGAATGCGATCAAATGCCCGTTTAAGACACGGAAATGGATTGAAAATAATGGTCATTTCTGGCCATTATCACTAATTGATCCATAGACCATGTATCCTTCATTGGTATGAAGATCGCAATCTTTGTCAATCTATCAACAATTACCCAAATTTATTCATTCCTTTTGGTGATCGTGGTAGTCCTGAAACAAAATCCATTGATATACTATCCCATTTCCAACTTGGGATTTCCAATGGTTTCATGAGTCCTAAGGGCTTCTGACGTACTGCTTTAACCTTTTGACAGGTTAAACATCTAGCCACAAACTCAACAACCTCATTCTTCATCCTTGGCCACCAATAAACCTTCTTTAAATCCTTATAAAGCTTATCACCCCCTGGATGTACTGAATACGGGGTGTTGTGGCCTTCTTCCATTAATCTTCGTTTTAGCTCTACGCATTTATGCGGTACGCACCATCTCCCTTTGAAGCGAATGCTTCCATCCTCATGGATTGCAAAACCAATTGCTTTTCCTTCCGAAACCTTCTTCTTGATCCTTTCAAGCTTTATGTCGCCTGGTTGAGCACTGCGTATTTCATCAAATACCGTAGATTCAAAGGTCATAGCATTAATGACATTTTCCACAGTTCCATAATGGACTAGCTCCGTGTCTACCTTGACCAAGTCCATATACAGTTCCGAAGGTAAGATAAGAGTATTTGCCACATGTCGAGTCTTGCGGCTCAACGCATCTGCGACCACATTAGCTTTCCCTTCATGGTAGGCGATGTCCAAATCATAATCCTTGATCAACTCTAACCATCTGCGTTGCCTCATGTTTAACTCCTTCTGAGTAAATATGTACTTAAGGCTCTTGTGGTCGGTGAATATCCGACAAGTTCGTGCGTACAAGTAGTGTCGCCAAATCTTTAATGCGAACACTACCGCTGCTAATTCTAGGTCGTGCGTCGGATAATTCTCCTCATGAGGCTTCAATTGTCGTGATGCATATGCAATGACTTGTTGTTGTTGCATTAAAACACACCCTAGCCCCTCTTTTGAAGCGTCACTATACACTTCAAAATCTCCATTCTCTGTTGGCAATGTTAAAATTGGTGCTGTTGTGAGGCGTTTCTTTAACTCTTGAAATGATGATTCACACTTTTCTGTCCATTCATACTTCAAGCCTTTCTTCAAAAGTTGAGTCAGAGGTCGTGCAACTTTGGAAAAGTCCTTGACGAACCTCCTGTAATATCCAGCCAGTCCAAGAAAACTTCTCACTTCTGTTTGATTAGTAGGCGTAGGCCACTCGGTGATTGCTGATATTTTTGCTGGGTCAACAGAAACTCCATCAGCTGATACAACGTGGCCTAAAAATGCTACTTTTTCTAGCCAAAAGTCACACTTGGACAACTTGGCATAGAGTTGGTGTTTCCTTAATGTCTCTAGCACCTGATGCAAGTGTTGCTCATGCTCTTCATTGCTCTTTGAATAGATCAAGATGTCGTCGATGAAAATGACTACACATTGATCTAACAATTCTCAAAACACATCATTCATGAGATTCATGAATACTGCTGGGGCATTTGTTAGCCCAAAGGACATCACTGTAAATTCGTAATGTCCATAACGTGTCCTGAAAGCAGTTTTCGGAATATCCTTTTCAGCGATTCGCAGTTGATGATAACCGGATCGCAAATCTATCTTGGAGAATACCGTTGCACCTTTAAGTTGATCGAAAAGGTCATCAATCCTAGGTAACGGGTATTTGTTTTTAACCGTTACCTGATTTAAACCTCTATAATCGATACAAAGACGTAACCCTCCATCTTTCTTCTTGACGAATAAGACTGGTGCTCCCCATGGCGACGTGCTAGGTCGTATATACCCCTTTTGTAATAATTCCTCAAGTTGCTCCTTGAGTTCATTTATTTCTAGGGTTGCCATGCGATAAGGAGCTTTTGATACAGGTTCTGTTCCGGGAAGTAGATCGATTGTAAACTCGACTTCACGTTCTGGAGGCATTCCGGGAATTTCTTCTGGGAATACATCTGGATACTCCCTCACTACTGGAATGTCATCAATTTTATTCTCCTTTAACTTGAGGTTATGGATATAGCATGCATAAAGCATATATCCTTTCTGCATAAGACTATAAAATTTTAAGGCGTTTACTACCTTAGTCTTACGTTTGGGGAGTTGGACATAGTAGTTGACCTTTTTGCCTCTCGTCTTAGACAGTGAAATTTTGTGTTTTTGACACTCAATTACAGCTTTATATTGGGTAAGCCAATCCATTCCCAATATAATATCAAAATCTTTAAGGTCAAATTCTACTAAGTTTGCATAGAACTCAAGGTTCTTAATGACGATAGGAATCCCATCGTATCGTTTGGTGCACGATACATTTTTTCCCGAAGGCAACTGAATTCCTAAGTTAATCATTTTAGGTTTTGGCATCTCTAATTCAGGCAAGATTCTAGAAGAGATAAACGAACAACTTGCTCCAGAATCGAATAAAACCTTAACAGGCACACTTAAAGCCGTAAATGTACCTGTTATCACATCCCCTTGAGTTGAAAGATCTGCCTGATTAATAACATTGAGCCGCCCTATAGGTGCTCCATGGTTCCCTTGTTGGTTTCTATTTTGCTGAGGCCTCTGTCCTTGATTATTTCCGTTTCGCACATCCTGATTATTTGGCTGAGTGGGGATATTGATAAGGTCATCTCTTTTTGTAATATTTTCAATGCGGGTCTTACACTCCTTCCTCATATGACCTTCTCGGCCACATCTATAACATGTACCCGGCTTGGGGCATCCTCTAGCCAAGTGGGGCTTGTTGCATTTTGGGCATTGTGGTATGTACCCTTCATGGTTCCTAGTACCATTGTTGCCCCCTCCTTTGTTTCCCTGGACAGGTCGATTCTGCCCACCTCGAACATTGCCTTTATTGTTGCTGAGGTGGTTGTTGCTGCTGCTGCTTCCTCGGTTTTCCCGAATCCTCTTGTTCTGTCCTTGGAACCCGCGGCTAGACTCCCCGGCTTTTCTCTTCATCTGTTGTACACGAGAAACTGCGACAGCTCGATCGTAGATCGCTTGGAGGGTAGGATACTGAACTCCAGCCACCACTTCTCTAATGGAGAGGTTTAATCCCATTTCGAACTTCTGTGCCTTCTCGGCATCGGTGGAGACTAACTTAGGAGCAAATCTGACTAACTCCTTGAATCTGACATAGTATTCTTGTACAGATTGTGCTCCTTGTCGTAACGACAGAAACTCTTCATATATTGCTGCTTTGGTACTCATCGGGTAAAACCTTTCTCTTAGAGCTTCTGTAAAGTTTTCCCATGTATACTCCTCATGATCATCTAGCTCTCTCTTCTGTAACTGCCACCAGTCATCTGCGTCACCTCCTAAAAAGTACGAGGCTACAGTAATCTTCTGCTCATCTGGGCAACGAGTCGCCTCGAGTAGCTTGTTGAAACTTTTTATCCAATCCTCCAATTTAGTAGGGTCCTCCTGCCCATCATAACGAGGTGGTCTGTATTGGTTCACCACTGCTAGGTGATTGAGCTGGGCTTGAGATGGCGGCACAGCTGCTGTGGCTTGATTAATTTGACCCTGACCCAAGGCAATGAGCATTTGCTCAATGATCCTTAGGCGATCATTGTCAAGCGAGTTTGGCGTATTTTGATTCTGACGGGTTTGGTTGTTGGGTGCTCCCTGATTAGGAGGTACCATGTTGTGTCCAACGCCCTGATTGTTGGTGGTGTCAGGGTGATGTATATTGTGTGCAGGTGGTACAACTTGTTGATTGGATACACCCGGTGCTGCTGGCACTTCGTGGTTAGTCATGTTCGGATTTTGGTGTGGCTCCATGTTGTTGAGGGCATTAACACTTCGGAGGGTTTTTCTAGTCCTTGCACGGGGTGCCATTCTGCTAATGATGGTTAAGCAAGAGTGAGTTCAAGTCTAAGGGATGATTATGTCCTAAAACTCGTTAGGTCATAGTATAAGGATGAGTTAACGCAGAAATGTCTAAGTTAGGAGTATGACTTTATTTAGAGATTAACCAGAAGGAATGAAATAACAAGCTTTATTTCATAAATCTAGAAAATATTACAAGATAGAGAATTTAAAAAGAGCACTTATGATAAGGTCAACTGACTTAGTATATCATAACAATATTTTAATTTTTTTTTAATTTTTTTTTCTTTTTTTTTTAAATTTTATAGAAAATGATGCATGCTCATGAATGCATATGTTCCCACCCCAAAAATAATTTCTAAGTTTTCAAAATTTAACATAACCCATATGGGCCTTTGAAAAATATTTTGCATATTTCTTTCTCAAAATGGACTTTTTTTTTTAACCATAAACCGGAGTTAAACTGTCGCATCCCTTAGTCAAGCTCGCCTTGTTGCTAACTTAACCAAGAAATGCTAAGATTAGAGGGTACCGCCTTCTAAGTAATTTGCCAACTAGTTAAAATATAGAGCTACAAAGTTGATTCCCAGGAAAGACTGGTAGAGCCACCGGGTGACAGGCAATCTTTAAAAACCAGACTCCTTAGACAGAATCACCTCATGCAGTTCTATATTTAACAGTTTACAAATACTTAGAGTTTAAAAATACGCTCTGATACCACTCTGTAACACCCCGAAATTTATCCTCATAAGGTTTCAGAATGTTACCGCCACACTTGTCAGTCAGGCTCGCCCTTTGGCTAACTTAATTGACAAGTGCTATGGCTAAATATAAATTTTTGTAGTATGAACTTTAAAAATAATTGCCAATTTTATAAAATATAGACATAAGAAAATTTAAAGTACTTAATACCAGAGTCATTGTTCTTTCTCATGCGGAAGCATAAACTAAAGGCAATATATATGACATTAATATTTAAAAGTACGTGGTTCCTTAAAGCAACAATCTTTTGATGAAAGGTAATCCCATCCCCAAATGCTCATGTCATGAGATGCAGTTCATATGTCAGCTCCAATATCTGTAAAAAGATAACACAACAACTTTTTCTCAGTACAATGGTACTGAGTAAGTCAACCCGCTCCACTTCAAGAAGTGAGTTTTAAAATAGTGGTTGACACTCAAAAAATAATAATAATAATTTTCACTTTTTCTTTTAAAATTATCACACACATTACCTTTAACAAAATAAATAACTTTCATTCTTACCATTGTAGCAACTATGCACAAGAGGACACCATTTTCCATATATCATATCATATCGATCATAAGTCATGATCAGCATGCAGCGGACTCATATACATACACACTCCGGAGCCTTGGGTAACCCATCACGGATACACCCAAGAGTATAGACTCATACATGCAACAACGCCGTTTTGGCACAATTTATCAACAATGCCGTCTTGGCATATTTAGAGGGGGAGGCCCCGCAAGACACATCCCTAGTGCATTAGCCCTCTATAAAGTATGGCATCTTACTCAAGTTAATAGTGCACAATGGATTTAAAAGAGTTTTTCACAATTTTCCACATAATATCCTCTTTAAAAGAGTTTTCAACAATTTCACGGGAGTAACCTCATAACAAGGGCATTCAATAATGCCAAATATCATTTCAACATTTAACTCCCATATCAATATCTCATAGATATGAAAATATCATTTCATGGATCTCAAAATCCAACAATTTCTCATTTGGACCAAAAATCAAGTCCAATGTCGCAGTTTACGCCAAGTCAATTTAAAAATTCATATGAAAGGCGATTGCTTTGAAATTTAAACTGTAAATACTCAACACATATTTGAAAAAGTTTCATGTTTTACACTTTTCAAAATAAGGTATGGAAACATTTCAAAAATTGAGTTCTTTTCAAAACATGTATTCTGCCAGAAATTCAATAGTGACTCTATAATTTTCCACAGGTTTTAAAAATAGTAATTCGCGACCAAAAATTCTAAAATTTTACCACAAGGTAGATAACACATAGATAAATATTTTTCATGAAGAAACCATTTGACTTTGAGACACTTAAGACCTTCAAAAATGTGGATTTCAGAAAACACTATCATTTCTTAGATTTCAACAAAAAGAGATTTCATACGATTTCTAAAAATTATAAAAGTTTCCAGAAATATACTCAACTCAATAAGGAACAAGTTTTATGAAGGAACCTTTGAGGGATATTGTACCAAAATAGTTTAAAAAGATGGATCTTTACGTAAACGAAAAACTGACAGATTTTGGTATAATGTGGTAATTCTAATTTTGTATTCTTAAAACATGGATTGGGATCTCCAAAACTTAAAGTAAAGAGTGTTAACTTACTGAATAGATGTATAAGAGCAAGGAGATTCAAAGATAATGGCCGTTATAACACAAGATTCGCACCACAAATTACGGGTTTCGCTGAAATTCGACAAATAGAGGGAAATCAATTTATAGTATAAAAATAAAAGATTTAGATCTCTAAGATACAAGTTTCAAGGATGATATCTTACTAACCAAGTGTTGAGAAGAGTTAGAACTCTTAGAATGATGAAGGTTGCCAAGCCTACAAGACTCCACAATCCTTAAGATATGCTCACTATGTGGGAGAACTTTGAACAATAAAATGGGTAGTGAATTTGGCTAATGAGATGGATGAGATTGGTGTGTTTGAAGGCTAGAAACTCCCTCTATTTATAGGCTAAGATTTGAACAATTGAACATGACACATTGTGAGAGTGATTACAACCTCACCAATCATCCAATTAAGTGTGTCTTGAGCAATAATGGTTAGAGTATTTGTATCCACTCATTTGGTCCTTATAGCCTAACAAAGAGGCTATTAATTTGGGAGGCTATTAATTTTGTCCATCATGTTGTCTATCAACATAATGGTTTGCCTATTATGGAGGCTATTAATCTTGGTGGGTTCAAGAGATAATTGATCACCTTTCTTTGCTAGCCATTCATCCAAGACACTTGTTAATCATGTGGATTTTTCATCTATTTGTTTAGGAAGAAAATTTCTTGCAATTGCTTTTAACCTTATATTTGTGTAAGTAGTGTATCATGAAAATGATTGAAGTATTAGCTTGTCTACAAAAATCATTATTCTTGCCATTATTTAGTGGCATGCATTTATACTCAATGAGTTGGATATGATAATATAATATTTATTTATTTATTTCAAGTATTATATTTATATTAATGTGCTTTCAAAAATATAATAATAATATACTTGCATGGTTTTATTTTATTCATAACAATACTCAAACCACAAAGTCTTCATGTCATCATCAAATAAAAATTATAATCTATGAACATATTTTCTTATATATAAAAGTTAATTCTCATAGATTCACATAAAAACTCATACTTTTATTTTTATAAAAATTTATTCCATAATGAATATCAAAGTACTTAAAATATTCACATACTATCCTCATAATAATTTTCACGACCAATGTGTATATATATAAAAACTTATATATATAATTTAAACAATAGATTAAAAAAAATATTTTATAAACTATATAATTCTATTACCCATGATATTGAAATTCATATTTCTTTTGGAAAAGACAAATTTACACATATAGTTTTTCAAGTGTTGTTTTGTAGAAAAATCAATATACTAATTCTTTAAGCAAGTGATTAAATATTTAATAAAAGTCTCTTTAGTGAATTACAATTATTTCGGGTAATTTCTATGGTATTACACCGCAGCACATCAATGATCGGCCCTATTAAGTGTCGGTTTCCGACTGTCCCATCCATTTCACCACATTTAAAGAATCGCACTCGAACAAAATCTTTGGCAAAGGAAACCCCTGGTTGTATATCAAGGCTGAACAAACGCGGCTAACCCATGTGACCTCAGCTTCTGTGGAGTCCGCTATACCAATATGGTCCGAAAGGATCATATTGGCGCTATAGCAATGGATTTTTCCTCAGATGCCAGAAATGTGATTTTGGAGTGGATTTAAGGTGTGGCGTTTTACCAAATGCAATCACTTATGAGTTACATGGCGACAAGTCTCACATTCTCTTTCTCTCATCTTCCCCTACTTATGTACGATCGACATCTGTTGGATGATTTTTTTTTTTGGTAATTTTAGGTTATGCTCATGTCCTAATCCCTCAAAGGTTGCCTCTCTTAAAATAAAAATTATGTATATATAAAAACTCAAACCCAAAACTTTTGATTAAACTATCAGAGCCCCAACTTAAATGGATGATTTGAAACCCAACTTAAATGGATGATTTGAAATTAGCACATAACGTTAAAATAAGAAAAATTTAATTTAAAAATTGAAAATTTAATAAAAGACTCAAAACAATCATTGCCAAGTAAAAACCTGATGGTATGTTCTTTTCTCGATATTATTTCCTTTTCTCTCACTCTAGCTACATTCTCTTCTTCTCTCTTTTGCTTTTGCTTTTTCTTTTATCCTTTTTTAATTTTTGTGCTTTTTTAAATTCCATTGACGGAATAACTTGATATTTGAGAAAGGAATTATACAATACTTGATGTTTGCGAAAGGAATTATGTAATAAAATAAGAACTAATTTGGAACTATAAGTGAAGCATATATAACTATTATGACTATTTTGCCAGGAATAGATTCAGAGCCCATGTCACTCAAATTACAAACGGATAAAGGAAATGGATAGGGGGCGGATGATGAATTAAACCTCGAACCTTCGGTTGGAAATCAGTGGAAAATGACTATTTTATATTCACGGTCATATTTAAACGCCATAAAGTGTTCCAAGTATTTTTATGTTTAATCCTAATTGGGCTAATTTGGTTCCCATCCCTAAATTCCAAATTTTGGCTGCCGAAAATCGATGAACTATAAACTCAGCATCCGATTTTAGAATTTAGAGGCAAGGACATCCAATGAGCCCATATATTTTTAAAGGGGTCGATTAGAGAGGATGATAAACATAGGTTTATTAGAGGTAGGGTCCCTCTCATTTTCTTTGCATTTTAAAAAGACCACTATAAAAAATCTTAGTCTGCACCCTCCCATAGTTTTGCCTATGTGGTAAGCAATATACAAGAATGTGGTAGTAACCAACGTACTAAATATGGGAAAAAAAATGCCAAAACAGTGCCATAATTATGCTCATCTTCCAATTTGGTGCCATAAGTTTGGAGTTTTCTAATTTCCTGTCATAACTTTGCTAATGATCTCCAAAATAGTCCCACCAGGTCTGCTTACGTGGCATGAGATTAGTGTAAATAATTAATTTAATTGTGCTATGTGGGTGCCACGTCGACATTGACTAAGATTGACCTATACATGTAGACACTTTTTAACCTTATCTAATTTAATGGTCTCATTCTCACTCTGCAAGTACGCAACAAATGGGTTCGAAAGTATTCATATTTGTAGGTTTACTCAGTCAATGCCTCAGTGACACATAAATGACACAATTAAATTAATTATTTACACTAATCTCATGCCACGTAAGCAAATGTGTGTGATTAAGACCTGATGGGACTATTTTGGAGATCATTAGAAAAGTTATGGCACGAATTAGAAAACTCCAAACTTATGGCACCAAACTGAAAAATAGGCAAAGTTACGGCACCATTTTAGCATTTTTTCCCTAAATATGTGGTAAACAATTAAATTCTTGATCTATGGTGATTGGTAAATAACCAACACACATACAATAAGTGGCGATTCCTGTAACTCAAGGGTGCAAGCGCCTAAACAAAATTATAGAACTATAATCATATCAATTACAACACTCTTCAACCAATAACATTTTAGGAAAAAATATTCATAACTTGAATTATGATCATAGCATTAAAAGTAGGGATGTGAGTAGACCATACTACCCGTTAGGGGCCTATGGCTTAGCCTATCATATATCAGGCTTAGTCTGAGCTATTTTGTAAATAGGTCAGACTAAGACCATTTTAAAAGTATTTAGCTAAATAGGCTTATGTCAGGCTTTTATAAAAGGCCTATTAAATCTAGTATATTTTCACCCATAATTATAAATTAATTTACAATTTAAAATTTCTAGAATATATTGCATTTATAATATACTCCATTTCACCCTAAAATTAGTAAAAAAAAAAATAAATTATGATTAAAAAGAATATAATAAAATAAATGAATAGATTTTTTAATTAATTGAATTAATATTTGTATTATTAAAAAATCAACACCCATGTGCAGAACGTGGAAGAACAATCTAGTCAAAGAGTAATTTAAAAAAACAATTTCGTCAAATGTAACACAAACTAAATAATATTATCAAAAGACTAATGGCTTGAGACCACTACAATCTCATCTTCATCACTTTGTTCAAAATACTCTAGTATACATGAACAACTTAAAAACAAATTAATCAAACTCATAATTGTAAAATAATAAGCAATAAAATAAGCAAACACATAAAAAACATAAAATAAATATATATATATATATATAAAATAAAAATATTATAGTACTTTTTTATAAAAAAAAAATCAGGGGGTCAGCTAACCCCTGTACCTGCCTCCAATGGCCACCACATACAATATGAAATCAAATTCAAGATGTGCATATGGTAACTAAACTTTACATATGTCGTAACCAACATATACATAATACGTGTAATAACTGTTTGGCTTGCGTGATGCCAAAGGACCTTTTTCTCCTCAAGGGAGGCTACCGGAAAAAGGATCAAATCGGTTACGGGTCCGGATTAATGATAATGCGCCCACACTTGACAAATTACGCCCAAACTTGACTGAATATTCCTTAGAATTTGAATGGCAACAAAATACAATGGAGAATCTACCTGTTGTTAAGAAACAACGGCGAATTCACCGGAAAAACTAGAACCAAACTACCGGTTGTTAAGAATCAACGGTGGATTTAGAAGTAACCGCTACAAGCTAAGCTAGAGTCTAGGAAAAACTGTAAAGGAAAGCTGTAAAGAAAGCAGTAAAGATACAAAGAAGTAAATTTGATAAAGGAATTTGGGGGTTGGATTGATCTCTCTGATTTTGTGCATGGCATCCCCTATTTATAGCCGGAGCTGAAATAACCGCTCTCTGGCCGATTCCTCTGAGCCGATTCCCGTCTCTCCTCAATCGGCTGATTTAATTCTATTTCGGCCGAAATCTTTCCCTTCCGAAATCTTCCTCCGTTCGGGTTTCTTCTTCTGTTTTGGATCGTTCCCTTTTAATTTCTCGGCCCAATTGATTTCAAGCCCAACTCTCCTTAGAGATCCTTCCTCGGCCCATATTGTATGGCCCATTTAACTTCTTATAGCCCATGGCCCCAACAGATGTCCTCCTTACTTGGGCGACCTTTCGTTCCGAAAAGAGCTCAAGTAATTTTCCCTCGCTCTTCCTGACGGTTATTTCTTCTTCTCGAGGTATCCTGTCATCATTAACCTTTTTACGTGGTCTGTTCTGCCTTCGATATAAAACCGTCCTTTCAACTTCATTTCCTTCTTTTCTCTCTACTCGTCTTCTCCAATGGATCCCCAATCTATTCCCGTTCTTTTGTCGGAACTTCTCAAGATTGAGAGTTCTTTCGCTTCTCATTCTGCAGTTCGTTATCTCCCTGAAAACTTCTATTCCTTAGGCCCACTGAGTATTCCTGAAGAAATCGATGAGTGTACCGCTCGTATTTTCTCTGAAAACCGTTCTATACCCCTGTATTCCTCCTATTTCTCCTCTCAACTTTTCACTTCACCCTTTCCTAACTGGCCTTCACCTTCTGCTGATTATGTGGCTTGGTACCGTCATCTCGAGCCTCATTGCCGTGATTCTTGGTCCAAATCTTCTACCCGTCGACTGATCGTTCTTAGTGCTTTGCCTTTTCCAACTGACCTTCGCCCCATTCAGGCACTCTTGTGTTTCTAGAATCCCTCTGTGAACTGCTTTTGTTTCCCCTGGGGGATGATGACCCCCACCATTCAGGATGTGAAACTCCTCTTAAGTCTTTACATTCGTGGGGATAATCTCGGTGTCACTTCTGAATCTCACCTTACAGAGAAGACCACTGGCTTCCCGTCTTCTAACTCTTTTAGCAATTGGATTGTTAACCATCAGAGTGATGTTTCCTCACCCGTTCCTCATTCTCAAGAACCACTGGCTTTCATGATGTATTTTCTGACGCGGTTCTTCTGGTGCACTCCTTCTAAAGGGGTTCTTCTTGAAAAATTTCCTCTGGCCTCTGCAATTATTGCCAATGCCACTTTACCATTGGCCGATTTCTTCCTTGCTCATCTATATGCAGGCATATCGGCTACTGTTTTGGGGTGGGAGAAAGGTTCATCGGACAAGGCTCGAGGTCCTCTATGGTTTCTTCACTTATGGTTGGTTTGGCATTTCCGCGACATTTCTGGTTTCCCTCCCCACGACATTCGGCCTGACTATTTTGTTGGCCCCCACCTTCTAGGGACATCGTTTCCCGCTATGTCGGTTCCTCATTGGATCAGCTATTTCTTAGGCCGAACTGCTGATCAATCCTTTTCTCAGTATCACTATCGGAGAACCGAGAACCGAGATTGCCACTGCTCCCTTTGGCGACCTCCTTCCCTTACCTCTTGCACAAGTTTGGAATCGTTGCATTCTTCCTCGTCATATTTTCAATGGTTCTATGGCTCTTCCAAACGCTACCATTCCTTTTGAGGTTTACAACCCTCATCTGGTTAGCCGCCAATTTGGTTTCGGCCAGGATTTGGTAGAGGCTTGTCGGGTTGACAAGCGACTTACTCCTTCTTCCAGCCGCCGGCAATGTTCTACTCATCATCGGCGTTTAATCGATTTTGATGTTCCGAAGTTCCTTATTCGCCCTGGGCTTTCTACATCTCGTTTTCGGCTTTGGTGGGACGGTGTTGCTCGTACTTTCTTTAGTGCTGATCTCAACCCACTACTGCGGCGGAATGGTTTCTTGCCCATTCTGCCTTTCTCTTCTTATCCTCTGTATTCACCGGACTCCACTCCCCAACGTCTTCTCGATTCGCCTTCTTCTTCTCGCCCAGGTATGTTTTTTTTCTTAATTATTATCTTCTTTCCCATTTTGTGTTACTCATTCGGCTGCCATTTTGAACCTAGGTATCCTCCGTCCTTCTACTTCGGACCCTGGCCGAAAAAGACTTGTTTCGTCTTCGGCCTCTTTTTCCAGCTCTCTTCCTCATATACAGACTAGGAAGCGTTCCTCTCGCTCTCCTCTTGGTAGAATTCCCACCCCTTGTCTTATGGTTCGTTGTTTTTCCCCTTCTTTTTTTTTATGCACTCCCTTTTTTACAGCTGATCATCATTCCTTCATTTTTTTTTTAGGTTTCTTCTGCTCTACCATCGTCCACCATTTCGCCTGTTTCGACTGCAGCTTCGGATTCCCTTATTACTGAACCCCATGTTTCGACTGGTGCTACTGATTCGGCTGCTCCCGTTGGTCCTTCTTTGGCCGGACCCCAGCGATTGGTTGAGGATCATGTTTCGACCGATCCTGTTATTTCTTCTTCTGTTGACCTTCTCCGACCAGTTGGGGATTCTACTGTACTTCCATCTTCGGCGATTTTGGGATCTCTTTATCCTATACCTGGTGGTACGACTGTTGGTAACACTTCTGCCGATCCGGTCCCTTTGTCTCCATTTCATGATCGGCATGTTTTGGATGACTTCTTCTCTCCCGTGCCCTCGACTTCTCTCCCGTCAGACCCTTCAGCACATCTCGGAGATTGTTTGGGCAAGTTGTGTAACCTGATCGCTAGGCAATCCGACGTAGAATTTGTCAATCCGAAACCAATCCTTCTTCTTTTGTCTCATCTTGAACAACACTTTCATGAGGAGATGGTTTTATTGAACCTGAATGGCCCTCTTCAGACGATTATGAAATCTGTCCTCTCATTGGACCAAGAACTGAGAGCACACTTAGAGATGCGAAGCAAACTTGCCGCCGAACGCGAAGCCGTAGCTGTTTCTCAAGTTATTTTTAACAACTATTCGGTGGAATATCGGGCTCAAATGGATATCCTTTCTGAAACGGAGTCCCGGGAACATAAGTACTCCGAGGATCTTTCTTCGATCCGCTCAGAGATAGCCAAACTTCAACAAAAGGAGCAGGAGTTGCAATTAGTTTTAGATCAAACTAGACGGAAATCGGCCAGTTTGAAACGATCAATAAAATCTCTCCGTCAATCGGCCGTAGCTCCTAAAGCAAAGATTTTGGACTCCCATCGGGATGCTTCTTACTTGGCCATGCGGTCAAGCTTCAACGACTATATACTTGGTACCTTTCAAGAGAAGTGGGCCGATACTCAATCTTTAGTTGGCCACCTTGATTCGGCTATCAAAAGCCTTGGTGAGAAAAGTACTGCTCACGTCCTTTCTCCTCCAACTTTATTCCCTTTGGATCCGTCGGAGATGGAATCTTCCCCGTCGGCTGATGCTCCTTCATCTTCAAAACCCCCTGGAGGTATTTCATCTCCCTTTCCTCCTTATTTGATCTTTTCCCTGCATCTTAATTCGTCATTTTCTTTTGTTCATCCAGGGAAATCCGGTATTTCTTCTGATGCTGACTTGGCTGCCGATCGTATACTGTCGAGCGACATTCCTGGCCCTTCTTCCATAGCGGACCCGAATCTGACGATATCTTTTGCTAACCCTTCTACCGCCGCTTTGCAAGAATTAGATGATGATGTTCACTTTGACGAAAGCGCAGATCATTAGTCTTCTTTTCGTTACTTACTTTTGTATATGGGCTAGAATTTCGACCTGTTTTTCTTTTGAATATGAATTTCGACCATTTTTGCCAGTTGTTGTCGGCTCCTTTTCTTTCTGTAAGTTGTATTGGCCGATGGAATGTACTTGGATTCGTATCTTTTTATTTTCTGCAATATGATTCGTATCCGATTCATCCAATAATTTTCGGTCTTCTTTATTACTGATTTCTGAATGTTAGCAGCTTTTTCCGGAAATCAGCTGTAACGTTTTCCCATAAATAACATTTAATATTGACCGCTTCCTCTGCCGAGTACTTATCCTTCTCCTATAAATACCCGTCTTTTGTTTGATGTTTATCCACCACTTCTTCAGTTCTTGTTTTCTTTAACAATATGACTCTCCTCTTTTCTTTACTCAATCCTTTATCTCCAGTGCCTCCGTGGTCTTTGGATTATGTATCCTCAAGGATTTCCAGACGTGACACGAAAACTTTTCGCCCATGCGGCACGAGTTCAGCTAACATCCTTTTCACCATGTTGGTATGGGCGAGGATCTCTATTTGTTATTCCAAATGCATGTCTCGACGGCTATACGGACATGCTTCTCTTTTCTACTTTGCGGTTGCATATCCGGTCGGACTTTACCTAATGGGGGAATAACTGCCCTTAGTTATTTCTCCATCCTCTCACCCTTCCACCGTTTTGGGTGACTGCCTTGCTGTACTCCTCCTACTTCTGTCTGAGATAGTGCGGAGGCTGTACCCGAGTTTGACTTCTACCTCTAGGACGTTGTACCATTCGTTCTAGCATATCCAGGAGTAGAAGTTCGGTGGTAGGACTAAAATCGGCAATACTGTTCTGGGGCAAGCAATTGTGCCCTGTTTCTATTTTGCCGATAGTTTTAAGCGGCATTTTTACAAGGCTAAGCATCCTTCAAGGACCTTTCCCTTGTATATGCCTGCGTAGGATAGGACGTTTCCCTTGTATATTGTAATTTCGGGCTATCGACGCCGTTTTCGGCCGAAGTAGTACCTTTTTGGAATGCTTGCTCATGCAATAAAATCTTTACTTTTTCGCTTTATTTGATGTTTAATCCCATGCTGATGGATAATATTTCTTCATATATCTCGCATTTACTGGATTTGACATATGTTCACCATTTTCATCCACTAACATGTATGCTCCATTCGGTAATTTCGTCTGAACAATAAATGGCCCCTCCCAATTGGGGCTCCACTTACCTAATCGGCCATCCTTCTGTTTGGGTGGCCATATAACTTTCCAAACTAAATCACCGACTTCAAATCGCTTTACACGAATTCTCTTATTATACCAATCGGCCACAATATCTTTATTTTTCTGCAAATTCTCAAAGACTTGTACCCGATCGGAGTTAACTTCTAATAACTCATCTTTCATCGCACAATCATATTGTTCAACACCATTAAATCTACTTGGCTTGTCCTTAAAGTCGGCACTGTTATTTCGGCTGGAAGTACTGCGTCCATACCATAAGTCAGACGAAATGGTGTAAATCCAGTGGCTGAAGTCTTAGCATTTAGATAGGCCCACAACGCCTCAGATAACTTCTCATGCCACTTCCTTGGTTGCTCTTCGATCATTTTCTTTATAATTCCTATTAACTGCTTATTCGTGGCCTCTGCCTGCCCATTCCCTTGTGGATAATATGGCGACGAGTGCACAATTTTTATCCCATACTCTTTTGCAAAGGCCTTGACTTTTTCTCCCACAAATACCATTCCTGTATCTGTTAAAATCGTTTGTGGAATTCCAAACATGTATATCAATTGTCTCTTAATAAATTCGATCACCTCTTCTTGTGAAATGCTGATATATGCCTGAGCTTCGGCCCACTTTGTGAAATAGTCCGTTGCCACTCGCACAAACTCATGCCTTTTCGACGAAGAAGGATGAATCTTTCCAATGATATCCATGGCCCATCCTCGAAATGGCCATGGCTTAATCATTATATGCAGCTCTTCGGCCGGTAACTTTTGAATCGGCCCATGCTTCTGACATTCACGGCATCCTTTAGCATATTTCTCGCAATCGATCCCCATATTCGGCCAATAATATCCCAACCGAATAATACTCCATTTCATCGATTTTCCTGCACGATGTGCGCCGCATATTCCTTCATGAACTTCTCCCATTACTCTTTTAGCATCTTCCTCTCCGACACATCTGAGTAGTACTCCATCAATGGCTCGCTTAAAGAGTAACCCTCCTATCACTATGTAATCCATCGCCTTCCGCTTTTCGACTGGGTTAGCTTCGGATGGATTTTCCAACGTTTGCGCTATCTTCTTTATCCATTCGGCCTTTTCAGTTTTGGCCAAATATATTTCCAAATTTCCCGCTATCGGCATTAGCCGATATCTGGCTGCATGTTGAGCCAATTCGTTAGCTAATTCGTTCTTCTCCCTTGGGATGTATTCGATGTAAACCTCGTCGAATTCTTCTAACAAATCAATTGCTTCTTCGTACAATCTGATTAGTTGAGAACTTTTGACCGAAAAATCTCCTAATAACTGTTGAATAACTATTTGCGAATCTCCTCTGATTACGATAGCTCTTACTCCTTCTTCTGTTAGTCGTCGTAATCCCGAAATCAATGCTTTGTATTCAACTTGGTTATTCGTATAGGAATTCGGTAACTGCACGAAATACTTGTATATCTTGCCCTCCGGTGTATGTAGAGTCAACCCTGCTCCAACTCCTGAAGCGGCTTTTGAACCATCGAACATCATTATCTTGCCCTCCGGTGTATGTAGAGTAAACACTGGGAGCATCGCATGATCGACCAAAAAATCAGCTACAATTTGACCTTTCATAGCCCTGAGTGGCTGATATTTTAAATCATACGCATTTAACTTCATGGCCCATTTGGCCATTCTTCGGCTACTGATTGGATCATTCATCATAATTTTTACAATGTCAACCGAAGCTACCACTATCACTTGCCGTGGTTGAATATAGTATTCCAACTTTTGACATGCATGATAAAGACTTAAACACAATTTATGAATCGGCGAGTACCTTAATTCGGCATCCCTAAGGATTCGGCTTAGATAGTAAATCGCCCGATCTCTTCCTTCATCATCTTCTTGAGCCAACAACGCTCCAATAGACTCTTTGGCCGCTGCTATGTACAATTTCAGCGGTCGGCCCAGAATTGGAGGTACCAACACTGGTGGATTCATCAAAGCTTGCTTCAATTGCTCAAAGGCCCTTTGTTGATCAACTCCCCATTTGAATTCCTCCTCTTTCTTCAACCTCAGTAAATCGGTTAATGGTTTTGACTTCCCAGCCGCATTTTCCAGAAATCGCCTCAAGAAACCGATCTTCCCAAGGAATTTTTGCAAACTCTTCTTATTATGTGGAGGCCTGGCTTCTTGGATTGCTCTGGTCTTATTTGCATCAACTTCTATGCCCTTATTGTGTACCAAAAACCCAAGAAAATTCCCTGCTTGCACTCCAACAGCGCACTTAGCTGGATTCATTTCCACTCCATGTAATCTCATTCTTGTGAATACCCTTCGCAAATCGTCCAAGTGGCTTTCCATATCTTTGGATCTAACCATGACATCGTCGATGTAGACTTCGACACATTCTCCTATTAGATCATGAAAGACATAATTCATGGCCCTTTGATAGGTAGCTCCTGCATTCTTCAACCCGAATGGCATTACTACCCATTCGTATATTCCTATGGCTCCAGGGCATCGAAATGCAGTTTTATGGACATCTTCTTCGGCCATAAAGATTTGGTTGTATCCTGAATATCCATCCATAAACGATAACATCCCTTGTTTTGCGGCCGAATCAATCAACAAATCAACAATAGGCATCATATACTCATCTTTAGGAGTGGCTATATTAAGATTTCTGAAATCGATACAAACTCTCAATTTCCCATTCTTCTTTATTACAGGAACAGTATTAGACAACCACTCTACATATTTAGCTTGCCTCACAAATATGGCCGCTAACAATTTTTCTATTTCCTCTTTTAATCTTGGGACTATTTCGGGCGCTGCCCTCCTGGCCGGCTGTTTATGCGGCCTAAACCCTTCTTTGATTGGTAATCTATGCTCCACAATCGATCGCTCCAATCCTAGCATCTCTGTATAGTCCCATGCGAAACAATCCTTAAACTCGATTAACACCTCCTTGAATCGGCTTGTCATCTGCTGATCTAAATTTGCACTCAATGGGATCTCCATCGGGTGCTCATCTGTACCAACATTGACCATTTTCAAGGGGTCTTGAGCTTTGAAATCCGGTGTTCGTTTTGGAATAGCATTCATGAGTTCGCTCCATCCTGCTTTATCTTCTGAAACTCCGAGTTCGGCCGATTCAAACTCGATCGCTTGATTCGATTGTGCATCCATCATTTAGTTTTTTCTTCAACTGGCTGTTCGTCGGCCTGATATCTGATCTCAAACCCCAAATCTGTCCAATCACACTCAACAACCTGCGGGTACCGATCCCCTACCACTGCTAAGAATGGTTGTATGGGCTCTTCGTATAATACCGCGTCAATTCGGCCGGCTGAGCTGACTGGAAACGGGGGTTGGTCTCCATCCACTTCTTCAACTGTGCCATCCTTTTTCCAGAACCACACTTTCTGGTGTAGTGTTGATGGCAAACATCGGGATGTATGTATCCAGCATCGGCCTAAAAGGGTCGCATACGGGACTTCTGCATCTACAACAAAGAGCATGGTCGGAATCGAAATCGTCCCGACCGTTACATCCACTAAAATACACCCTTCGGCCGCTGTTTGGGCTCCCACAAAACTCAATACTTTCATCCTTGTAGGGAGTAAGTCTTCCTTTGAACGGCTTATCTTCGTTAATGTAGACAATGGCATGATATTGACGGTTGCTCCTCCGTCAATAAACATTCTCCTGAGCGGTCTCCCATTGACCCAACCTTTCACATATAAAGGCCTCACATGTTGAGACATCTTTGCAGTTGGGGGTAAGATCGTGCTTGGTTGAGCTTCGGGGACAAATGCCTCATAACCTTCTTCGACTACTTTCTCAGTTTCGGCCTCAGGCCGAAATGCTTCAAGTTTGGCGAAACAGAAATCCACAATGGGTTCTTCATCGCCGAAATATTCTCCCTCCTTCTGGCAGAAGGCCACAGTTGGTTCAGAATCAGACCAGTACTCCTCCTCAGTTGTTGTGGTCACTCCTACCATGTTCGCACTAGACCCGAAGCCGAACTTGAACTGCCCGATCGAAAATGTATCACCATTCGGGACAATATTCGTTTTCGGCTTCCATTCCCTAGTTCGGACTGGTCTAGGCTTCCACTCTTCTTTTACTTTCGGTTGTTCATCTTCTGTTTTCGGCTGCATTATTTTCAGCCGAAATTCAGTTCTGTTTTTCAGCCGATCCTGCCCTTCTTTCGGCTTTCTTTCTTCTTTCCCTTCGGCTGACCTCAACCGAGCCGAAAACACTCAATTGAGGATCCTTCCTTCCGAGAACGAACAATCGTCTGGAAAGTCCTCTTCCATATGCATCATTTCGTACTCCTCTTGCTCAAAAACACCAGCTGCTCTAAGCCGTTGCATTCTTCGTTTGAAAGTACGATATGATCCCTTTCCTTTTGGAACCTTTCTCTCTTCTGCCCTCCAAGCTGAATTGAATAAATCAGCGTTGGCCGAAATGCCTCTTTTCTGGGGAAAACTGAACCCAACGGCCTACCTGAGTATTTGCTGGTGGCCTTCTGAGCTTCTTCATTTCGGGGCTGACAGCGTCTTCAGGAACTGTGTTCTGTATCACAGTCTTTCCGTTCTGCTTATCGGTTGTCAACTTCATCTCTGAATCCCATCCGTTAGTTATAATTTTTAACGTTGGTTTCTCATTTTCATCTCTGATTTCGACCTTCTGATGTTTGTCCGATTGTTTGATCCATTCCTTTACTTCATAATTTCCCAATCGGTCGAAAACATCCGCAACCTTCTCCTCCCCCTTCGGAGATCCTAATCGTTTCCACACTCCAGTCTTCTGAGCCGATGGCCGATCTCCTTGCTGATCGTGCATAGAACTTTTGCTAGACGATGGTTGATTCCCCAATCGGTCATGTACAGACCTATTCTGGTCGGGATGCACCATCACCATGTTGGCTACAGGGAACGGATTCTTGTCGATCGCCATAAGCCTGTCCGGGAACTTTAGCTTCCCATCATCGACATGCTTCTGAATTAGCTTCCTAAAATGTCCACAGACCGCCGTGGAATGAGTAGCCGATCCATGGAATCTGCACCATCCGGCTTCCAATTGATCTTTGGTGGGCTGTGGGTGATTTCCTTTAAATTCCAGCAATCCGTTCTTCTGGCAATAATCGAATATTTCATCCATCTGGGATAGGTCGAAAGAATAAAATCTCTGAGATTCATCCTCTCCTTCTTTCTCCTTGCCTCTGGCTGGCCGAAGTGCCGGACAAGTCATAGGCTTTTTAATGACTAATTCAGCCCTTGCAACATCGGCTAAAGCAGGAATATCATCCGTGTTGTACTCTTCCTGGACTTCACATCTATCCAGAGACTCTGCAAATGAAGCAGATGACTGGATAGGTTGCGATCTTCCATTTTGACTTCGGCTTGATTTGAAAGCCGCTTGTTCTGCCAAATAAGTCTCCATCCTTATGGCTTCGGCCGTCAATTCGGCCACAGTCCTTGGTCTTGTAACCATCAATCTGTCCTTGATGGCAAACTTCAGATTCTGCTTCAGGATTTGAATGTATTCATGCTCAGGCAACATTGTCTTCATCTGAGCCTTCACTGCATAGAATCTTTCAATGAACTCAGTAACTGATTCAGTCGCCTTCTGCTTGGTTGACGTCAGATCAACCACCGAAACTTCACGATTGGTATTATAGAATCGGTCGTGGAATAACCGCTCAATTTCGGCCCATGTGTTGACCGATCCCGCTGGTAAATTGATGTACCACTCAAATGCTGGACCAATTAATGATAAGCTGAACAATATCAGCTTGTGAAAATCGTTTTGCGCGATTCTGGTGCATTGAGCTGTAAATCGGCCAATATGCTCGATCGTAGACCGGCCGACTTCTCCAGAGAAAGTGTTGAAATCTGGAACCTTTACTCCTCTAGGCAGTGGATACTGCTCCTCAATGTAGTCTAGATAAGGCTTTCTGTACATCGGCCTGTTCTCCTGGCCGATGATATTTCCAAACCGAGTACGAATTATCTCAGCAATTAACTCTCTGTCAACCAGTTGTGGTGGATTCTGCTGCTGTGATAAATATTGCTGTTGAACCACTGGAGCAGGCGGTTGAACGACTGGTTGAGGCGGTTGATTCTGTTGCTGATCGTACCTTTGCTGCGGAGGGGCGAAAGGCCGTGGTCCATGCCCTCCTGGCGGCCGATAGGCCTGCTGTTGAAAATTATGAGGATTTTGCGTCGCAGGTGGTGGATTCTGCGCCATTGGTGCTTGCTGCATTCCCATCGGATACATATTCCTCGCTATTTCGGCTCTGAACATAGCTGGCATTGCTGCCAGGATATTGCCTTCTATCTGGGGAACCAAATTAAAAACCGCTGCTTCAACCATAAATTGGACCTGATCTCGGAACCGCGGGGTTAAATCGTCATTCGAAAACTCCTGATTGTGGAAGTTTGATGATCCGGGGAACCCTGGAGGGAATTCTCCGGCTTCTGCTGTGCGTTCTTCCTGAATCAGCGGTAAATCAGTCCTCGCCGCCGTGTTAACCGCTGGAGTTGCTTGTTCAAATGCCATTTCTGGTCCCACTGGGCATGCCACTGTTTGGCTTGCGTGATGCCAAAGGACCTTTTTCTCCTCAAGGGAGGCTACCGGAAAAAGGATCAAACCGGTTACGGGTGATTAATGATAATGCGCCCACACTTGACAAATTACGCCCAAACTTGACTGAATATTCCTTAGAATTTGAATGGCAACAAAATACAATGGAGAATCTACTTGTTGTTAAGAAACAACGGCGAATTCACCGGAAAAACTAGAACCAAACTACCGGTTGTTAAGAAACAACGGTGGACTTGGAAGTAACCGCTACAAGCTAAACTAGAGTCTAGGAAAAACTGTAAAGGAAAGCTGTAAAGAAAGCAGTGAAGATACAAAGAAGTAAATTTGATAAAGGAATTTGGGGGTTGGATTGATCTCTCTGATTTTGTGCATGGCATCCCCTATTTATAGCCGGAGCTGAAATAACCGCTCTCCGGCCGATTCCTCTGAGGCGATTCCCGTCTCTCCTCAATCGGCTGATTTAATTTTATTTCGGCCGAAATCTTTCCTTTCCGAAATCTTCCTCCGTTCGGGTTTCTTCTTCTGTTTTGGATCGTTCCCTTTTAATTTCTCGGCCCAATTGATTTCAAGCCCAACTCTCCTTAGAGATCATTCCTCGGCCCATATTGTATGGCCCATTTAACTTTTTATGGCCCATGGCCCCAACAATAACCAAAATAACATGTATATAGTAACCAATATACCACGAATGTGATAATTGTTAAATATGTGTGATAACCACTATACATTGAATGAGCTAAGCAATATACAAGTTACATTAAGTATTAAAATTTTGGGGACCCTAATTATAATTCTTTCAAAGAGGGGGTTTTAACTCTACAGAAGATTTTTTTGAAAGGGATTTAACTCTAGTTTTCCCGATAATTTATACCGTGATATATATATATATATATATATATATATGTGTGTCTAGGCCCATATGTTTTTCTTTAAAAAAAAAAATAATTTTTACCATTTAACATCTAAAATACATGATGAAATTTAAAGAAAAATGTTTAGAAAGTACCAATAAAACGTTCTTTTTCCTTCTTTATTGGGTACAAAATAAAATTAAAGATAAAAACTAGTTGTGCAAAGAAGATATACTCCCTGGGTTCTTTTCTAAGTTCATCATTTGAATAATTGGTATTATTCATTGAATAATTTTGATTCAATTTTTTCGTATAGTTATATAAGTTAAAATACAAGTGAGATGTTGTTGGATTCGTCTAATCGCGTAGTCTTAGAATATTAAATTTTTATAATTTTTAGTTATGTACAATTTGAGTTGTTAACGATTATAAATGTGTATTGGATTGCATGAAATGTCCAATGGGTGAAGTAAAAAAAAAATGGATGGAGTACAATACAATGCAACCAAAAGAAAGAATTCCCGGGAATCTGGGTAGAATGTTCAACAACTACTTTTATTTATTTTTTTTCCTCATAAACATTATTAATACTCATGTGTCGGAAAAATAGAGATAAGGGGCCGGTTGGAGTTGAACCCATAACCATAAGGTTGGAAGTCAGGGCATGACCAATTAGATTAAGTTCTCATTCCCAGAATGTTTAACAACTTGAAACCATACGTTTGAAACTAACTTTTTTTTTTTGGTTAAAGAAATACGACATGACATTATAAATATAAAAATAAAACATTAAAATTACAATCATGGAGACTTGGAGAGTTTATGTACTCCCTCTGTTCCAGTTAATGTGTCTTGTTTGATTTTTGACACTGTTTATATTCAACATTAACTCAATTTTCTTGCAAGTATATATCTGAAAAAAATAATCGAATTGCGTCTTGTTAGAATCGTATGATCATGTAGTTTTATAATGTATTTACATAATTTTTCATTGTATATATTTTGAGATATTAACGATTGAAAAAATGCATTGGATTGTGTGCATAAGTCAAATAATACAAATTAAATGGAATAGATGGAGTATTTATTTAATTTGGGATATACTTTTCATTTACTTCCTCCGTATCACAAAGTTTATTACATTCACACTTTTCACGCAAGCCAATGCACATTTTTAACCATTAATAACTCAAGTTTGGTACAAGTAAAAGTTTTAAAAGTTCAATATTTAAAAACTACACGAGGAGACAAATCTAACAAGATCTCACTTGACTATATTTTAACTTATATAACTATGATAAAACTTTAAGTTAAAGTTTCTGTGTGAATAGTGTCAACTATTCCAATCTTAAAAACATACAAATAAGGAGGTAGTATATCCCTTTTCTCTCTCTTTCATTAGGATATGATAATATAATGATAGTAGTACTTCTTTCTTCCCACCTTTTTTTTTTAAAGACATATCATAGTAGTACTTGTTTTTTTGGCGTTACATATCATAGTACTTGTTTGTTTTTTTAGATGACTACCAAGGTATCCCCAGGTCTCATTGGACCCAAGTTTAATCCCTCAAAGATCGGGTGGGCATTGAAAAGTTACCTCTCCCAAAGCAGAATTTTGCATACACAAAAGCTCGAACTGAGAACTTTGCCTAAGCTAGCAGAGCCCCACACCATTCAGGTCAACTGCGTTTGGTCATAGTACTTGTTTGTTGTTAATATATGAAAATATATAAGTCAAAATTATATATTGTAAAATTATTATGCAATTAGAGGAATCTAACAAGATTACACATATTATATTATATTTGTTTAAAAAAATTTTTGACAGTGTAGATTCTATTGTAACATTATCAACCAAATGCAGTTGGCCTGAGTGGTATGGGGCTCTGACAGCTTAAGTAGGTCTCGGGTTAGGGCCTTTGTATATGAAGAATTTTGCTTTGGGAGAGACAACCCTTCAATACCCACCAAATTCTCGAAGGATTATCATTGGGCTCAATGTGGCATGAAGATAACCGGTATACCCGAAAAATAAAATTGAAACAACGTCAAATTAAAAAGTTAACGGGGGGTTGGGAAAAATACTTTTTTAAATTATGGGATGATATGTCTATTTTTTCTGGCGGGGCTGTCTAACGGGGGTGGGATGCATAGTATATATATATATATGATTGAAGACAAATAAATGAAAGAAATAGAAAAATAGTGAAAATGGATCCAGTATACTACCACAGGGAAGGAGGAGTGGGTGTGGAGGAAAATGATTTGGATGTTGATGAAGGGAATGAAAGATTATGTGGTGTGTGTAGTTTGCCCATCTTCTCCACTCCTTATTACCCCATTATCAATGATAATAACCATTCTGATTATCCTCCTGTAATTTTCCTACACAAATCTTGTTCCCCATATCATCCTCAACTGCCTCAGGTTTTAACACACCACCCATTGCATTCTGGGGGTCCTCTCCACTTGCACAATGCTCCTCCTCCTCCTGCCGATGATGATGATGGTGATGATGATTATGATGATGACGATGAGGATGACGACGATGATGATGATGATGATGATGATTATGATGTTGACGATGACGCTACTATTGTTTGTCACAATTGTCGAGAGGAATGCAAGAGCTCCTTCTATCAATGTCGAGATGAAGATTGCAGATTTGTTCTTGATGTGAAGTGTACAATAACAGTCAAAGTCGTTCACAGAAGTCACAAACATGAACTCACCTTGGTTCCCAGGGGAGACAATTTGCTGAATTGTGGAGCATGTGGAATGCAGCATAAAGGTTTGTTCTATTGCTGTGATTTCTGCCAATTCAATCTCCATCAAAAATGTGCTCTGCTTCCTAATATTATTCTTCACAAGAAACATGAGGAGGATATGCAGCAGCATCATCCTCTCGCCTTAACATTTCTGAATGCTTCAAACGTCTTTAACCTTCAAAGAAGTGATGAGTGCTCCATCTGCAAGCAACAATTATCTTCCATAAACTCAGGAGTATATTTTTGCCTGAGATGTGATGCAGCCATCCATGTCAAATGTGCTGCCTTGTCAGACTCGACCAACTTTCGCACAGGTAATTAATTACTTAATTAATTAATCCATTTTACGAATTAATTCTTACGATCGGAACAACAACTGAAATAGTGTTGTATGTATTGTTAAGTCTCAACTTAGTCCATTAAGTTTGTTTAATTATATTATCAAAAACATCATCCAAATATACTAATCCACCCAAATTTTAATTTTCATTCATCTGGCTCTAGTTTCATTTTAGTAGCGGAGTTAATTATACTATTACTATTATTATTGACAATATTATATATGTATTTATTACTACACGTACAGTATCAAGTGAGGACACAGCTAAAGTGCTACCTCATTTTCCAATGAAGAATGAGCAGACAAGTTTGATTATGTATTTATGGGAGCATAGTCGACATAGTCAAAGTGATACTGATGATACTGATACTGATGCTGGTATTGAAGAAGAAGAGGGGAAGAAATTGTTGTTGAAGAATGAGGAGGAAATACTACTACATGATCATGAGTTGGTCCTCTTGTGTGATGACAAGAATAAATATTGTCATGATGAGTCCCGTTTATGCGATGCTTGTATAGAGCCTGTAGTTTCGCCGACACCTTTCTACACTTGCCCTCAATGCGTTGATTTCTGTCTCCACAAATGTTGTGCCAATCCGCGCTTATTGTCCTTTCGGTGTCCGAGATTTGGTTGTAAAGATAAACCCTTAACGAAGCTCACTTCAAGATTATCTAACATCCAGTCTGTCTCCGGAAGGCGGCGTTGCTACGGTTGTGGGTTATACAGCAATGGATCTTTCCTTGAATGCCAGAATTGTGGTTTGGAAGTGTGTTTAAGGTGTGGCGTTTTGCCAAATGCAATCACTTATGAGTTACATGGCAACAACAAGTCTCACATTCTCTTTCTCTCCTATTCCCCTTTTCTATTTTATTACTGCGCTTGTTGTCTCCACGGAGGTGGTGCGTCATTGTATTATGTGTGTGGAAGTTGTCCTAATTTTGTGATATGCGTCGGTTGTGCGCTTTTGCCAACAAGTGTTTCGCACAAATACGATCGGCATCCATTGGAACTAACACCTGCAGCTTATTCTCAAGGTAGTAAAGGTTTAGCTTCCGAATTACTTCTACTAGATGATAGCGATAGCGATGAAGAAATTAACTTTTGTGAGATTTGTGAGTGGGGAATGAGAAGCAACAGGACGAAATGGTCGTACAATTGTAAAGAATGCGCGACGTCATTTCACATTGATTGCATTCCTTGTGTTGCACAATTCTCCTCCAAGATTAAAACCGCGGGGAGGACCATTCAAGTCGGTTGCCATATAAGTTGTCCGCTCACTTGTGTCCGAACGCTCACCAGTTATAGCTACACATGCAGCCGCTGCCAAGACACCATTGAAGGCAAGACAGATGATGGTATAGCATTTGAATGCACTAAGTGTGCCTTTTGGTTGCATGACGAGCTGAGTGTGCTCTGAAGATTGAGTGAAAGGTGTGCAGTGCTCTGCAGGTTCTTGTTTCATTTAGCTACTGTTTAATTTGCCACACACTTCTTTTCCTTTAATATATACTCCTACTCCTACTCCTACTCCTACATCATGATTTTTATTTCAGGTTTCCATCTCCATGTGTGTATTGTGTCGAATAATGGATTGTATTGTATGCATCCATCTCATCCCTGCTCTCACTCTATATATTTACATTTTAGTAAATGTACACTTAGATGTATGCAATTTCAATTTCTTAACAACTTTGAGTATTTTTTTGTATTAAACTAATGAGTATTTTATGTATGCAATGCATTGAGAAAACTCTTGTATTTGGTTGATGTATTAGTATATGGCTAAGTATATCCATATACTAACGAGTTAGTACTTTACGAAGCATTGAAATTAAATTTTGAATAGGTATGCTACATCTCCTGATCCATCATTGACTATTAAGTAGTAATAAATTGAAGTATGAAGGAACACCTGAACAGCAGCGCCACCTTCATCAGGTGCTTAATAGCCTGAAAAGTTAAAATTCTTCTTTGAAAAGAAGCAACCTATCGGAAACTTTTGACCTATCCTTCCTCTTCTTCAGAAGGAGGTCTAAACAGGCCTTTAAAAAGACAAGTGTCGCCGTAAATCTCAACGCAAAGTTTTGCATACCGTAAACCACAGTCTGAAGTACTACATTCTAACATTCACATGTTATTATCTACTGATATTAATATCCCATAATATATGCAAAAATACTGAACATTGCTTATCTTAAAGATTATTGTACGAGTTTGATTTAGAAAACCACCTATAAAAGCCGCTCAATACACATGTGAAATGCACTGATATATAAGTATATTACACCAAAACTTATACATACAAATATACAATTTCTCTTCGCGGAAACATAAAATAAAACGCAATGATACTCACTAAAAACTGCACCCCAATCATAAACCACACATTATTTTACATACATTTTCATGATATTTCACCGCTGCCCAAAAAAACAAAAATATTAAGTATGGCAATTGGCATGATAAGTTCTGAGGTAAAATACTTACAGTTTTCTTTTTATACAGAAGCAGGCAGATTCTTGATTCCGAAGTTTTCCATCATCCCCTTCAAATTGAAATAAACTAATTAATTAATTAATAAATTAAATTAAATTATCAATAGGACAGAGTTAGGAGATATTTCAATTCACATAACTACAAAAATAAGGAGAAAAAAAATGATGCAGGTCAGTGATGGTCCGGTCTGTCCGGAGATCACACACATGAAATTAAAGAAAGTATTCATCATTATAACTAGGACCCGAGTAAATCTACACAGTCGGATTGTGGACATTGTATGGCCCTTTCAAAACTACTCCCTCCATCGCATTATTTATGTTTCACTTTCCTTTTTTGTCCGTCCCAAGTCTTTTGTCTCATTTCTATTTTAGGAAATAATTAACATAAACCACTCAACCTACTCTCATCACATCACGTTAATAAATAAATACTATATTTAAATTCCAAACTCACTACCATTAATAAATTCAAACTCACAACATCACATATGGCACATAAATAAATCATTTAAAAAATTCAAATTCATTACAATCATATCACATAAATTTCTAATTTACCATCACTTTAAACACTAATCTACGCCTACATAAAATATTAATTATCCCCACATAAAATATTGTGCCCAAAACTTTTGGGACACAATAAATGGGACGGAGGGATTATGTAATACGGTTTAGAATGTAAGAATTCAGATATATTCCAGAATCCAGAGTGTGGTTCATCAAGACCCCATTTGGCAATTAAGGACACAGTCTCTTCTGTCTAATGAATTTATTGTGATAAAGACCAATAACCTGTCAGTATGAAAGTAAACTAGATTGCGGATTATTATGTATCCTAAGAATCTCCACGTCCACATGGCGTGATTGTATTGGTCGCAAAATACAGGAGGAGGAGATTTTAAGGACAGAGTATTAGCATCAGCCTTGATTGTCGGTTCATTAAAATGGTCCTTACCAAGTATACAAGCTTCTAAATGTTCTCACAGAACCCTTTAAAATTGCATAAAAGAACGCAATGTGAGCAAAACATGTAAAACGACGTATACCTAAAGGCTAAAACCAAATGTACAATTGCATCCCAGAATGCAATATGAGCAAAAGCATCAAGCTAAACCAGAATCCAGCAAGAACCAGTCATTTCAACACATTTTGATTCATGATACTATATATCATAAAAGTTGATGATTAAATAATTAAATCAATGAAGAGAATTAAATTACCTCTTGTTGGGAGGAGCTTTGATCAGTCTTTCCTTGATATAGAAAATATGCTGATCAGCCTATTTGCTGTGAGCCTATGCCCCGCCTTTTTAGCCCCGGTGACATTCATCTCCGCCAATTTCTGCAAATGCCCGGAAACGCCGGCAGCCACTAGCCTCTTCCGACAACCCTGGCTTCCCCCAGCCATTATAGCTGCCACCACCCCCACAGGGAACTTTTTCGACACTGCATTGTTGTTAGGATCCAACATTTGCACTAGCCTCATCAAACATTTCTCATCCCTCACAAATTCTTTCCTATTGGATTTCACTGACAATATTGAAATCAACGCTTTTGCCCCAACTTCTTGAATCCCATTTGGCTTCACAGATTCCATTAACTTCAACAAAGAACACATACACCCAGAAATCGCAGCCTTATCACTATCAGTAATCGGTAACTTAACTAGCAAAGAGGCTGCAAGATGCTGAAACCTAGTCAATTTCCCATACTGTATAAGCTCAGCAATTCGTTTAACAAATAAGGTCGAGCCAGATAAGTAACGGTAGCTAGCATCGGATGCTGATAACGAGTAAATCGCACGCAAAACGTGTTCTAAGGTACTTGCGGTCGGACATTCATGAAATAAATGTAACAGTCTTTGCAAGCACTTCTCTTTCAGTAGCAAATTGCGGAAACGCTCACCAGATGAGGCGAGTATCGAAATACAATTTGCTGCTTTGCCCTGCGCCGACGCATTGCCGGAAACAAGTAGCTGCAGTAAGACAGGGATGCCTCCTTCTTCGGCCAGCGCATTTTGAATGTCCTCTACAGTGGATGTGTTCCTGATTGCTCCAATGGCGTGCGATTGAGCTACGAGACTGCCCGATTTACAGAGCTCGACTAGAATCGGGACGCCTCCGTAGGCAGAAACTGCCCATCCGTGGTCGGAATCGGCCGTAATGAACTCCACCGCGGCAGCTGCTTTTTCCTTCATCGACATTGAACTGGAATCGATTGTTCGCAGTAAAGGCCCCAAAGCCCCTTCCTCGAAGACACATTTCCGCGGGAAAGCGCCCGCGGAGACGAGGAGGGAAACCGCGTGAACCGCGAGTTCCCTGATGGAATCGTGGCCGTTAAAATCGAGGAGGGAAATCAAACCGTTGATGTTACCTTCCCTGGCGACAATGACGGCGGAGTTGACATCCTCGGAAAGGAGCTGAATCAGCGACTCTAGAGCTTTCCGCTTGAATTCCAAACCGCCGATTTGAAGCCTGGCGAAGAGGTCTTTAACGAAGAAAGTGAGTTCGTCTTCGGTGGAGGTGCGATCGGGGCGGGAGAGGACAATGGCAGTGGAATGGTGTAGGACGCCGGAGCGGAGGAGGAGGTCGAGGTCGTTAATCTGGTTGGAGAGCCATCCGGCGGCCATGTCGAGGTCGGATTGCATCAGGAGCTTGCCGCGATTGATGGAGGAAGAATCGGAACATTGATTGCATAGGGTTTCGACGCGGCGGAGGGTGGCCATAGTGGCGGAGAGGAGTGGCGGGAGGAGGGGGTTGTGGGAGTGGTGAGGGGAGTGGGATATTTGGGAAAGTAGGGTTTGGAGAGATGCGAGCTTTGCACGGAGTACTTGCCAGCGGGTGGGGAAGGAAGTGATGGAGAGGGCGGAAGGGAGTATGCGGTTGAGGAACAATGAAACGTCTTGTAGAGTGCATTGCGGCGGCGGCGTCGGTGGGGATGCGGTGGCGGAAGGCATTGTATGTTTGGGGTGTGGAGAAGGAAGGAAGCTGGAATGTGGATGCAGAAATGAGGAAGGAAGACAATATACATGAGGGAAAGAAACTACCGTCGGCCCGCTCCGCTTATTTGTTGTAGTGACCACGGACTTTGACTTCATAGATATTTCAGTTTTTTTTTTGGATAAGCCAATTCAATGGCCGAAGAAAACACAAACAATCACACGAAATTACAAAAAAAAAGGAAGCAAAAAGAAAGCAACACTGAGGAAGAGACGGAAAGATCAAACGACAAGGAAGAAAAAACCAACAACACAAAACTAGAATTAAGGCTAACAAGGGACCAAGGCGTCCGCACTTAAGTCTCCCAAAACGTAGTCCGGCGGGAAGGCCCAAGTGGTAAAAAATTTCTCCTTCAAGGCGCTATATAGAGTATGACAACTCATCATATTCTTAAGCATCCTTTGAGAATTTGGACCCATAATTCCACCAACATTCCACAAAGGAATTTTAAAATGTCTTTCTTCGACAATCTGAATACCATACTGCAAACCATTACGAGTAAGCGCCCATATACCCCCGGATCTCCCCCTTGCTTCCTGAATACAGAAATCATCTAAGTAGCCCAGGGATAAGATGAGAGAATGAGACTTAACAAAGGCTGATTGAGGCTCCATAAGAATAATGATATCCGGCCAGAACTGACGAACAAGATCCTTAAGGACTCTTCTAGTGGTACATCCAATGATTCCACCCACATTCCAAGTTATAGTTTTCAAATTCCAAAAATCCATAAACAACATTCAGGGAAATAGGAGGAAGCCCGACCTTTTGCTTCCTAAGTTTGGGATTGTGGTTCCCTTCCATCTTCGCCGGGGTCCTCGGCCATGACAAGGTCCCCTCCCGTCGGGACCGATATCTCTTGTACCCTTGCCACAGGCTTGTTCAAACCTTCATCCTTAAGCTTCGTCGCATCCGCCGCCTCTGTAGCAGTGTTGGGACGAGATCTCTTCGGATGAGTTTTGCCATCTTCCAATGTGGAGAGGCCTTTGGGCTGATGGGCCAAATCACCAAGAATGGGGCTAATGCCTTTCTTGTTTTTCTTTTCCCTATGTGCCATAGTATTGGTTATGGCTTGTAGAGACTTATCCACTCCCATAGAGAATTTGGGCTTTGAATTTTGGCTCATGGTCATGAGCCCATCTGATTTGGGCCTAGAATTCAGCCTTGTCGGTTCAGTTTTGAGAGGAGACTTTCCCAGGCTTTTTTTCATCCCATTTGGCTTTTTCCTTGTAACTTTTATCCATTCTCCACTAGAAGGTTGTGGAGGGGCAATCCCAATAACCTTAACATATTCAGACAAACTAGCGGCACCCAAGATACTCCCGTAATTTCCTCTTTGGTGATTGACACTGTACCAAAGGTTTGACTTTTGGCCTCCTCACTATCACTTTCCATGTTTGTGTCTTCCTCTTCACTCTTGGCAGTTGGAAAGCTATTTTTTTGTCTTTCATAGCTGAAAGAACTCGAGACGCAGCTTTAACAAGCAGCTTTCTATGCTTGTCTTCTTCCTGGATTGACAAACCACTCAACTGAGACACCTGTGCCGAACATGCCACCGCTTCCTTCTCTTGGCCATGAGGACATTGGTTGCTTGCATGGCCGTAACGTTGACATGCCGTGCATAAGAGATGTAGCCCTTCGTAGGCAACCCTGTGCCAAGTTTCTCCTATCAAGATGCTAGAGACCAAAGGGAGGCTTAGGTCTATTTCCACGCATAGTCGAGCAAATCTGGCTCTGTTGGCTCCTTTGGTTGTGGCGTCAACCCGGACCGGTCTCCCCAAAGCAGTGGCCATCCTTGTGAGAAGAACTTCATCAAAAAATTCTATGCATAGGCCAGGGAACCTAGCCCACACTACAGTCCTCTTTGAGGTGTCTTCATTGGCAATGAAATTTGGTCTCCAAGGACAAACCATGAGGTAGCTATCAAATACCATCCATGGCCCATCATGTAGCACCTTGGTCCGATCTGCAATCCTGTCGAATTTGATAAGATAAAAACATGCCTCCAGATCCACCATTTGGAAACGATTCTCCATCTTCCATAGTTGGGACAATCTGTCCTTTAGAGCATAGTAGCCCACTCTCTTTCCGAGAACCGAAATGATTAGGGCGTCTTCATACGGTTTGCAGAGCCTTTCCCTGAGCTTGGGATCTAGAGTGATGCGAGGTTTCAGGCGATCGCCGTCCACGAAGTCGAGAGTTATAAGCTTTGCATTGGCAGGGTCATCCGCGAGTGGCTTGGGCACTGCGTTCTTCCCTTCCAAGACCTTGTCCCGGAAGGAAATAACAGAGCCACTGGAGAAAGTGAAGCCGGAAGTGTGGTCAGGGCTGGTTGGCATAGGCGAGGCCGGAGACTGGCTAATGTCAGGGGGGGCTGGAGGAGGCAGCGCCATGGAGTAGAAACACAAACCCTAGAGAGAAGCTAGAGAGGACTTTTGATTAAATAAATAAATAAATAAATAGAAGTACTACTGTATTAAATGAGATAGTAATTCATTACCCATTGAATTGGAAAGGCTCTCTCAAGTCTCAACTCTCAAGTCTTAACTTATAAGGAAAAAAGGATAAATAGGTCCTTTTTCTTTTCAAAAAATTCAAATCAGTCCTTTTTTCTATTTTATTACCAAAACAGTCCTCTACAAATGCTAATTATGTTCAAATCAGTCATTTTTTCACTAATTATATTCTAATTGCTGACGTGACAAGGGTTTTAATTTAAACCTGACACGTGTGCATAATATTAGTCCTTTTTCTTTTATCTTTTGCCAATTCAGTCCTAAACTTTTATTTTATTCTATTTAGTCCTCTACCCCAATCACTCATTTTTATATTAATTGGCCTCAAACCTTTCAAATTATTTCATTTTAGGCCCAGAACCTTAAATTTTTTATTATTACTAATACATTTATCAAATAAATGCCCAACATACTTCCGTAAATAAAATTAAATACCAAACCTCATACATTGGGTTTGACCGCCTTGTTACCGGGTCTTCGAAGTTCCGAATTTTACGGACTCTCTCTAACCACCCGACCGTAACGATGGTTCATTGGTTCTGGTTTCCTTCAGCAACAATCAGCACAATCATACTTTGTGGACAATAAAATTCAGGCTATTTTTTAATATTTTTAATAATATTAATATTTTTCAATAAAACCAAGGCTTCCTGTATCCATAACCTTCCAAAAATTCAAGTTAAATCATTTACTCAAATATTGCTACATCCTAAGGTAGGACGCAAAGTAAGATTCTGTTGATTGTTACTGAAGGAAACCAAAACCAATGAACAATCGGTTGCGGTCGAGTGGTTATTAGAGAGAGTCCGTAAAATTCCGGTACTTGAAAGACCCGATAACAAAGCAGTCGAACCCAATATATGATGTTTGGTGTTTAATTTTATTTATGGAAGTATGTTGTGCATTTATTTGATAAATGGATTAGTAATAATAAAAAATTTAAGGTTCTGGGCCTAAAATGAAATAATTTGAAAGGTTTGAGGCCAATTAATATAAAAATGAGTGATTGGGGTTGAGGACTAAATAGAACAAAATAAAAGTTTAGTTGGCAAAAGATAAAAGAAAAAGGACTAATATTATGCACACGTGTCAGGTTTAAATTAAAACCCTTGCCACGTCAGCAATTAGAATATAATTAGTGAAAAAAGGACTGATTTGAACATAATTAGCATTTGTAGAGGACTGTTTTGGTATTAAAATAGAAAAAGGACTGATTTGAATTTTTTGAAAAGAAAAAGGACCTATTTATCTTTTTTCCTAACTTATAAATTGGGATGATTTATAACTGCTAGAAAATTTGTCCCGAAAGACTTTGGGATATAAACTTAAAAATTTTGAGTCATTTTAAGGGAAAATTACATTTTATTTTTCTATTCTTTATTCCATATTATTATTATAACTCCCTTCGTTTTTTTAGGATTGCACCACTCCATAACTTTGCACTACTCACCGTTTAATATTGATTCAAATTTTTATTATAGTTATTTAAGAAAAAAACATAATCAAGTGAATCTTGTTAGATTCGTCTAAACTTTACTTTTCGAATATCAACTTTTTATAATTTTTATTTGTACACAATTTAAGTTATTAATAATTAAAAATATGAATCGGCATACGTGTCAGTTATCCATATTGCAATTCTAAGAAAACGGAGGAAATAATCTCCATCCGTTCCAACAAATGTGTTATATATGGCTTTTTTACATTTTTTATTATTCAACTTCAACTCAATTTATTTTATTTAAATTTTTAAAAATAGTCGAATCTGGTCTTATTTTGTTAGTCTAATCACATTAATATTTTATACTCGCTCGACCACAGCTAAAGTACTTTCTCTGTTGTACTTACTATTTTTGGATATTTGACAAATACTTTCTCTATTTTTTTTGTTTACTACGGACCCCAGCACGCAGTTTAATGCACATTTTAAATTATTAATAATTCGAATTCGGTACAAGTAAAAATTCTAAAAGTTCGATTTTAAGAACTGCTAGACGAGACGAATCTAACAAGATCTCACTTGACTATATTTTAACTTGTATAACTTTGATAAAACTCCACGGCAAAGTGTTTTTGTGAATAGTGTCATTTTACCAACTGTAACTTTCATTAAAAAACGGAGGTAGTAAATAATATAAATAGTAATGGTGTATTCAATCCACAGTTTGTAGGATTTTTTTAGACTTTTAATGTTGTAGTGTATTCAATTTAGATTTTAAATTTTTTTTAAAAGTTTTGAGGTTTCAATACAGATTTTAAAAAGTCAATTTTGAGATATTCAACAGTTCATGGATTTTAATTCTTTATATATTTTAATGGATTTTTTTTAAAAATATAACTAATCAAAATTTCTCTAAACAATCCAAGATTTCTAAAAGTCAGCCAAACTTTACATAAAATTTACACAAAATCAATAAACTCTACATGAGTCAACGAACTCTCTAAATCCATCAACTTTTTAAAATACATCAAACTCTAAATTAAATATACCCCTCAAGTATCTTTAGAGTTTTGTCAAATGCATCTTAAAAATCCCTTCATACTCTTTATAGCCAAAAAACAATGGCGCGCCCATGCATCATTGGCTCAACATCAATATGTCTATATTTTGTGTAATTATCATTGTAATAATGTGACACATAACAATATAACATGGGATTTAGTTGTCTAAAAATCCATCCAAATCCAAAAGGCCACAAAGAAAAAAGCTCCAATTTTGTTGGATGGGAGAGATTCAAGCAAAATCTCAAGTTTCTTTGTCATCTCCTCTCCCTTCTCTCTCCTCTCCAAAACTTCACCAAGAAATCAATGACCAAAATAATCCCAATGACTACCTGCAGATGTTAATACTTCCATGAGAAAAGACCATCTCCATTTCCATTGATCCACAATGTCGAGCAAGCTCAAGAAGGCCATTGGAGCGGTCAAGGATCAAACTAGCATTAGCCTTGCCAAGGTCTCTACCAACTCATCCTCGACCAATCTTGAGGTCGCCGTGCTCAAGGCAACGAGCCACGACGATGTCCCCGTCGAGGATAAGTACATCACCGAGGTCCTCGAGATTGTCTCCTCCAACAAAGCCCATGCGGCCGCTTGTGCCCGTGCAATTGGAAAGCGGATAAGCCGCACACGCAATTGGGTTGTTGCCTTGAAGTCGTTGATGCTCGTCCTTCGGATCTTTCAAGATGGGGATCCTTATTTCCCAAGGGAAGTTCTTCATGCTATGAAACGTGGTGCCAAGATCCTCAACTTGTCTGGATTTCGCGACGATTCCAACTCAAGTCCATGGGATTTCACATCATTCGTCCGCACTTTTGCTCTTTACCTCGATGAGAGGCTAGAGTGCTTTTTAACGGGGAAGCTACTACGGAGATACACACTTAAGGGACCCGCTCCGAGTTTTGAACGAAGCAAAAGCTTAAGCGCTCGAAGGCCTAATGAACCCGTCCGGGACATGAAACCTGCTATGTTGCTCGACAAAATGTCATATTGGCAAAGGTTGCTCGACCGGGCAATTGCTACAAGGCCAACGGGTATGGCCAAGACAAACCGTTTGGTGCAAATTTCACTCTATGCCATAGTACAAGAAAGCTTCGATCTCTACAAGGATATTTCGGATGGGCTTGCTTTCGTTCTAGATAGCTTCTACCATCTACAATATCAAAATTGTGTCGCCGCCTTTCAAACATGTGTCAAGGCAACAAAGCAATTCGAAGAGCTAACCGCATTCTACTCATCGTGCAAAAGCATGGGCGTCGGGAGGATTTCAGAGTATCCGAGCATTCAAGTCATATCCGAAGAGCTAATCGAGACACTACGCGAGTTCTTAAAGGATCAATCTTCATTTTCACCAAGTGCAAGAATTGCAAACCAACCGATGGTCGCCCCTACCACGCCCGTGAAAGTCGGGCAGAACTCAAGTCTTAACGACAACCAAAGGGTGCGGTCTTCCACCGTTGAGGACGACAGGGCTTCCGAGGTTGGATCAGCAAGATCGCAATCGACGTCATTGGAAGATCTGATCAATGCCACTGAGACTTCGATAGCTCCGGCCATTTCGATCGACCTTGAGACGTACACGGCGGCCCAACGCGACGACATGGGTGCGAGCGAGACGGGGTCGACTAGATCGTTGCCCGTGTCGTGCTCGATCAGCGATTTGATGTCGTTGGATTGGGGCGTTGAGGAAGAGAGAGAAGAGGAGGATAAACAAGCTCTCTCGGACAATCACACAAACACCTCTAGTGCATTGCTGGAGCCGCCACCATTGACAGAGCACAACCTCCCCGCCGTTGGCGCTGATGCTAATACCACATCTAATATATGGGACCTCTCGCTATTTGAGTCGCCGGCGGCAAATCCATCAGCCACCAGTGGATGGGAACTATCATTATTCGAGGCTCCGCCGGCTCAGCCGCCGCAACCAATCCAAAACCCCTCTGCCGCCGAGAATTCCTCAAATAAAGGTTGGGAACTCGCGCTATTTGAGTCTGCGCCGGCGACGGCGGCTCAGCCGCCACGTCAAACAAACACCTGGAATCTTTCGCTATTCGAGGCACCGGTGGCTCAGTCCCAAAATGCATCAACCGCAGCTACAAGTACTTCAACCGATGACTGGGAACTCGAGCTATTAGAACAAACTCCAAAAGCGGAAGAAAACCCCTCCGCCGGAACCAGCGGTTGGGAATTGGCGCTACTCGAGGGGCCGCCGAACGTTCCGAAATCACGAACGCAGCCGCGGAGCAGCCATTATAATCCATTCCTGGAAGATTCGCTGGAATTGATGGGAAGGCCGAGAGATCAATCTCCCATTTCGCCGTTGCCACCGCCAACATTTTCCGCGACGCCCACATTTTTGGCGCGGAATTCGTTGGGAGAGCAGAACATGGTTAGCGATGATCCGTTTGCGAATTATTCAGATGAACAAAGGATGGATCCGCAGAATTTGATGCTTCAGCAACAATTGTGGTTGCAAAATCAAAGCAAGATTTTGGCAAAATATTCGAGTTAGGGAATGGGAATATTGCGGGATCCACATTTGTAGCATAAATTCAAATTTTACATTTTCCACATTGTCGAATCCATTCTATATATATGTTTCGAAAAACCCTTTCTTTCAAAAAATTAAATACTTGATTCGTTGAGAAATAGAGGCGTGATCCTTAATTCATCGTGAAGACTTGGCGATTACAAACTTCGAATTGGCCATTCAATCTTTTTCACTAGTTGATACCCAAGTTGGAAAAAGAGAGACAAAATTGATTAAAGAACCTGAAACCCTTGTTTTCTAATGGAGGCATACAAGAAAACTTCATATAATTTTTTTCGTAATGCGTCCAAACAAATGTTCGAATATTGGTTTCGGTTTGGACACATACTACAAAACCCTAGCTATATGAAGTATATTCTCAACAAAATACGTACTTGATTGGATTGTCTTTAATATCGAACCAACCCAAGCCACACAAGGAATGAAATAAACAAGAAAAGGAATCTAATTTAACCATTTATCATGCATTTAGATTGTGAGAGTTTTGTTAGGGATTACAAACCTATCTGAACTCTTGATAACTTCAACATTAGTATTATGGGAATGGGACTTAACCTCAATGGTCATCTCCACTGTCCTCCAACCATAGGTTGGGGTTCGATTCTCACGCGACCCCCTATTCCTCTCTTCATTTCCTTCTGTTGTGGCCATCAGAACCTTGGGCCGGGAAAGGAGTTATTGGGCCAGGCAAACGGACTGAAAAGAGGCCAAGCAGTTAACATGGAAGACAAGCGATTAAAACAGACGATTGGGCCGAGCAAAAGTCCAACAGAAATAAGAAAAGCTTAAGAGTTCATAGGACGAAATGATCGGCCAAAAATAATTGTAGAGCAGCCGAAGGAGGGAAGCTCGGAATCGGCTGGGGAGCGGTTATCGCGGCTCTGGCTATAAATAGGGGTTGCCATGCTCAGAATCAAGAGAGACCAATCCACCTCAAGATTTCCTTTATGCAATTTAATTCTTTGTATCTTTACTGCTTTCCTTTACAGCTTTCCCTAGAATTTAGCCTAGTTGTTAGCGGTTACTTTTTTCCAAGTCCACCGTTATTTCTCAACAACTGGTAGTTTGGTACCTCATTTTGGTTAATCAGCCATTGTTTCTTAACAACTGGTAGATTTTCCATTCTATTTGATTTTGCCATTAATTCAAGTGAAATTCAGTCAAGTTTGGGCGCATTCTAAGATTTCCGGACCCGTAATCGGTTTGATCCTTTTCCGATACCTCCCTTGAGGAGAAAAAGGTCCTTGGCTCGACCGAAGCCAAAAAGTGGCACGCCCAGTGGGACTCAAAATGGCAGTTGATCCACATGCGATAACTCCGGCAGTCAATACGGCGGCAAGGAATGATTTGCCACCGATTCAGGAAGAGCGTTCAGCAGAACCGGGCAAATTCCCTCCAGGATTCCCTGGACCATCTAATTTCAATAATCAGGAGTTTTTGCATGACGACTTAACCCCGCGGTTTCACGATCACGTCCAGTTTATGGTGGAAGCGGCGGTTACTAATTCGGTTCGGCAGATAGAAGGAAACATACTGGCGGAGATACCAGCCATGTTTAGAGCCGAATTAGCAAGGAATATGTATTCGATAGGAACGCAGAATGTGCAGGCGGCGCAAAATCCACCGCCTGTACCACAGAATATGCATAACTTCCCACAGCAGGCCTATCGGCTGCTTGGAGGGCAAGGACCGCGTCCTTTCGCTCCTCCACAACAACCAAGGCAAGAACAGCATTATCAATCGCAACCTCCTGCGCCGATCGTGCAACAACAATATCAGCCAGCGCAGAATCAGCCACAATTGGTTGACAGAGAGCTCATCGCCGAAATCATTCGAACACAATTCGGAAACCTCATTGGCCAGGAAAATAGGCCGATGTACAGGAAACCATACCCTGATTACATAGAAGAGCAATATCCATTGCCAAGAGGAGTAAAGGTTCCTGATTTTAATACCTTTTCATTTCAGGAGAAGTCGGCCGATCAACTATTGAACATATTGGCCGATTCACAGCTCAGTGCACAAGGATCGCACAGAACGATTTCCATAAGCTGATTATGTTCAGTTTATCACTAACTGGTCCAACATTTGAGTTGTATATTAATTTGCCACCAGGTTCTGTTAATACATAGGCCGAAATGGAACGGTTATTCCATGACCGATTCTATAACACCAGCCCCGAAGTATCAGTAGTAGATTTGACTTCTACTAAATAGAAAGCTGGAGAGTCAGTCAATGAGTTTTTAGAAAGGTTTTATGCTATTAAGACTCAAATGAAGACAATGCCTTCGGAGCATGAGTATATTCAAATTTTGAAGTAGAACTTGAAGTTCGCCATCAAGGACAGGTTGATGATGACAAGACCAAGGACTGTGGCCGAATTAACGGCGAAGCTATAAGGATGGAAATATATTTGGCGGAACAAGCGGCTTTCAAGTAAAGCCGCAGTCAAAGTGGAAGGTCACAACCTATCCAGTCGGCTGCATCATTTGCAGAGTCTTTAGATAGGTGTGAAGTTGGGGAAGAATACAATATGGATTATGTTCCTGCCTTAGCCGAAGTGGCAAGGGCTGAGTTGGTGATTAAAAAGCCGATGACTTGTCCAGCTCTTCGTCCAGTAAGAGGCAAAGAGAAAGAAGGAGAAGTTAGAGATGAATGTCAACGATTCTATTCTTTTGATCTTTCTCAGATGGATGAAATTTCTTATTATTGCCTGAAGAACGGATTATTTGAGTTCAAAAGAAGTCATCCACAGCCGACTAAAGAACAAATGGAGGCTAGGTGGTGCAGATTTCATGCATCATCCACTCATACTACAACGGTTAAATCTGCATCAGCCACTCATACTACAGCGGTTTGTGGACACTTTAGGAAGATGATCCAGAAACACGTCGATGATGGGAAGCTAAAATTCCCAGATAGATTGATGGCAATAGATCAGAATCCATTTCCTGTTGCAAATATGGTAATGGTGCACCCTGATCAAAACAAGGCTGTGCATGATCGTTTAGGGGACCAACCATCGTCCAGTAAAAGCTCTGTGCACGATCGGCTGGGAGTACGGCCATTTGCTCAGAAAACAACAGGAGTTTGGAGACGATTAGGATCTTCAAAGAAAGAAAAAGAGAAGGTATCAGATGTGTTTGACCGATTGAGAGATTACGAAGTCAAAAAATAGATCAAACGATCGGACAGACAGCAGAGTTCCGAACCCAAGGACGAAAGGGAGAAGCCAAAACTGAAAATCATTACAAATGGTTGGGATTCGGAGATAAAATTAACAGCCGCTAAAAGGAATGGGAATACTGTAATTCAGATTATAGTACCTGAAGAGGCTGTCTCTCCAGAGATGAAGAGATTCAGGAGACCACCGGCCAATACTCAAGTAGGCCAGTGGGTCCGAAATTGCCCAGAACGAAAGCATGTTGACCATCGCCGATCTGAGTTCTCAGCCTGGAGGGCAAAAGGCGAAAACGTTCAAAAGGGGAAGGGATCGTATCGTACATATAAGCGGAGAATGCAGCGGCTGAAAGCAGCCATGACATACGAAGAAGAGTACGAAACGATGCACATGGAAGAAAACTTCCCGGACGACTGTTCTTCATCTGAAGGAAGGATTCTGGAGAAGGTGTTTTTGGCTAAGATGAAGTTAGCCGAAAATACAAAGGAGCAGAATCATGAGCCGAAGGGGAATCAAGATCGGCTGAAGAACAAGGTTGAATGTCGGCCAAAGGAAAAGGAGCCTAAGGCCGATAACGAGCACACACAGCCGAAAGAAGAGTGGAAGCCTGGACCGGTACGAACCAGATAATGGAAGCCAAAGACTTCTATTGTCCCAAGTAATGAGATCCTTTCAATGGGACAATTCAAGTTTGACTTTGGGTCTAGTGCAAACATGGTAGGCACAACCACAGCAAGTTATGAGGAATACTGGTCCGACTCTGAGACAGCTGTGGTATTTTGCCAAAAGGAAGGGGAATACATTGGTGAAGAAGCGCCCATTGTGGACTTATGTTTTGACATGTTAGAAGCGCTTCGGCCTGAGGCCGAAGGAGAATAGATAATAGAAGAAGGATACAAGGCTTTCGTCCCAGAGGCCCAGCCTAGTACGATTCTTCCTCCGACTGCAAAGATGTCTCAACATATGAGGCCTCTTTATGTTAAGGGTTGGGTGAACGAAAGGCCATTAAGGAGAATGTTTGTTGACAGGGGAGCAACTGTCAACATTATGCCATTGTCTACGTTGACTAAAATCGGCCGAACAAAAGAAGATTTGCTACCCACAAGGATGAAAGTACTAAGTTTTGTGGGGGCACAAACTGCGGCCTAAGGGTGCATTTTAGTGGATGTTACAGTCGGATCGATTTCTATTCCGACTATGTTTTTTGTGGTGGATGCTGAAGTTCCATATGCGGCCTTGTTAGGCCGATGTTGGATTCATACGTCAAGGTGCTTGCCATCAACTCTTCACCAGAAGATATGGTTCTGGAAGAATGATGGCACAATGGAAGAAGTGGAAGGGGATCAACCTCCATTTCCAGTCAGCTCGGCTGGACGAATTGATGCGGTTTTATTTGAAGAACCCATACAACCATTTCATGCGGTCGTAGGGGAGCGATATCCGAAGGTGATCGAATGTGACTGGACCGATTTGGGGTTCGAAGTTAAATACCAGGCCGATTTACGGCCAAACACGAAAAAAAATATATAATGGACGAAGAAGCCAAGAAGATGATCGAGTTCGAATCGGCCGTACTCGAATCGACAAATGAGAAGGCAAGATGGAGTGAACTCATGGATGCCATCCCAAAGCGGATGCCCGATTTCAAAGCGCAAGATCCTCTGAAAATGGTCAACGTTGGCACAGATGAGCATCCTAGGGAAATCCCAGTAAGTGCAAATTTGGATCAACACATGACCAGCCGATTCAGAGAAGTTTTGAATGAGTTCAAAGATTGTTTTGCATGGGACTACACAGAAATGCCTGGATTGGAAAGATCGCTTGTTGAACACAGGCTACCAATTAAGGAATGATTTAGGCCGCACAATCAGCCGGCCAGGAGGGCAGCGCCCGAGATAGTTCCAAGAATAAAGGAAGAGATAGAAAAATTGTTAGCGGCCGGATTTGTTAGGCCGGCTAAGTATGTAGAGTGGCTTTCTAATATTGTACCGGTAATAAAGAAGAATGGGAAATTGAGAGTGTGTATTGACTTCAGAAATCTCAATATAGCCACTCCCAAAGACGAATACATGATGTCTATCGTTGATTTGCTAATTGATTCGGCCGCAAAACAGGGAATGTTATCTTTCATGAACGGATATTCAAGGTATAACCAAATTTTTATGGCCGAAGAGGATGTACACAAGACTGCATTCAGATGCCCATGAGCTATTGGAATATACGAATGGGTAGTGATGCCATTCGGCTTGAAGAATGCAGGAGCTACATATCAAAGGGCCATGAACTATGTGTTTCATGATTTGATAGGTGACTGTGTAGAAGTCTACATCGATGACGTCATGGTCGGATCCAAAGACATGGAAAGCCATTTGGCCGATCTGAGAAAAGTATTTGAAAGAATGAGGCTACATGGAGTTAAGATGAATCCAGCCAAGTGTGCTTTTGGGGTACAGGCAGGCAATTTCCTGGGGTTCTTGGTACATAATAAAGGCATAGAAGTTGATGCAAACAAAAGCAAGGCTATCCAGGAAGCTAGACCTCCACATGATAGGAATAGTTTACAGAAATTCTTAGGCCATATCGGTTTTCTAAGGAGATTCTTGGCAAATGCAGCCGGAAAGGGGAAACCATTAACCGATCTGCTAAGATTAAAGAAGGGGGAAGAATTTAGATGGGGAACCGACCAACAGAGAGCCTTTGAACAATTGAAACAGGCTCTGATCAACCCGCTAGTGTTGCTCCCACCTATTCTCGGCCGACAGTTGAAGCTGTATATAGCAGCGGCCGAAGAATCTATAGGAGCGTTATTGGCTCAAGAGGATGATGAAGGCCAAGATCGGACGATTTACTACCTAAGCAGAATTCTTAAAGAGGCGGAACTAAGGTACTCACCGATTCATAAGTTGTGTTTAAGTCATTATCATGCATGCCAGAAGCTGGAATATTACATTCAGCCAAGGCAAGTAATAGTAGTGGCTTCGGTTGATATAGTCAAGATCATGATGAATGATCCGATAAGTAGCCGAAGAATGGCCAAATGGGCCATGAAGTTAAATGCATACGATTTGAAATATCAACCTCTAAAGGCTATGAAGGGACAAATCGTAGCCAACTTTCTGGCCGATCACCCGATGTCCTCAGTATCTCAGGATATTGAAGAACAATGTCGGCCGAAAGCAATAGACGAAATAGGAATAGTATACCTACATCCGTGGACGATGATGTTCGATAGTTCCAAGGCTGCTTCAGGAGTTGGAGCAGGGTTCACACTGCATACGCCGGAGGGCATGGTATACAAATATTATATATAGTTACCCAATTCCTACACGAATAACCAAGCGGAGTACAAAGCGTTAATCTCGGGATTACGACAGCTGATAAACGAAGGAGTCAAGGCCATAGTAATCAAGGGAGATTCGCAAGTGGTTATTCAACAACTGTTACGGGATTTTTCCGTTAGGAGTTCGCAATTGATCAGATTATATGAAGAAGCGATTACTCTTTTGGAAGAATTTGATGAAGTATACATTGAGTACATCCCCAGGAAAGAGAATGAGTTGGCTAATGAATTAGCCCAACATGCAGCAAGATATCGGCTGATGCCGATAGCAGGAAACATAGACACACGTTTGGCCGACACCGAGAAGGCCGAATGGATCAAAGAAATAGCAAGAGTCTTAGAGAATCCAGCCGACGCTAACCCTGCCGAAAAATGGAAAGCTATGGATTATATAATAATAATAGGCGGATTACTCTTCAAGCGAGCTATTGATGGGATATTGCTCCGATGCGTAGGAGAAGAAGATGCCAAAAGAGTAATGGGAGAAGTTCATGAAGGAATTTGTGGTGCGCATCGAGTGGGAAAATCGATGAAGTGGTGTATCATTCGGCTAGGATATTAATGGCCGAATATGGCAACAGATTGTGAGAAATATGCAAAGGGATGTCAAGAATGTCAAAAGCACGGGCCGATACAGAAACTACCGGCCGAAGAGTTGCATATAATGATCAAGCCATGGCCATTTCGTGGATGGGCTATGGATATCATTGGGAAAATCCATGCTTCTTCCTCAAAAAGACATGAGTATGTTCTGGTGGCCAAAGATTACTTCACGAAGTGGGCCGAAGCACAGGCATACGTCAGCATCTCTCAGGAGGAAGTTATTGAATTTATTAAGAAGCAATTGATCTATAGGTTCGGAATCCCTCAGACGATTCTGACAGATAGAGGAACAGTGTTTGTGGGCTAGAAGATCACGGCCTTTGCAAACGAATTCGGAATAAAAATCGTACATTCATCACCATATTATCCAGAAGGAAATGGGCAAGGAGAGGCCACGGATAAACAGTTGATAGGGATCGTAGAGAAGATTGTAACACCCCGGTTTTTTCGGACTCGAGGGTGTTACCGCCACACCTCCCAAATAAGACTCGATCTGACACATCGGGCTTATTCAGGAGATGCTAAGGCTAAAACGAGTATACAATTATCCATTTTCAACAATAATATTTAAAGATAATAAATATAATATATAATATTTCATTAAAAATGAACATCGTTTCTCAAAACGATATACAGTGTAGGGAGATTAATAATTTTTTAGTTTATACAAAAGATACTAAAATCACAACGCAACGTTGTCAAAAGTCCGATATCTTCCAAAACTAATGAAAAGTTTATGTGCAGAAAATATGCAGGTGTAGTGCTCCCTTCCCCTTTCAGTCTTTAGTCTTAACCTGGAAGGAAAAAGAATGAAGAAAGAAGGATTATCAGCGACGGATTCGCTGGTAAGTTTCCTATACTTGGAACCAACGAACAACCAAACAATTATAGATAGAAGAAGGCTGCTTTCAAATCAATAAGAGGGAGCTCAAAAATAGGGGTAACATAATAATGGTACTCTCAAATTAGCAACCATCAATTCAACAATATATAGTATAAGTTCGGGATCAACCCGAAATCTTCAACAAGGGCAAATGCCAAGATATGAATAACCATCTCAATGGTTTCATGCATGTTAGAGGGATTCAGAATGAACCTCACACTACGTATCCTGTGCTAAATCCCGGTCTCACCCGATCTCAGTTAGTTCAGAGTTACTCTCTATGGCATTTTCCAGCACCTAGTGAACACGGGCCGTCATACAGCAAGTCAACCTCAATCGTGCTTGTTATCTATTAATCAATAGATAATTACCCTTCAAGGGCGCCCGTAGGCCAAAGAGTCAACAACAAGTTGGATTACCTCACCAGGTTCAACAAAAATTATCAATGAATTGGTTTCTCATACTATGCCATGAAACCCTTCGGCGGGATGGCTATAACCTATATTGTCGTACTTAGGGCATATATTCAAAGGGTTATTTATACAACGAGTTTCTACGTAAACCAAAGGCAATTGGAATGAAGTCAAAGGAAATACGCGACGGAAGCAAATGCAGCAGAAATCAACAAGGCTAACAAATAAAACAATGATCAAGGAACGAACAAGCGATAACGGACATTGTAGGCCAATAAGAAACAATAAAAGCCTACTACTAGTAGGACAATAATGAAAAATAAATGCCAACTACTAAAGCAGGAATAAAATAAAGGCCTATGACTAAGGCAAGGACAAACCAAATAAATAGGGAAAGCCAAGCACAGACAAGCTAAATGAATAGGGAAAGCGAATAAAGGAATGCAATAAAGGAAGCGAATAAAAATAATAAGGGCTGAAAGCATAGGAAACTTAAAAGAAGAGTATAGGAAACTTACTCTACCGCAAAATTATAAACTAACACCGACTCGCCTAGCAGAGCCTCAGCGCCTTCCAGCTACTACTCAACTACCAAAGTTTAAACTAAGGTCCTCCTTTAAAAAAAAGACCGGGGGTAATGGAAAGGCATCACCCCAATAATAATAATAATAATAATAATAATAATAATAATAATAATAATAATAATAATAATAAGATAAACTAACCAAAGCTTACTAAACTTTGTACATGAATTTTGAGATGAAAATAAAACATAGGGCCGTGCTCCTTATATAGAAGAGGAATGTGCATTCTAGTTGAATTGTGTCCGATGTGGGATCAATTACCATACTATGCATAATATGACTAATATAGTAATGCTTACATCACCGATCCTAATCCTTCAAGTCTTTGCATTCATGTGCCTGCGTTCCTTTCTCTTCTTTGCACTTTTTTTTTTTAAAAAAAAGAAAATACAAAATCTAAATTATAATAGTAATATAATAGTTAAACATTTTAATTATATTACATATAATTAAATACCCACTATTCTTTTACATCAACAAAATAAACTTTCCCAAGAATATATAATTTAAAAATGGAACAACACCCCCTTAGTACAAACAAAAATAATAATGAGAATATTATTTCAAAAAAATAATAACAATTGTGGTTAGATTACAATAAAAATATGAGGTGTTACAATCTACCCCACTTAAGAAATGACTTCGTCCCCGAAGTCAATATTTATTCTCTAAAAGTGAGGTGAATAATTACCAAAGTCATATAAAACCGTACCATGCTGAGTGCAACGTGGTAATGTTGGTTGAGGTGTTACATCCTCCCTCACTCTGGATCTAGTTATGCCCTCATAACTACGTCATTCTCGGGGAAGAGTTCTTGATACTTTTGTTACATCTCAACTTCCATTTCCCAAGTTTGCTCTTCAATGCCATGGTTCGACCAAATAACTCTAACTAGGCATGTCGTCTTCTTCCTCATTTTTCGCTCCTCAATGTCGATGATCCGAAAGGGCTTCTTTTCAGAAGTGAGATCTTCAACCAAAATTATTGTTCGGGTGGAGGTCGTACGTTGGGTCGTGATCAAACTTTTGCAGTTGTGACATGTATTACGCTCAATGCCGGTGGTATAGCAAGGTTGTGGGCGAGGTTAACACACAACACTGAATCATAAAAATTTCAGGAAGAGTGATTTTACAAAAAGTTTGGTTTTAAAAAGGAGCGTTGAATTTAAAAACGCAAGATTATTTCTGTTTCAAAATACTTTTTTTTTCACACTTGTTCCAAATCCATTCTTTTACCATTGGCATATTATGATCGAGGACTCCTTTTCTGCTTGGGCCCTTATGTCCACAAGTCACAATATGAATGCAGCGGCCTCTATACAGACACACTCCGTAGCCCCAGATAACCCATACGGATACATCCAGGAGTATAGACACGTACATCATTCACTAATGATTGCAGCGGCCTCTATACAGACACACTCCGGAGTCCCAGATAACCCATACGGATACATCCAGGAGTATAGACACATACATCAATATGACTGCAGCGGCCTCTATACAGACCCACTCCGAAGCCCCAGATAACCCATACGGATACATCCGGGAGTATAGACACATACATCGATATGAGTGCAGCGGCTTCTATACAGACACACTTCGGAGCCCTAGATAACCCATACGGATACATCTAGGAGTATAGACACATGCATCATTCCACAACAAAATGCCGTTTTGGCTACGAGAGGGGGTGGCCCAGCGGGCTCCACCAAGTGCACTTACCCTCAAGAAGATTATAACAAGGCGTCCTTCTCGATCTTTTAGCACAATGGTTTAAAACTTTCTTTTCTGAAAAAAAATGATTTCCGATCATATTTCAACCATTTCAAAGTGAGTCATTTCGCAAAACACTATATCGCAATTTACGCCAAAATCGATTTAAAAATTCATGCACCATCCAATGAAATTTGGACTGAAGATGCATAACACATAGAGGGAACAAGTTTTGTGTTTTGCACTTTTTAAATAAGGACCGGAAACAGTTCAAAAATTGACATCTTTGTAGCACAGTGAAAAATTCATACTACAACAAGATTTCAACAAGTCATGCTTTCATTTCAACAGTTGTTAAAAATACCAAATCTTACTCAAAAGTATTGAAATTTTTACAGCAACTAGATAACATGTATATGACCATTTTCGAAGCAGAAACCCTTTTAAGTTGAGCACTACAACTCGTCCAAAAATGGAGATTTCAGAAAATTATACTTAACTTCTAATTCACTAACAGTGAACAAACGACCAAGAGTGGGTCGTAAATCCATAACTTATTCACGAGTCGACCAAAAATCACCAAATTTGACAGGGATAGTCTGAACATAATTTTGAACATTTCTTATGAAGGAATGCGTGACAGAAAATAAATTTATCATAGTAAAAAAGGATCTGTACTCTCTTCTTTTTCCTAAACTTCGTGTCGGGCTGTCCCAGACTTCGTATCGCAGTTCCGCGTTCTCGGAATCAAACTAGGCAATGCTACTATCGTTTGTCACGAATCATTTAGGGAAGTCATTTTCTATACAATATTTATATACTAAGTATAGACCTAATTACCCAAATAACCCAGTGTCGTGCATTGCAATTTATGCAAAATTTGAAAGTATAAATGCCTAGGAAGATGCCGTGGTTTAAAAATTCTTTTCTAGAAATGACTTTAGAAAAATAATTGGATGCTCTGATACCACTCTGTAACACCCCGGTTTTTTCGGACTCGAGGGTGTTACCGCCACACCTCCCAAATAAGACTCGATCTGACACATCGGGCTTATTCAGGAGATGCTAAGGCTAAAACGAGTATACAATTATCCATTTTCAACAATAATATTTAAAGATAATAAATATAATATATAATATTTCATTAAAAATGAACATCGTTTCTCAAAACGATATACAGTGTAGGGAGATTAATAATTTTTTAGTTTATACAAAAGATACTAAAATCACAACGCAACGTTGTCAAAAGTCCGATATCTTCCAAAACTAATGAAAAGTTTATGTGCAGAAAATATGCAGGGACGGCGCTCCCTTCCCCTTTCAGTCTTTAGTCTTAACCTGGAAGGAAAAAGAATGAAGAAAGAAGGATTATCAGCGACGGATTCGCTGGTAAGTTTCCTATACTTGGAACCAACGAACAACCAAACAATTATAGATAGAAGAAGGCTGCTTTCAAATCAATAAGAGGGAGCTCAAAAATAGGGGTAACATAATAATGGTACTCTCAAATTAGCAACCATCAATTCAACAATATATAGTATAAGTTCGGGATCAACCCGAAATCTTCAACAAGGGCAAATGCCAAGATATGAATAACCATCTCAATGGTTTCATGCATGTTAGAGGGATTCAGAATGAACCTCACACTACGTATCCTGTGCTAAATCCCGGTCTCACCCGATCTCAGTTAGTTCAGAGTTACTCTCTATGGCATTTTCCAGCACCTAGTGAACACGGGCCGTCATACAGCAAGTCAACCTCAATCGTGCTTGTTATCTATTAATCAATAGATAATTACCCTTCAAGGGCGCCCGTAGGCCAAAGAGTCAACAACAAGTTGGATTACCTCACCAGGTTCAACAAAAATTATCAATGAATTGGTTTCTCATACTATGCCATGAAACCCTTCGGCGGGATGGCTATAACCTATATTGTCGTACTTAGGGCATATATTCAAAGGGTTATTTATACAACGAGTTTCTACGTAAACCAAAGGCAATTGGAATGAAGTCAAAGGAAATACGCGACGGAAGCAAATGCAGCAGAAATCAACAAGGCTAACAAATAAAACAATGATCAAGGAACGAACAAGCGATAACGGACATTGTAGGCCAATAAGAAACAATAAAAGCCTACTACTAGTAGGACAATAATGAAAAATAAATGCCAACTACTAAAGCAGGAATAAAATAAAGGCCTATGACTAAGGCAAGGACAAACCAAATAAATAGGGAAAGCCAAGCACAGACAAGCTAAATGAATAGGGAAAGCGAATAAAGGAATGCAATAAAGGAAGCGAATAAAAATAATAAGGGCTGAAAGCATAGGAAACTTAAAAGAAGAGTATAGGAAACTTACTCTACCGCAAAATTATAAACTAACACCGACTCGCCTAGCAGAGCCTCAGCGCCTTCCAGCTACTACTCAACTACCAAAGTTTAAACTAAGGTCCTCCTTTAAAAAAAAGACCGGGGGTAATGGAAAGGCATCACCCCAATAATAATAATAATAATAATAATAATAATAATAATAATAATAATAATAATAATAAGATAAACTAACCAAAGCTTACTAAACTTTGTACATGAATTTTGAGATGAAAATAAAACATAGGGCCGTGCTCCTTATATAGAAGAGGAATGTGCATTCTAGTTGAATTGTGTCCGATGTGGGATCAATTACCATACTATGCATAATATGACTAATATAGTAATGCTTACATCACCGATCCTAATCCTTCAAGTCTTTGCATTCATGTGCCTGCGTTCCTTTCTCTTCTTTGCACTTTTTTTTTTTAAAAAAAAGAAAATACAAAATCTAAATTATAATAGTAATATAATAGTTAAACATTTTAATTATATTACATATAATTAAATACCCACTATTCTTTTACATCAACAAAATAAACTTTCCCAAGAATATATAATTTAAAAATGGAACAACACCCCCTTAGTACAAACAAAAATAATAATGAGAATATTATTTCAAAAAAATAATAACAATTGTGGTTAGATTACAATAAAAATATGAGGTGTTACAAAGATGATTGAAGATCAGCCTAGAAAGTGGCATGAAAAGTTATCCGAAGCCTTATGGGTTTATCGGAATGCTAAGACTTCAGCCACGGGGTTTACACAATTTCGGCTGACGTATGGGATGGATGCAGTTCATCCAGCCGAAATAACAGTCCCAACCTTGAGGACGAGTCAGGCAGATTCAATGTAGACTGAACAGTACGATCAGCTAATGACGAGCTATTAGAAGTTAATTCCGATCGGGTGCAAGCGTTTAAGAATTTACAAAAAAATAAAGATGTTGTGGCCGACTGGTATAACAAGAGAATCCGTGTTAAGTGATTTGAAGTTGGCTATTTAGTCTGGAAAGTTATAAGGCCACCCAAACAGAAGGATGGCCGATTAGGAAAGTGGAGCCCCAGTTGGGACGGGCCATTTATTGTTCAGACGAAATTACCAAATGGAGCATACATATTGGTGGACGAGAATGAAGAACAGATGACGAGTCCAGTGAATGCGAGATACATGAAGAAATATTATGCTTTAGTTTGGGATTAAGCATTAAGCAAAAAAAGTAAACATTTTTATTTCACGGACGAACATTACAAAGAGGAGCTACTTCAGCCGAAAGCGGCGTTGATAGTCCGAAATTATAATATACAAGGGAAACGTCCTAATCTAAGCAGGCGTATACAAGGGAAAGGTCCTAAGAAAAGGACCTGAAGGATTATGCTAGACAACTAACCCTCGTATAACGCCGTCAATAAACATCGGCGGTACCAAAAGCGGTAGCGAGACCTCTTACTAGTGAAAAGCAGCGCCGATTAACCCAACCACCAAGCCTCAAACTCTGGGAGCGCTAGAACGAATAGTACAACGTCCCAGAGATAGAAGTCGTACTCGGGTACAGCCTCCCTAAGACTCTAGGTCAAAAGGGAAGGAGGCAACCGAGGCAGACAACCAAGGCGGTAGAAGGAAAAGAAAATGGAGGAACCACTAAAAGAAGTGGGTTCCCCATTAGACAAGGTCCGATTGGATATGCCAGCCGTAAAGGTGAAAAGAACTCCGCCAGCATGACCGTCGAGACCTTCATTTGGAAAAACAATCAAAGATCCTCTCCCGTGCGACTATGGCGACAAGGAAGTTAGTTGAACTCGTGCCGCATGGGCAAAAAGTTTTCGTACCACATCTGGAATTCCTTGTGTGAAGGCATCAAGGGAACACCATGGAGGTACAGGAGAAAGAGGATCAAGTAAGGGGAAACAAAAACTCATATTGATCGGAGAAGGAAGGACGAAAGCGATAGAAAAAGAAACTAAAGAAGCCGGGTATTTATAGAAGAAGGGTAAATGCTCGGCAAAAGAAACGGTAAATATTAAAAGTTATTTATAGAAAGACGTTTCAAGATTCCCGAGAAAGTCGCAGAGAATATTGCCGGGAATACTGCTCTGTCAAAAAGAAATCTCAAAGGATACGAGAAACAGATAGAGTAATATACAAAAGAAGAACAATAAGTAGCAGGCCGATTGAAGGCTCAATATCGGCCAGATGGACGATTAAGTCGTGAGATACACAAAATAATACAGCAAACATGTCGAGGGCAACGAAACCATTATAATAAAAACCCAGCCAAAAAAGGGGGATTCAGGAGAAATGCAACAACAAGTTCAAACGATGTCAACAGCAGTAAACCTAATCTCGACTAGTATCAAAAGTGATAGCGTCATCCAACTCGGCGGAATGACTAACTTGAGGATGCCATGGATCGGATTCCTGACACAATAGGACTTTGACGAAAACGTGGGAAATAAAATAAAACATAGACGAAACCTACCAATTTGATCAAGAGAATTGAGATGGAGTTAAACCTCGAGGGAATAAGCGCACCTCCTCTTCCAATGATCCTCCTTGGATGAAGTCGAGCAATCCAGTTTCGAAGATTGCAAGGTGAGTTTGCCAACTGAAACACACAAAGTTTAAGAACACTCGGAATATCGACTTTTGAAAAAGAGAATTGTATTCATCAAATTAATCAAAAGTTGTTTACAAGAGTAATTGAGGACCTATATATAGGCCCCAAGTAAACGTATCAGCTATGGGAATAAATCCCACAAAATAAGGAAACTAATTCCTCAAATAAGGAAACTAGCTAGATATACTAAATCTATTTTAAACAAGGAAATAAAATAAAATAACAAAAGATATGGAAGCAAGATATGATTCTGCATGCATGACAGATTTACGCAGCTCGCTTCGTCTTGGAAAAGCTGTCGCGCGCGTGAAAATGACAGTGTTGCAACAATCGTAGACTTGCTTCAAAATGCTCGCGATGTTCCTTTGGAAAACTTATTGAACGTCGCGTGCTGATGTCGCGAGGATCGCTTCACTTTTATCTTCAAAATTCCGCTAAGTATTCAAACACAATGTTCCCTCGCGATATTCCCACGCGATGTGAAGAAAACATGGCGTTCGGTGGAAAAGACATCGCGTGCGGCGAGCGGAACTCCTCAGAAATCTGCTAGGTGTTTTTCTGCATAGCCTTCTCCCTCCGGCAGCTTCCATGTGATCATTGTTCTTCCTCCGAAGGTTGGCTTGGTCAGCTCCCACTCTTCAACATGCGTCCTTAGTAGTCCCGCCACATGCTCCGTAAACTTCTTAGCTCTTTGCCTCGAACATGGGCCTTTGAGTATTTTGATCATGGCTTGGGCTACCATGCCATCCCCTCCCCCTTGAAGAGGTTGATCCTTCAACCGATTTGCTTCATCCTCATCATCTCTTTCGAACAATGATAGATCTGCAACATTAAAAGTAGCACTAATATTACTATACTCATCAGGCAGGTCTATCTTATAAGCATTATCATTTATTCGTTCTAAGACTTTAAAAGGACCACATCCCCGAGGGGATAATTTGCCATGGTGTTGAGTAGGAAATCGGTCCTTCCTCATATGAACCCAAACCCAATCGCCTGGTTTCAGTAACAATCTCTTTCTTCCACGATTGGAGTACTTGGCATATTGCTCAGCCACCTTGATCAAACTTTCACGCACGTCCTTGTGTAAGTTCTTTATAGCGTTTGCTCTATCCCTGCCATTAACATTAAAACGCTCACTGCGGGGCAGTGGCAACAAATCAAGTGGAGTTAGTGGCACAAATCCATATACAACCTCGAAAGGAGACATACCTGTCGCACTGTGAACATGTCGGTTGTATGCAAACTCAATGTAGGGTAGGCTTTCATCCCAGCTCTTAGAGTTTGAAGACATAATGATCCGCAATAAATTTCCTAACACTCGGTTGACGGCCTCAGCTTGCCCATCGGTCTGCGGATGATAAGATGATGAAAACAACAACTTTGCACCCAACTCATGCCAAAAAGACTTCCAAAAGTAGCTCATAAATTTAGTATCTCTGTCAGATACTATGGTCCGTGGTATCCCATGCAATCTTGCCACCTCCTTGAAGAACAACTTGGCAATATGATGTGCATCATTTGTCTTGGTGCAGGGGATGAAGTGTGCCATTTTAGAGAATCGGTCCACAACCACAAATATCGAATCCTTAGCACGAGCAGTCCTTGGTAATCCCAAGATAAAGTCCATTGAGATGTCAATCCATGGCCAATAAAACCTTTCTTTCAATACTCCCATCGTAGCATGCTTCCCAAAATGTCCCATCATATCTCCAGCATGTGCTTCTTTAATTAACAGCTCTCTGATGGATCCTCTTGGTATGCACAGTTGATTTCCATAGTAGAGATATCCATTCAGTCGGGAGTACTCCTTATAAGCCTGCTTCTCAGTTTTCTCAAACACTTCTTTGAAATCCGGATCACTTGTATACTGAGCTTGAATGTGTTCAAATCCCACCAAATGTGTAGTAGCAAGTGCCGCTAAAGCTACTCGTCTAGACAATGCATCAGCAACAACATTGTCCTTACCCTTCTTATACTTGATCACATAAGGAAAAGTTTCAAGGAATGCGCTCTATCCACCATGCCTCTTACTCAGCTGTCCTTGAACTTTGATATGCTTTAACGTCTCATGATCAGTATGTATGATGAACTCACGACCTCTTAGGTAATGTTGCCATACCTTTAAGGTCCTCACGATTGTATACAGCTCCTTGTCATAAGTAGAGTAATTCAATTGAGCTCCATTAAACTTCTCACTATGATATGCAATCGGTCTCTTATCCTGCATTAGTACTGCTCCCATTCCAGTTCCAGATGCGTCGCATTCTAACTCAAACACATTCTCAAAATCAGGTAGTGCTAACACTGGAGCATGGGTCAGTTTGTACTTCAACTCATCAAATGCTTTTTGTTCGGCGATTCCCCATTTATACTTTAAATCTTTCTTCAAAAAAGATGTAGGTGGTGCAGCAATAATACTAAAGCTTGGCACAAACCTTCTGAAGAACCTGCACAACCCTAGAAAACTTCTAACTTCTGAGACTGTAGTTGGCGGTTTCCATTCAGTGATCGCCTTGATCTTTGATTGATCCACTTTAAGTCCTTCCTTTCCCACAACAAATCCTAGGAAGATGACCTCATCCACATGGAAGATGCACTTTTCCAAGTTAGCATAGAGCTTTACTTCCCTCAGCTTATCTAGGACCCATTGCACATGAGATAAATGATCAGTTTCGTTGGTACTATATATGAGAATATCATCAAAATAAACAACAACAAAACGATTTATGTAAGGACAGAGGGTCTCATTCATAAGCCTCATGAATGTAGCAGGTGCATTCGTAAGTCCAAACGGCATCACCAGCCACTCATATAACCCAAACTTTGTTTTGAAGGCAATCTTCCACTCATCTCCGGGTTGCATTCGTATTTGATGATAACCACTTTTCAAGTCGATCTTGGAGAAGACCGTGGCACCGCTCTACTCGTCCAGCATGTCATCAAGGCGAGGAATTGGATGGCGGTACTTCACAGTAATTGCATTAACAGCTCTGCAATCAACACACATCCTCCATTTGCCATTCTTCTTTGGAATCAATAGTACAGGCACAGCACAGGGTGATAAACTTTCTCGGATCCATCCTTTATCAAGCAATGCTTGAACTTGGCGTTGAATTTCAGCTGTCTCTTCAGGATTCATCCTATATGCTGGTCTATTCGGAATTGATGCTCCAGGCATAAATTCAATCTGATGCTCTATTCCTCTCAAAGGTGGTAGTCCTTCCGGAAAGTCGTCAGGAAACACATCCTGATTCTTTTCGAGCATCCTAGCAAAAGTATCAGGAATTTTAGGCGAAGATTTTTCTGTTCCTAAGTTTAATGAAATAGGCTTAATAAGTGCAAGGAAACAGTAACCTGGAAATTCTGGTTCTTTGATGACTCGTTCAATTGAAGTTTTGTCCATCAGTAGACAGTTCTCAGCGGCCATCTTTGGCTTTCCCTTACTTGTTGATACTTCAGCCTTCTTCTTGCATGTATTCCTTTCCTTGTGTTCCCTTTCTTCTTCCTCAAGTTGTTTCTTCAGAGCTTTGCTGATTCTCTTCTCACAAGGGCTACAGATAATGGTTTCAACAGGTATGCTTTCTTACCCTTTCTAAACTGTATGGTGTTTTCTTTACCATGATATGTTAAATTATTATCTGACAACCAAGGCCTTCCTAACAGTACATGACACGCATTCATAGGGATCACATCACATAAGCCATTCTCAGTATACGACCCTATGGTGATTGGAACACGTGCTTGATGTGTTACTTTCAATCGGCCACTTGTGTTCATCCAGTGTAGCAGATATGGACTTGCATGCCCTCTAAAGGTAGGTTCAACCTGCGTACACAAAATAGTGAAACTACATTAGTGCAGCTCCCGTTGTCAACAATAATTGTAGCACCTTTACCATTGATAGTACAAAATCAATGAAATAAATTCTCCCTTTGATCATCAGGTGATTTGTCAGTATTCAGAATTCTCATTGCCACCATAGTTTGGAAAGTTTCTTCCCCTTCAACTGTCTCTCGTCCTTCTTGATCTTCTTCAGCATACTCACATTCATCATCCTCATTCGGGCATTCTTCTTCTTCATCAATCAGATTCAATATGCCACTTTCAGTGATAGCTACTAGTCTTTCTTCTGCAGTATCCAGTAGTGCCACCTTTCTCACATTGGTGCATTCATTAGCATAGTGACCACGTCGTTGGCATTTCCAACACACAACATCCTTTTGTCCCGGCCTCCCCTATTCCTATCAACCTCTTGCCCCCTTGGCCTGTCATCCTTTCTGAATTCTTGGAAATTCTGACCAATTTCAAAGGTGCGAGGTTTGTTGTTCTGATTGTAGGCTGAGGCTTGGCCGGTTCCTTCTTATCACTCCATTGTTGTGATTGTGTTTTCACCAACCATGGTTTTGAATTGTTGCCCGCAACAGTGGATCTCACAGGATAAGTCCTTGCCTCCTTTTGTTGCCTCTCTATCTTCAATGCTTTATCATACAGCTCCGCAAGAGAATCAAATCCTCTAAGATCTGCTTCTTTGAATATTTCCTTCCTTAATCCTCCTGAAAATATGCTCAAGGTGATGTCCTCATCTTCAACAATACCACATCTCATCAGTAATCTTTCCAGCTCATGGTAGTACTCTTCCACAGTTTTAGTACCCTGCGTAAGAAAAGAAAGCTTAATGAATAACTCTAGTTTGTATTTTGGAGGTACAAACCTATGTCTCATGGCTTCCACTAATCCAGTCCAAGTATGGATCTGTTCATACTGCAACCTATCGATATCATAGCATAACTTTTTCCACCAACTGAAAGCATAATCCCTAAATTCAATAACAGCTAATTGCAATTTCTTTCTTTCAGAATATCTATGAACATTAAAAATTAATTCCATTTGATCATGCTATTCAATGAATTCATTAGGATCAGTGGTCCCCCTGAAGGTTGGAATGGTGAATTTGATAGCCTTAAGACTATCATCAGTGTCGTCTTCTGGAACCGCAGCCCTTTGGTAGAATCGACGAGGTTGGTTCCTTCCCTGCTGGTTTCTTCGATTGCCTTGGCGCACAGAAACTCGCTCCCAATCATCTTCTCGGTCATCGTCTTCATCGGAGATGGTTTGAAATTCCTCTTGTTGTCTGATTGGAGCATCCCTTTGAGGTCTCACCCTTGGCTCTCTCCTCTCTTCAGTCGTAGTTTGAGGGGGTCTGATGTTAGCGCGAGGAGGTCCATACCTTCTATCGAAGTTTCCAACTTCCGACACCTGTTCCTTCCCTCTGTCAGAAGAGCCTGCAATATAAGATGGATCAGTAGGATTTCTGTTCAAGGAATTGAATTTTCTATCGATGACTTTGAGTAAGTCATCTCTGATAATGCTTTGTTGTTCCGCTAGCTTGGCATCAAACTTTTCAGTAATATCATTGAGCTGCTCATTAATGCCATGTTCCATTCTGTCCATTTTTGAACAAAACTCACGGCTTTGTTGAGCAAGTACTGCTTGAAGTGCTTCCATTGTCAATGGAGTATCACCCGCCATAGCAACACTAAAGAGTATATGTATAAAAGATCAGTAAAAGAATTGAAGAATTTGGGGTGATCTCACAATGTCACACAGTGTAGTATTCAATTGGTTTGTCACCAATTATTCTTCAGGACTTTCTTGCTTTGGTCACCCAACTTGGATCAAATTCAGAGGATTGTGCTTTGAAGTGATGTACGCACAGTACAAGAATCAAGTTGTACTGTTCGACTCAATCAAGAACCGCAACAAACAACAAAGTGTGATAAATCAGTGCAAGTAATGTCAAGTTCAATGCGTTAGTCAAATAATTGCAATCAATTGCCTCCTCACAATATAGACTGAACCCACTGAAATATGAGAAGTGACTTGAAACTTTTGACAATTTCCCACACGAGTATTTTCGAAATAATAAAACCCCGGTCTTGATTTTTATTTAATTGAAAATCATTTATGATTGCGGAGTTGGGATTAGGGATATATTTATAGGTTGTCACGTTTTTATTACTCGTGCTAAGAAACTGTGGCCCGAAAGCGCACGGTGTCACAAATTGCAGTAATTTATAGTAAGACCGGATCGTTCACTGGAGGATGTGCGATGGAAGCAGGGTCCACGTCGTTCTACTAGATTTTCCATTCGTATTGCTCCAATGGGTTTGAAAAGTGGTTAACATCTACTAACATGAATTTAAATTAAACTACAAAAGCATTTAAATCTATTCTACAAAGCAAATAAGTCTATTTTAGAAAGCGGGTAAAGTTAATCTAAAAATGCGATGAATACTATCTATGAAAGCAGTGAAAATTTACACTATGCTAGCTATGAAACTGAATCACAATGTAGACAGAAGGGACAGGAGGAAAAGAATGAAATTTTGGACAAGATTTAGATAAGGCAATATTAAACTTCCATTTTTATACACAAATCTTTGTTTGGGATAATCCTATCAAATTGCTAATTCTCATGCTCTCAGTACAGTGTTCCCTTTAACAGACAGGTACTTACAGCATGAGTTTACATGTTCTTAAGACCGCAAATTCTAAGATACCACAGAGTTGTAACTGCCCCGGCCAGGGTATGTTATTTCATCTGTGGTGGTTGAGCAACACCTGACAAATCATTTATTGAAATGCCAAGTACTACTATCATTCTCCCATGTCACACCCAAAGATTCTAATTAAGCCCTGAACTATCCCTTAACTATCAATCCTAGTAACAGTTACGCAACTCTCAATACAACCGAGTGACCTCTAACGAAAGCATTTAAGGAAGGCAGTAAAGAAAGCAGTAGAGAAAGCATTTAAAACCTATCACTCGGAGGTTTTGAAGGTCTGGCCCTGGTAGTAAAAGAGAGCTCCCCATCATAATGAAGGGGTATGGATCAAGAAATCCCGGATCTTGGTGAACCGCTCGTAGTGTTCACTTCCTTCCGGGTGGTTATGAGATACAAACTAATGAAACGAACTAATAAATTAGTTCGTTCCGGATGCACTCACTCAGGACTCAAAAGTAGGCTTTGGCAAAAGAGGATATCAGTTGAAAGAAAACTCAACCCTATCTTAGAAAATAACCAAGGTCTGGATGATGTTCCTCTAAGATTATTTACTACACTGTATTTGAATCCAAGTGGACCCCATCTCGGTGCAATATCTAATTTCAGATTCCCAACTATCAGCAATTTTGGAAAATAATGAATTTGAAAACCATTCCCTAAACAGGTACTAGACTCTCAATTAGAACACATATCCTTTCAGTCTAGATGAGACCTAATCGCTGACTCTGCTTCTAATTTCCCAAGATCAATCCTTGATACAATATGAATTACTCATAACTGAAGAATTTATCCCTTACTCAGATCCGGATTTTATAAAGGAGTTTTTATCGGAAATTTAATATGCAATATCTGTTTAAGATCTAGACTTCTGTTGTCCAAGGGAAGGATCCCAAAATATTTTAGACCACAATAGTACATAATATTATCATGCATAAGGATATATGGAAGTGTAAAATTAATTGACCCAAAATATAAATGCGGGTCTAGACAGAAGGTGAAACACAGATATGAAGTGGTCAGGAGACCAAAAGTAATGGCAGAATAATCGGGTGGACTGTAAACATCTACTGTCCAATTTCCCAATTACTCGGATGAAATGAATTTAGACAGGTGAAGCCCTAAAATGGCAGTGTCGCTACCAGTTGGGCCCCTACTGTCTGTGAATTCAGGGAAAAACCTACATGCTTCCTTTGTGCAGTACTTGTCAGCTAATGTTGACAGACATTAGTAGAGTTTTATTACAGATTGGAATTTGGGTTTTGAAATTAAGATAAATAAAATAAAACTGTATGTGGATGGGAATCAGTTGAGCAGCTATTATAGTCCCGGATGAACGAACCGCCAAGGCTTCCACTGACTGCCATCCAGACCATGCAAAATAACACTTAGTAACTAATACCCAGAATACGAGCTAGTTATCCGTGAGGGAATACCCGCCAACATTAGTATGATGTATCCTTTACTAATTGTTGCACACAATACGCAAAAGACAAAATGAAATGAAATAAAGAGAAGAGCTTGCATGAGAGACATTGATTTCTCATGCAAGGTTATGGAATCAATCCATAATTGATGGCTTAAATAATCCCTCCTGCCATAATTAATTACAGTCCGGATTATCTGTTTAAGGCATCATGATTTTGTTTATAGAAAAATGTTTTAATGACAATTGAACAAAGGTCCTTTAATCACAACAATTAGTGATTTAATTATTGCTAATTAGAATCATCAATCATTAATGACTAGAGGCTTCAATTAATTAATAGATGGGAAATGGAGAATCAGAATCTTGGCAGCATAACGCCTTATATTGCAATTCTAGGGTATTACATCTTTAATCCGTGGGATTCAGATGTGAGTTTTTGCAATATAATGGAGGATAGAAGATCAGAATTTTTGGGGTTAAATAGAGGAGAGAATCCTGTCGAGATACCATAAATTGTGTCATGAGCCTAGGCCCACGACATGGGTGTCTTGACAGGTTTTCAGAAATTTGGGCAGAGTTTCACCTTGTGTCACTAAGCAAAAGTTGTGTCGCGGACCGTGGGTCCGTGACAGGAGTTTAGCGACACAAGATTGCTCTTAGAAATTTCTGTGTTTTGGTTCCCAGTCGCTAACCTGGAATTGTGTCGCGGAGCATGGCTCCGCGACAGGATGTCTAGCGACTGGGGTTTCAAAATTAATACAAGGCATAATTTCCTGTCTCGGAATAAAAGTTGAGTCGCGGACCATGGGTCCGCGACAAAGGGTGTTCCGCGACAGGAGACATGCAGAGGATAATAACAAGAATTTGGTTCCTGGTCGCTAAGCAAGGTTGAGTCGAGGACCGTGGGTCCGCGACAGGGTGTTTAGCGACCAAGGGTTTTCGAATTATGAAGACAAGTGTCCTTAGACATCCATGTCGCGGAACAGCCTCCTGTCGG
>JAOANR010000007.1:57821326-57991810 GCA_030278955.1 Hygrophila difformis | reverse complement strand
CCAAATCACAAAGAAAGCACCAATGATCTCCAAAACTCCAATGTTCACATAGGCTTCACAAAGGCTTACAGTGAAGGTTTCACAGAAACTGTAGTGTTGGTTGTGCTTTTAGTTGGTGTCTTCTGGCGAGTGAGATAGGGCAAATTTATAGAGGAGTTTCTCAAAGGCAAGGTTGACAAATGATGAGCAATTTCAGGGAAAATGGAGGCAGCAAATATGAAAAAGGAGGCGGCAGCAACTATGGACAAATGGAGATTTTAGCCGGGATATGCGGAAGAATAAATGCAGCTACAATTTGTGTAGTATAGGTGTATGTCCGGAAGAGGAGGGGGAGTGTTGGAGGCCAATAGATTTCTCAATGGTGAGTGGATTCACATAGTCCTCATATGCTTGGGTTTGTGGACAAAGTGTTATGGGCCATAATTCCCAACATACTCAACCTTGACACAAACTGGGGGTAAAAAAGAATCAACTCACTATTGAGAAATCTATAGGCCTCCAACACTCCCGCTCTCTTCCGGACATACATCTACCACACGAATTGCAAGTACATTTATTCTTTCGCATATCCCAGCTATAATCTCCATTTGTCCATGTTTGTTACCGCCTCCGTTTTCATGTTTGCTACCTCCATTGTCCATGAAATTGCTCATCATTTTTCAGACGTGCTTATGAGAAACTCCACTATAAATTTGCCCCATCTCACTAGCCAGAAGAGACCAATCAGAAGCATAACCAACACTACCGCCCGTTATTGTCCTTAGCCTCAGCTCGCCGTCAGCCTGCGCTCCACTCTCCCGCCGCCCAGCAACCACTGCCGAGCACCCCCTTCCGGGGGACACCGTTGCTGCATCTTCTCGTTACTATTGTCGCTGCCTTCGTGAGAGGCGGACGGATCTTGCCTCTAGTATTGCTATTTGAAGATTTTGGGTATTGGCTAAAACTTGAAAAAAAGAATAGTTACGTGCTTGAAGAGTGGGGAAATTATTGGATATGTGAAGTAGAATGAAATGAATTAATACATATCGGTGGAAGCCGAGATTGAGATTGGTGCGGAGTGAATGTATTGGGCAGAAAGTGAGATAATAATTAGAGCAATATTTTAAAGGTGATTGGAAGAAACAAGCAGGTGTGAGAAGATGAGTGGAGGTACTATGTGGAGTGTTGCGAAAAAAATTAAGTAATTGGAAAGAAGAATTGTTGGAAATTAGGCCTTTTTTTTTTCTTAGTGGAGACAAGGTGGATTCACCCTTGCAAGAAGAAAAAGATGATGAAAGTTGGGTGCTTCATTTTGGAGAAAAACCAGAGTGTTTGGTTGTGTGCCTTGTAGCTAAGTGCTACTCATTGTGTTGGTAAGTCGGGAATAAATACGAGGTATTCCCGCTCAGGTGTTAAAGTTTGTTTCTATTTTTTTTACATGCCTTTGATTAATTTTCTTCACTGCCAATATTTGGTTAATTGATTATATTGCTTATGTAAAATGAATACTGATTGATAAGCATGTTTGAATATATAAAAAAAAAATTAAATCTTTGTGATTATGTGGTTTATTCACATACTTTAATTAAGGTGGAGCTTGTTAGTTCATAGTTAATGAATGAATTTGTTTTATGGAAATACCTATATGCTTTGTGAAAAATATTTTTGAAAATTGGTTAAATCTTTGTGATTAATAAAATGTGATACTTAATCTTTGTAATTATTAAAATTTGATAATTGAGATAATATTATTCTAGGTGGAGTTATGTGCTATATGTAAATTTTTGTTTAGTTTTGTGCTAGTTTCTTTGTGTTTAGCTTTGTGCTAGGATCTTTGTGATTAACTATGTGCTAAATTATCCTTATGTTTCGTTTTGTGCTAAAAAAATTTTGAGCTTTGTACTAGGTACAGATAATATTTTCTTTGTGCTATTTGACTTTGTATCGCATACTTTCTGTTTTTTAGCTTTGTGTATTTCTTGTTGCTATTTTCCTATGTGAAATTTTTATTTTGTGCCTTATGCTTGTTTTGCGTAATTTTGCTTTGTGTCATATGCTCTGTGTCTTATGTTGCTTTGTGCTAGATGTTTTAATCTTTATGCTTTGTATTGCTTATGTAATGTTGCTTTGCAATCTTAAAAGAACAAATATTTTGTGTGCATTTGTGTGCTTTACTTTGTGTTGTTTTGCATACGAGTGTGTGTGTTGTCTTGGTAAGTTACATGTGCGTGTTTGGCGGTGACGAATGTTTCCCAAATAAATATACCCTTTGAGAAAATGGATCGATTGTCCAAGGTGGAGATTATTGGATTTTTTGGCCCATGGATTTGGGCTCGGCCCATTACATGTTAGGGTTTTAATTGAACCCTATTAAATTCCCTCCTCCGCCATCTTTGCATGCAGAACGAACGGTAAGTGCGGCTCCCTCCCATAATAGCTTTGTCGCTTCCATATGATATCTCATCTGCAGCCATTAATTTGCAAGGCCATGAAGATGTGGTTGGGTTGAGAAGTTGCTTTAATGCTCTTTGGTTGGGTATATGACTTAGTGTTTGGGGCTCTCTGAGCCTAAATGTTACTAACACTGTGTGTTAGTATTTATTTGAGTGTTTTGGAGGTATATAGGGCATTTAGGACGGTGACCCCAGAATTTGGTTGATCCAGAAATTCATAACACATATGATGACAACCCATATTAGAAACCGTCATCTTCAGGGAAATTCTCAATATCAACTGCCTATGACGCACTAGAAACTAACTATGGAGCACCAGAGTCACGTCGATTCTGGAAATTAATTTGGAGATGGGCATCTAATCAAAGGGTTCGAACATTCCTTTGGCTAATTTCAAATGACCAGATTCTAACCAATATTGAGAGATTAAAACACAAAATGACAGATGACCAGACATGCCATAGGTGCCGCGAGAGGGAAACTATACTTCATGCTCTTTGAGATTGTCCAAAGGTGTCAGAGATTTGGCATATTTTGGGGGCAAAACAACTTGTAGGATTCTTGACAACGGACATTGTGAAATTGATAAAAGCAAAGAGTGGCAAATCAACTTGCGATCAATGGGCAACTATTTCTGGAATAGGAAAGCAAGATGTAGAGAGGCCTTGGCAAACAAACATACAACTTGGAGCAGAATGGAGGCACAAATCAGAACAACAACAAGGAATTATATGGTAGAGGAGAATGGTCCAATGGGGTGCGAAAAAAATGAGAAATGGTCATAATATAAGATGGGAGACTAGAGGAATTAGATCCGAATGTCCGGAAGGGGTTGGATCAAAGGAAATTGGGATGCAAGGACTCGAAAGAAGGATGGCATTGCTGGGGGACTGCTGAGGGATGAGAATTGTATGTGGTTGGGTGTATAACACCCCGTAAAAATTTTTAATAGAAATTTAAATTTTAATAAATAAATATTCAAAATTTCTCATAAATAAAAAAAAAAAAAATTAGAACATGAAAGGAAAAGATATTTACTTTTAAAGTGCGATTTTATCTTAGCTGAGAATTAAGTTTAAGGAGTTAAAAACTTTTAAATATGAGACTATTAAATTAGCGTATAAGTATTAACCTATAAATTATCAAGAATTTAATTAAGTCCCCTAGTTTGTGTGTACGAGTTGGATTAAACATTACCAAAGGCAATTAAGTTAAACCAAATTATCCAAAGAGGGTACCGAATAGAAATATAATTTAATGACCAAAATAGACAAGCTTATGAACTATTGGACTCGAAATAAATGTTATTGGACATGAGTAAGTGACGAAATAAATAATCACGGACGGAATAAAATACTTAGCCAATTAAATTGTGGAACTTGAGGACAAACCAAATTTTAATTAGCGAAATGTTTAATTATTATCTCCCAAGACCTCGACCGATTTGTCTACGGAAACTCATTACTAAGTGAGTTAAACCCATTGATTTGTTTATAAGTAATCGAATTAAATAATAATACACTTGATTATTGTGACAAGGAAATCCACTACTAGGTAAATTAAATCCATTAATCCAAGCAACCATATTACGATAGTAAGATTAAATATTAAATTTAGGAAGTATTAATTAAGTTCATGACAAATGATAATTTAAATCCTAAACTCGCGTAATGGGCAAACGTTAGGAATTTTTGAGTTAATGTTATACTAAATGAAATTGGACTCAAATTATATTACAAATTAATCATTAATATTAATACTTGACCAATTGAATAAATTATCTAGCGACCCATTTAACGATTAATTATCCGGATTAAGGAATTCGAAGTGGTGAGTCATTTCACTAAATGTGATATATTAATAGATGAACTAATCTATTGAATAACACAATTTATGAGTTAAGCTATAAAATTAGGTCCGTGTAATTAAATTAAAACACTAAACCCATTTAATTATTAGGAATTGTCCGGCCGTTAAATTGCGATCGTCCCGAATTGGAGAAAATAGAGTTTCAAATTATTCATAAGTATTGAAGTAAATAACATTAAAGGTAGATTGGATTATAGATTAAGTCCCTACAAATTATATTGAAATAGATGATCATTTCATTGTTGGGAATTGAAGAATTGTCCAACTTTGACTAGCAATTGTCCTGACTTGGGAAATTTGGAAATTTGAATTTATTTGGCTAACGGTGCCAATTAATAAATAATTTAAATCAATTAAATCTATTATGTTAAGAGATAAGTGTTATAAAATTATTAAGTCCATAAGAGATAAGTGTTATAAAATTATTAAGTCCATAAAGTAAGTTAATTAGTCAATTGAGTCCATAATTAAAGTGGACTAAGTCATGAAAGTTGGGCTAGTCAATTAAATCCAATGGGCCAATAATTTGAGCAATGAGCAATTAAATTAAATTAGGCCCAAGCCCAACCCTAACACAAACCCTAGCCCAATACCCCAAACAAAACCCTAACCCTAACCTAAAGTCCTCCTGCCGCCGCCACCCCTTTTTCCGGCGCCGCGCTCGTCGCCGGCGAGCCTCCGGCCGCCGCCGGCCGGCTACCACCACCCCCCCCCCGTTGAGCCCCAAATTCCAGATTTCAAATCATCTCCCCATCCTCTTTCCCTTTCCAGCCTCGGCGCCACCACCCGCGGCCTCTTCCGCCCCTGCTCCGGCGCGCCGCCGCAACCTCCATGGCCACCACCACCTCCGTCCACCATTTTCAAATCTTTCACCACCACCAAAACCCCAACAATGAAATCCGACCACCACTGCTCCCATTTTCATTTCCGCCACCATTGCTCCCATATTTTCCGGCCACCTCCAACCCTTCAATCCGCGCCACCGCCACGGCCCCACTGTCATCTCCTTCACCCGAATCCATCCACCACAGATTCATCAATAGCAAATCAAAAACAAAACAAAAAGAAAGGGGTGGAGGGATCGAGACAGAGAAAGAGGCCCGAGAGAGAAAGAAGAGAGGAGATGAGGAGAAGGGGAGGGAAGGGATGGAGAAGGAGGCCGAGCCCCCCACTCCGCTGCCGCCGCCGCTTCCACCGCCGCCCTGCCACCACTCCTCCGCCGCTGCCGTCGCCGCCCCGCCTGTCGCCGCCTCGTCGCCGGCGCCACGCCGGGGAGTGTGCTTCCCTGCTGCATTGAATGACCCAAAGGTGTGAGATGGGATTGAACAGATTGAAGGAGAACAAAAAAAAAAAATGGAGAAAGGCTTGTGGTGTGTGGGTAAGAAGAGTAGAACAAAGAAATACACAATGGGGCAAAGGGGGGGTGGCGTGAGGAAAGGGATGTACTGCCTCGAAAGATGAAAAGGTGGATTGACATAAATTAATTGAGATCTGTTGGGTATTACAGGTGATGAGTGGAGGGCTATTATTTACCCAGATAAAAGGGAGCTGCACTTTCATCTATTTAAACCTCCTCTAGTCAGCCTTTTTCGCCACTCGCATCTCACACTTTCCTCCTGTTTTCATTTTTCGGTTCTGTTTCCATCTATTCACTACTCTTCCAAATATTTAGGATTCAGTAAAAGGAAGAAATAGTGTTATCTATTAGAAAGAAAAAAAAATAGAGTGAGTAACTAGTGGAGTTCCAAACTTAGTTTAATCAACAAGGTCTCGAAGAGTTGGCTAGTTCCGATAAAATTTTAGTTCCGGGTAAGATTTATTTAAGTTGGAATTTTAGTTATCATTGTTGTTATTCAAGTTAGAATATCACTATAGCATAATAAATTAATATTAGGATTTTTCTTAGTCAAGTAGCTGCAAAGGATATCTGCTCGTAGCCTACGTGTGTGTCGCATCCATCCCATCTACGGTGACAGTAAGTAGATTTTTACTCTTTGGAGTAAAGCCCAAAATTATTTTAGCTTAAGCATAATTTTTACTACCGCTTTATTGTTTTAAATTTATGCTTATAGCTCCCTACTGTTTTTGGATTATTGGTATGCCATTTTACTGTGCTTTATGATGTTCGCAACTAATCACAAAATCCTACGGATTTTTGAGCTCATTGTTACGGGGATGAGCGAGGTGCCATGGGTCGCAGCTGCCCAACTCCCACGCTGTTGTGCACTTAATCGCCACACGGGGACTATTGGGACTCACAGCTCGGCGTCATCGGTCTTTTCTCATAGTGGGTTTGAGGAAATTTCTTACCTCTCCCACACCCTTGAGTGCATGTGGGACTAGAGTCCGACAAAAACAGGGACCCCACCTTCGAGTGGGACTAGAGCCCTAGAGCGGAACCCCACACACGGTGGCTGAGATACTCACATCTCGGTAACGCATACTGTTATATTATCTGTTCCCGGGATATAGAATAATGTTTCGTGTATGTATAAATTATTCTCGTTTTTAGCATACCATTACCATAACTGTTGTCTTTAAATTATTTCTGCTACCCAACCTCCTCCGGGAGTAAACTTCTACTTACTCAGCGATTGTTTTCGCTGACTCTACACTTGTCACCATTTCCTTTCAGGTTTCAGATCCGCAAGGTTCGAAAGAGCATATTTTGCACGGGCACGGTACGGGGTAATATTTATAAGAACGAATATTTTTTTTAAAAAAAAAAAAATTCCCCTTTGGGGATAGAACTTAATTCTTGGCATAGATAAATTTTTATAAGGTAAAGACAATTTTTATGAAGCCTTGGAAATTATGTATCGAGCATAGATTATTTTTATGAGGCACAGATAATTTTTATAAAGCATGGGAAATTATTTATCAAGCGTGAATAAATATTTGGGTTTTATCCCGTTTATGCAAACGTTGTGCCCTACTGTTTAAACAATGCATTATTTTTGCATTTAGCAGTGTTATTTTGAAATGCGAGATAGACAACCCCTTATTATTATATTTTTGAAATGCGAGGTACAACCTCTTTTAAAATAAAAATTTCCATGGATTTATTCCATTCCGATTATTGAGCTCCTTTGAGGAATGCGTTCCTCCGTTTGGTTACGCTATACCAAACATTTTTATTAAGCTTATTTTATACTTGTTACGGTATTATAAGCTTTTGTGCAGAGTATATGCTAACTTGCCCGGGAAGTGGTTAGCATATGCATTAAACTCTGATGTTCTGCACTCATTATTTTTAGCCTTAGCGTATTTCGGGCGGTCCGGAATACGTGGCGGTAGCACCCCACCCATTGTTCCCGCACTTTTCTTCCGCTGCAATCCTTAGGGAAAATGGGGGTGTTACAGGGTGGAACAATGGCGTCTTACAACTGAAACAATAGTCTTGAATTGTAAACTTTGAGGGGGTGGGGCGGCATTGTTGAATTAAGAAACGGTTATAACGAAAGGGAAAGATGAATCAGATAGTTGAATACTCTATGTATTTGATCAAACAATAGTCTTGAATTATAAATTGGGGGAGGGGGGGCATTGTTGAAATAAGAAACGGTTGTAACGAAAGGGAAAGATGAATTAGATAGTTGAATAATATGTGTATTTGATCAACAATGAGAACATCTTACACGAAGAAAGAAGAGAAACACGACTTAAATACAATCAGAAAGGGGCTAGGCCCACAACAAAACATAAAATTGACCAAACAAGTGGCCCAAGAACAATAAAAGCATCCCACTATACAGACTTCATCCAACTCCAGCTTTACATCGATCATCATCTGCTTTGCTGGATGAAGCAAGGTCCTCCCTCTATCCAAGAGGCCTTGTTGGAGATGCAACACAATTAATTCAAGGGAGGGAGAAAACGTTAAGGTGACATTTCGAAGATACTACGCTATCACGGAATTGGGAAGTGAAAATAACTCATGTCAATAGAGAAGCAAATCAAGCGGAATCACTAATAAAGTCAAACCCCTCATAAAGACAAACAATTAGATTTGCACCTCTGAAAAACATTGTAAGGTTTTTAGATGAGGATGCAAGGGGATTGTTGTAAAGAGATAAATATTGGTATAATATGGCAGCCGCCCACCTTTCCTTTATATATATATTTAAAAAAAAAAACAGCAATTTTTGTTATTATTTTAATAATTAAATAAAAAATGAAATTAATCGGGAAAAATTTGACTACAAAAAAAACTAGGGTTATGACGTCTTCCGAACGAGACAAACCGGCGACTGGAGGCGACCATGCAAGACGTGATTTTTATTCATTCAAGGCGGCGGTGGAAGGCGGATCTAACTCGGCTGAGGATGAGTGTATGAAGAGGGACTTGTTGGCAGAGCATTTAATCCGGAAAGAGTATGTTGGGGGGACAAACGCATCCCAAGTTTTACCGTCTCAGACGCATTGGAGGAGGAGGTCTGTCAAGACTAACAGGAGGCGCTGGTGGTGAAGACGATGGGGTTGCAAGTTAACTACATCGTTCTCAATGAGAGGTTGGGCAGGTTGTGGAAGTGCAGCACGGCGTTCGATTTGATTAACGTCGGATTGGGGTATTACGTGGTGAAGTTCCGGAATACGAACGACCGGGAGCGCGTGATTACTGGGGGGGGGGGGCATGGATGTTTTTCAATCACTACCTGCCGATTATGAAGTAGTGATAGAACTTTGATCCTGCCACGGAGGAGATCAAGAAGACCATGGTGTGGATCAGGATGATGGGATTGTCGATGCAACATTATAAGGACGAGTTTCTACACGCCTTCGCTTCTGATATTGGGGAGGTGGTGAAGATCGACAAGAGCACTTTGGATCGTTCGAAGGGTTGTTTCGCTAGGGTTTGTGTTGAGCTGGATTTAAATCAGCCGGTTTTGGGTAAATTCCTCGTGAATGGGAGGTGGATTCATGTGGCGTACGAGGGACTACACTTGATATGTCCAGAGTGCGGGCGCTATGGAAACGGTGGGCGTGATTGTAAAAATAAGCCTCCAGGACGTGGCGCTGATGAGGAAGAGAGGGAGAGAGCAAGGAAGGGGAAGGGGAAGGTACAGGAGGAATCTGATGCAGGTGGTAGTAGAGCGGCTGAACCCGCCGGAGAGCAGAAGGCCCCGTCCGGTGATCATGGAGACAAGGTGGGGGAAGTTTATGGCGAGTGGATCACGGTTCAAAGGAGACGTAGGCGACCGAAGCAGCCTCCTAAGAGGGCTACCGAGGGGGGGCAGTCAGCGACGGCTCAGCCTAGGGAGGAGGTGGCACAATCGTCTGGGGTTAAGACGTCGGGTAGAAGGAAGCCTCCGACTGATCACAAAGATGGTAAGGATCCCGTGCCTCATGCAGGGAAGGAAAGTAGTACGGTTCCGGATAAAGGGAAACCGCCGGGTTTTTTAAGCATCATGGCGCCACCTAAAGGGGCTAAACGGACTAGGGTTGATAAGGATGTAAACCCTGAAGGTTCGGGTGTAGGGGTGGTGCAGCCGATGTTGGCCATTGGTTGGGGTGACACCGGATGCAGTTTGGAAACTAGGAGCGATACGGATTCCAGGGATGAATGTTGGGCGGATGCTGCGGAAGATGGTCCGCAGTAAAGTGGTGGTGACTCCCTCCCCTAGTTATTTTATGGATTTTAAAGATTTTAGTTAATGGCGTGGAACGTCCAAGGGTTGATGGGAGGGGATGCACAACGATGGTTAGGGAATTGCATTCGATCAAATAAGCCGGATATCTTATGTATTATGGAATCCCAGGGCAAGTTTGATCGGGTACGTGTGTTGTTTTGGCGGTTGGGATATGAGCCTTTGCACATTCAGGAGACTGTGGGTAGAGCAGGAAGTATTTGGATGTTGAGGGCTCGTACTTGCATTTGTCAGTGCACGGTGGTGGATGTTCGCCCTCGTATGGTAAGTGTGGAGTTGCGGCATGGACTGCTACATGCCATTATGGCAATCCGAATTTCTATAGAAGGCGCACGGATTGCCAGGACCTGGAGGGGTTGGCGGGTGTGATCCAGGGGTCGTGGTTGGTGATTGGCGATTGGAACGAGGTGGCTACGGAGGATGAGGTCAGTGGAGGTGTGTTCCTACCAGATAGAGCCGAAGAGTTTCGGGGTGTCTTGCATACTTGTCACTTGTTGGACATCCTGACCACGGGGACTATGTTTACTTGGGCCCGACAGGTGGGGCTTAACAAGCGTATTCAGAAACGCTTGGATAGAGGCGTGGCCAACCTTGCTTGGCACAGTCAGTTTCAGGAGGCTCGGATTCAGCATCTTCGTAGGCTTGGCTCTGATCACTGTCCGCTGTTGTTGGAATGTTGCACTCCGATAGATCATAATCAGCCAAAGCCGTTTCAGTGGGAGGCGGCGTGGACGACGCATCCGGGGTATGGGGAAGTGGTTAAAAAATGCTGCGAGGAATATTCGGAGGCTCCAATACCGGAGCTGTTATCGGAGGCGGGCCGCATGTCGATGCAATTTAATCAAGAAGTATTTGGTAACATAATGGATCGAAAGCAAAGGCTGATGCGCCGGATTAAGGGAATTGAAAAAAATTTGGAACGATGGGATTCGGCTTGGCTTTGTCGCATGGAGAAAGATCTTAAGGGTCAGCTGGAAAATGTTTTAATTCAAGAGGAACGGTTGTGGTTCCAAAAGGCTAGGGACAAATGGATCAAGTTGGGGGATCGCAACACGGCATATTTCCATGCCCGTACTAAGATCAATAGGAAGCGAAATCGGATTTATGGGTTGCAAGTGGAGGAAGGGACCTGGACGACGGATCAACAAATCTTGCAGCTGCATGCTCATAATTATTTTCGGACCATGTTTGAAGGGCGGCAGGTGGACGGTGCGGTGGAGGACTTGCCTTCTCTAGGACCGATTGAGGATAGTTGGAAAACTGATCTCGATCGGGAATTGCAACGAGATGAGGTGGATACGGTGAAAAGCCAAATGAGATCGTTTGCAGCACCAGGGCCAGATGGTTTCCCGGCGGAATTCTTTAAAGTGTTTTGGGATGTATTGAGAGATCGGATGTTTAATATGGTAAAAGAGGCCTTTGAGAGGCGAGTGCTGCCAGCAGACATTGCACATGCGTTTTTGGTTTTCCTCCCGAAAGTGGATATCCCACAAACTATTACTCAGTTCCGGCCGCTCACACTCTGTAATGTCTCCTTCAAGTTTATTACTAAGGTGATTACTAATCGACTCAGACCGCTTTTGTGTGAATATGTTGGTCCTTTCCAGTCTACTTTTTTGCCGGGGCGAGGACAAGGGATAATGGGATCTTAGTCCAGGAGTTGGTGTATTCCTTGCAAAGTAGGCGGACGAAGCAAAAAGGGGTTTTGTTGAAAATTGATCTCGCCAAGGCGTACGAATCAGTAGACTGGAATTTTCTTGAAAACTGCTTGCTTGAGATGGCATTGCCGCAGGGTTTACGTCAGTTTATCATGGTATGTGTGCGTACATCGTCCTTTTCTATTCTTTGGAACGGGTCGCCATTGGACAAAATTATTTCGGGACGAGGATTGCGTCAAGGGGACCCCTTGTCACCTTACTTGTCCGTAATTATTATGGAAAAGTTGTCTCGACTGGTCTTGGATACCGTGGAAAGGGGCGGTTGGCAGCCGCTTAGATATGGTGCAGGAGGGTTTTTACTTTCGCATGTTATGTATGCGGATGACCTTATTCTGTGTTCGGATTTAGAGGAGGAGAGTATTAAAGCCATTGGTAGGGTTATGGAGCGGTTTGGGAGTTGTTCTGGCCTCAGGATGAACTGTACAAAATCCATGGCTTTAGTTTCACATGAGGCATCCAGGAGGCGAAGGGGTGGATTGAACAACATCTGGGCATTCGGATTACTTCCGACTTGGGGAAGTACCTCGGGTTCCCCGTGGTGCATGGCCGCATGCGTTTGGCGCATTTTGATGAGATTTTGATGAGGATTGATAAAAGGTTGTCGGGGTGGGCGGCTGCATTATTAAATCGTGCTGCTCGGGTAACCTTGGCGAGATCAGTTTTGTCAGCTCTCCCCACGTATTGCATGCAAGTGCACCAAGTTCCAATAGCCGTGTGCCAGCGTATTGATCAAAAAATTCGTAAGTGGATTTGGAAGGGAGTGGCGGGGAAGGGTCTCCACCTTGTTAGTTGGGACAAGGTTACGAGACCTAAGAGGGAAGGTGGATTGGGGTTACGGCAGGCTCGACATATGAATTTAGCTCTCTTGGGCAAGCAACTTAGCGAGTTTATGGTTAATAAAGATAAGTTATGGGTTCAACTCTTGAGAAGTAAATATGGATGTGGAGTCGGAAATTTTCCTCGGGCACATGGACAGGCTTCTCGAATATGGACAACTATGGTGCGACAGGTGGAGGTCTTCCAAAGTGGTTATGGGGTTCGCCTGGGCAATGGGGCGTGTTCGTTTTGGTATGCTCCATGGTGGAAAGGGACTTGCTTAGCTCCTGCAATGCTGTTTGTGCATTATAAAGACATAGCACTAAAGGTGAAGGATGTGGTCATGGAAGGGAAATGGTGTTTGGAGGGCATCTATACTTGGATGCCGGAGGAGATGAAGGATGCAATTCGTGCGTCTGCTTGTCCATTGTTGATTGAGGCCTCGAGAGATGTCATGCATTGGCGGATGGAGGCTTCGGGTGAATACAATGTTAAATCCGGCTACCTTTGGTTTCGGGGTGTGAGCGATCTTAATAGGGGTTGGAGTTGGATGTGGAGAAATCATATTCCGGAGAAGATAGGCCATCTTTTATGGCTTGTGGCTCACGACTCGCTTCCAGTAAATAAGGTACGCTTCCATCGTCATATTGCTCAATCCCCCTTGTGCACAATATGTGGCGAATTTGAGGAGACATGGCAGCATGCTTTATTTGATTGTCGTTGGACACGTCTCATTTGGAGTGCGCTGGGTGTCAATGAGGTTGTGAGTATACCTCCGTTGGATAAAGAGGATGTCAGGCATTGGTTTCAGTTTATGACGAATACTCGGAAGCATAAATTTGTTGCGGGCATTTGGACGATATGGCTTGAACGAAATAGGAGGATTTTTCAAGGCAAAAACCGGTCACATTGGAGCTTGGTGGCAGTGATAAGTTGGCTGGAGGAGGCGTTGGTTAGATCGGACCCTGGTAAGGATCGTGATCAAGATGCTGCCAGGGTGGTTCGATGGAAGTCTGATGTGCCTGAGGGTGTTATTGTTCACTCGGATGGGAGTATTATGGAGAGCATAGGCAGGGGGGTTTTGCAGCAGTTTGTCGCCAGGTTGATGGAGCTTGGCGTGGAGGTGTGGGTGGTCAGATTGGTTCAAGGGACATCACCGAAGCTGAGCTTTTTTGGGGTGTTAAAGGGATTGGAATTGGTTGTTTCTTTGAAGGAGAGGAGGGTAACTTGTTTTATGGATTCCATGGAGGCTCTCAACATGATCAGAGGACTTCGCAATACTCTTCATAGGTGCTGGTCGATCATCAGCGCCATCAGGTCATGCTCCTCCAAATTCGAGCATTGTCAGTTTCACCACATCTATCGCGAAGGGAACCGGGTTACGGATGCATTGGCTAAGAAGGCGTGTGGTGACGAGGCTTTCTTCACGACTTGGGCTTTCCCCCGGATGGAATCATTCAGCTTCTACATGAGGACATGGCTGGCAATGGTGTCCTCCGGCGGTGTCGAACGAACGGATGAGGACGTTGGGTGCTAGTTGGTTTACTGCTTCTTTGGTTCTTGCTTTGTGTTAATTTTTTCATTTTTTTTTCTCTCTTTTAGCCGCCGAATGAGGCATTGTTTACCAAAAATAAATAAATAAAAAATGAGTTTGGGTACAACTAGGGTGGGTCGGTAAGGTATACCGAAAATTTTCCATCATACCGAATACCGTACGGAAACTTACGGTATGAAAATTTTCATACCGATGCACCGAAGGTTTTGGTATGCCAAAGATCGGTATACATAAGATTTCTGTATCAAATATTTTTATACCGTTACCATATCAACTTTTCAGCAAGTTCGGTATATACCGATATACCTATACCGATATCACGGTATAAACCGACATACCAAATCTTCGGTATGTACCAATATATACTTTACGGAAAATTCGTGTTGGGTAACCAATTCGTTGTATTACCAATCTATTACAACCCGAAAGGCCTAATTAGTGGGATTACAAGCTTAACCTCACTACAAGTTTCACTCTTAAACTGAAACGAAAACAGAAAGCAAGAAACGCCTCCAAGAGGCTGTTGTCACCTCTGTTCACTGCCCGGCCTTAGCGGATAGATTTCGCTCCTCCATTTTTTGCTCCGTCAGTCTTATTCCTCGGTCTCGTTGCCTTCTTGTTTTCAGATCTACACAAAAGGTTAGCAAAACAAGAATAACAACAAATGTTATGATATTTGAAGGATTTACCAACAGATCTTTATAGATCCGTTACACATAAGGCTTAGGAAGCCCAATGACGACTCCACTCAACCAAGATCTTCACATAACCAGTCCAAGGGAAGAGAACGGGCGGCTACACCTTTGCGCGGACAGCAAGCCCTTCACCGAACACAAGGCTCGGTCTAAATAAAGCCTTAACAGCCGCTGCCAACACCCAACATCACAGCCAGTCTCCACGCCTCTACTGCTGGCCTCCGATGGCTCAAACCTCACCGGAAGGCGGAAGCCCCTGTTTTTGGTAACCTAACCACCAATGCTCTAAAAGAAGAAGAGCACACAGACCTCGCCGAACCCCTTGTCCGGCATCCCAAACCCCATAAAAATTCCCACCACACGACTCCAAGCTCACAAAGGCACTCTCACTCACTCTCTAATCTAGGTCACAAAAAGATAGAAGAAGTGATGAAGAAGTCTCAAATATGGGGAAAGGAGGATTCAAAAAATGAGGGTGGGCGCCGGTGGATACAACAAAACAAATAAGGGTTAGGGTTATGAGGGGCTCACTTGGGGGAGTATAAATATAAGTGCAATTTGGGCCTCAGCCTTAAATCATCATAGGCCAAAAGGAACATTGGGTCGGACAGATAAATGGGCTACATTCCAATAGATAAATGGGCTATATTCCAACAGTTCTGTATATACCCCACAACCCACTTTCGGTATATACATATACCGCGGTCTATATCGAAGTTCGGTACGGTACAATATTAAAAAAAATCTATACCGATACCGTACCAAAATCTTACGGTATCATTAGGGGTGAATGCGGTGCGGTTTCGCACCAAACCCAAACCAAACCGCAAAAAAAGTTTGGGAAAAAATTAAACCAAACCAAACCATTTTAGCATTTCAAACCAAACCAAACCAAACCAAACCGAAAAAAGTAGTTTAGAGCGGTTTGGTTACAGTTTAACCAAAGTTTTAAAAAGAAAAAAAAATCCTATGAATTACAGTCATAAGTGTAACAGCCCAAACTCCGAAATGCAAATTAAAAGTTAAAAAAAACATAAGTTTACTGTTTACAAGTCAAATACGTAATAAACTAAAACTATTACAAGCTATTGGAGAAAAATAAAACTATTAATATAGCATAAGAAAACAACAGTGGTAGAGCCAATGAAGGGTAGTAGTAGCAATTTGCTTTCTGAAACATATCAGGATTGTAAATACATTAACATCAATGAAACTTCTGAAACATATTAAACAAATAAACAGAAGCCAATGAAAGGGTATGAATCATTGATGACTGCCTCTGTACCTTTAACTAATACAAAGGCATTTGTCACTAAATCTAATTCTAAGCTATAAAATTCTAATAATATATTATAGTATAATATATTTATATTTTTATTAAATATAAATATAAATTTTTATTAAATATAAATATAAATTTTTATTAAATATATAATTACAGTTTACGGTTTGGTCTGGTTAATTTTTTCTCTAAATCAAACCTAAACAGCAAACAAAGGTTTTTCTAAAAAAAAAAGCAATCCAAAAATTTTAAATCGAAAACTAAATCAAACCGTCAAAATATATGATTTAGTCCGTTGACTGTGAACATCCCTGGATATCACACTACTACCATCAATGACCCCCACTTGGGAGTCATCACTACAAGACAAAGAAAAGCATAATAAAAATAAATCATAAATGAAATAAATGCCATGACCTTCCATGACCTTGGTTGGGTGGCCAACCTCAAGGTCATGGAAAGGCATCCAATCATACAATGCCAAGTGGCATTGTATGATTGGATGAGTAATTAATATTAATTTATATTTGTTTTTATATATTAATTTTGATTTAATTATTTTTATTTATAATTTAGTTTTTAAAATTTATTTATTATAATAGAAAAATAAATATTGATGATTAAATAAAATTAACTATTTACGTTTATAATATAAAAATAATTTTATGATTAGATAAGAAATAAATATTAATTTCTACTAGATTTATTTATATTAATTTTGATTGTATTTTTTATTTATAATCTTGTTTTTAAAATTTATTTATTATTAAAAAGAAAAAAGTAAAAATATTTACTATTAAATAAAATTAATTAAATATTAAAAAATATAAAAATAATAAATATAATGTACAAAAATTATTTTTTTCTCTATAAATAGAGCCCAATATTGAAATGTTTTGTTATACAAATTACAAACTCTTCTTCTCTTCTCTCCCTTTCATTCTTTGGAGCTATGGATCCAAATTTTTTTAATTTGTTCAACTCCCAAAATTATTCAACATCGCAAAATCACCCAAACACACAAGATAACCCATCCCCCAATTATTTTCCAAACTTTGAACCATATCAGAATTCACAGCCATGTTCAAACCCTGAGTATGAACAAAGCTCTCGCTATTATCAAAATCCTTCACTTTCTCCCGATGTCAATCAAATCCCTACTTCTTAAGATGTTTCTATGTCAAAATTTAAGAAAAATCAGAAGGCTGCGAAAAATGTTTGGGGTGTGAAAGAAGATGTAGCATTTATGTCTTCTTGGATCTTTGTAAGCGAGGATAAAAAAAAACGTGGAAAAAATCAAAAGGGAGCCTCGCTATGGGCACGTGTGCATGAGTTGTACCATCAAACTCAGAAAGAAAGGCCGGATGAGCTCAACGAAAGAAACATCGAATCATTGAAAGGCCGTTGGAAACGACTTAATGAGAATGCAAACAAATGGGTTGCTGCTTGCAATGAAGTAAATGCCAGAAAAAGAATTGGAATGAACGAAAAAGATGTTGAGAAAGAAGCCCATGCAATTTATGAAGAACGGGGAAGCAAATTTCAAGACATTATTGTGTTTAATGAAGTTATGTCTAAATGTCCAAAGTGGGCTGTGACATTGCCTCATGATAGAACACGTTCTCGTCATGAAAACGAAGAAGACTATGAAGAAGAAATTGGTGAAAGCTCCAAAAGATCGAAGACTTCTGAAGATGTGGAGCATTTTGTATCTTCCAATCCGGAAACCCCGTCTACTGGATGTTCAAACATTTCCCGTCCCGAGGGCAGAGATAAGGCGAAATCAAAAGCCAAAGGTAAGATGTCAAATTATAATGTAGCTAATGAGTTTGCTGCATAACTTCGTGCACTGCGAATTACCCAGGACAATGAAATGGAGTTGATGAGAAATATGTCACAAGCTAAAATAGAACTGGAGTGCGAAAAGATACAAGTAACAAATTTGAAGATGAAGCACAAAACGTTGAATGCATTACTGGGAGAAGATCATTTATCACCAGAAGAAGAAGATTTGAAGCATCGGCTTATGGAGAGCCTTTTTGGGGAATGAATCAACCCTACTTTAATGTTATTTTCGTGCATGTAAGTCTTTCTCTGTATTTGTCCTATGCACTTATCACTTTTTACTTATTAGTTGTACTCGTCACATGCACTTGTTTCCCAATCAATTAATCTATATTCCCAAAAACCTAACCTATATGTTCAAAAACCTAACCTATATGTTCTAATGTGGAGAAGATGTAATTTTCGTATGGCCTAGTCAATTATTACTCACATGCACTTGTATTACGATCAATTAATCTATATTCCCAAAAAACCTAACCTATATGTTCAAAAACCTAATCTATATGTTCAAAAACCTAACCGATGTGTTCTAATTTGGAGAAGATGTAATTTTCGTATGGCCTAGTCAATTATTGCTCACATGCACTTGTTTCCCAAACAATTAATCTATATTCCCAAAACCTAACCTATATGTTCAAAAACCTAATCTATATGTTCAAAAACCTAACCTATATGTTCTAATGTGGAGAAGATGTAATTTTCTTATGGCCTAGTCAATTATTGCTCACATGCACTTGTCTTCCATTATGTCCACTAGTCAATTATTTACTATTTGTCGTTTTTTCAATGCTTTGGATTTTTTGTTCACATGCTCTTGTATCCTACTATTTATTTTTACTCTGTCATTTTTTCATTGCCTTGGTGTATTGCTCACATGCATTAGTTGGAATCCAATGCCCAACTTTGATGTACATATATGTGGTTTCTATGACAGAAAAAATTGCAAGAATTATATTTTCCTCTATTATTGTTAAAAGTGCTTGCTCTATCTATTACCATTGCCCACTTCATAAAAATGTCTCTCGATAGAAACTCTTCAACAAATTTAGATTCGAGCTCTAATTCTTTCCAACTCACTGAATATGAGGAATGGGAAGAATGTGTTCATGAACAAAATCATCAAGTCGATAGAATTATTGAGGATATGATTATAAGCAATCATAATCTCAATGTAGAAGTACCAAGGTCTCGAAGAAGACGGAGATACTGTAATAGGGAACGTGAGACTGGTGAGGAGCGTTTGATGAATGACTATTTCGTGGAGAGGCCGACGTACACTCCAGAGGTGTTCCGACGCAGATTCTGTATGCGAAGATCATTATTTAATCGTATAGTGGAGGCCATTACTGTGAATGATCCGTATTTTCAATGACGGCCTGATGCCACAGGGAGACAATCTCTTTCGCCATTACAAAAATGTACTACGGCAATGAGGGTGTTAGCATATGGCTCTTCGTATGATGGGGTTGATGAATACTTACGAATAAGCCAAACTGTGACAAAATATGCTCTTGCACATTTTGTAGATGGTGTTATCTCATATTTTAGAGAAATGTATCTCAGAAGGCCTAACGAGCATGACCTGGCAAGACTATTATATGTTGGGGAACAACGTGGTTTTCCAGGCATGATTGGAAGTATTGACTGCATGCACTGGGAGTGGAAAAATTGCCCAACCGCATGGGCAGGCCAATATACAGGGAGAAGTGGAAGTGCAACAATTATTTTGGAAGTTGTTGCATCGTATGATCTATGGATATGGCATGCATTCTTTGGAACACCAGGTTCATGCAATGATATCAATGTACTACACAGATATCCTATTTTTAATGATGTCTTAGAAGGTCGATCACCAAAAGTTAGTTATACAGTGAATGGTCATGAAAATGATAGAGCATATTATCTCACTGATGGCATATATCCTTCTTGGGCTGCATTTGTCAAGTCAATTATTTCTCCACAGAATCGAAAGCACAAGCTATTCGCTCAACACCAAGAGTCTGCTAGAAAAGATGTCGAGCGAGTATTTAGTGTTCTACAAGCTCGTTTTGCATTTATTCGGCGTCCATGTCTTGTTTGGGATAGGAATTTCATGGGAAAAATAATGATGGCTTGTATCATTATGCACAATATGATAGTGGAGGATGAACGAGATACATACCAAAATTATTACGATCCCACGGAATTTCTTACAGATACATCTACAACAACACAAGGAGAAGATATTGGATCATTCAACTACTCTACACAACGCATCTCGAATTTGTCCACTTACATGACTAGTAGAGAGCAACTTCGCAATAGAGAAGCTCATCATGCCCTTCAAAATGACTTGATTGAGCATATATGGACAAAATTTGGATCCCCTGAATATGAAATTTGTATTTCTTTTGTAATAGAAAATATAATGTTTTGTTTATGTATTTCTAGCTTGGTTAATTATTTTAATTATAATGTTAAGTGTTTTTAATTCGATTATTATTTTAATTTATAATTTTAAAATTTGACACATTTTTAATTAAAAATATGCATTTAGAATATAATTTTATAAATATATTCATACACTTATGTTTGTCTGTATTAGTTATGTTAAATTTATATTAAAATATTGAAATAATATGTATTTAAAAACAAAATAAAATTAGAATTGAGTTGGGTTGGCTTGGATTATTGATGATAGTCAAAATTAAATTTAGTTGTGGGTTGTGTAGGTTGAGGAAAGAGAAATTAATATTATATTAAAAAGTTGTGTTGGATTGGTTTATGAATGGGAATAGTCTCATACCGCATTCTCGGTATCTTTTTTGGTAGGTATGTATTTTTTGGTAGGTATGTAGGATAGGGTACGGTTCCCCTGCTGATTCAGCAGGGGCTGAATGGGTGAAACCAAAGCATTAGTGTGCTAGTTATACTTTTTTTAAGTATGATTACAGTAATTAAGGGAATCTTAAATGCATTATGGTATTTTAGGTTAGTCAATATTTATGATTTATTGTATCCTAGATTTATGGAACCCAGTCATTTTTTTCCTCGTGGAACCTAGTAATTTTCCCTATTTACATTCACTTTTTCATTTCAAGAGTAACTCTGACTCCCCACTTTTACTCTTCCCCATCACCTCATCCTCAACCGGAGGTTACCGTCATGTGCTTGGGTAAACCGTCCTATTTTATTCACCGGAAGACACTGGCGCCGTCGCCGCTGCCTATTGATGGAAGTCGCCGCAAATTTCCAACGGAGGTCGCTGCTTGCAAGGTTAGGATTCCTATTTGGAATACGAATGTTTTTTTTTGGTTTATTTTAGGTTTTTGTTTGTTTGTTTGGTTTGGAGTTTATTCACCGGAAGATAACTATTTTATTCGCCGGAGACACTTTTGCGCTGCCTATATGATGGAAGTCGCCGAAGATTTCCAAAGGAGGTCGCTCCTTGCAAGGTTAGGATTCCTATTTGGAATACAGATGTTTTTTTTTTTGTTGATTTTAGTTTTATTGTTTGTTTGGGTTGGGTATTAGAAGTAGTGGTCACACCGTTTTTTCTTAAAATGGATTTTGGTGTAATAATGGTGGTTGCGGTCCAACTGTTGTTACTATTTGTTTGGTTTGTCTTAAGCAGTAAGCATTTGGTTATGTAAGAGGGATTTTTTTTTTCAGACCACCCACCGAAGGGATAAAATTATTGGACCGAAGGGGATAAAATTATCCAATTTGCGTATTTGAATTTATAATTGTGCTGGTCATCTGGTGTAGAGGTCTGTTTGTGCATATTTGATTTATAATTGTGCTGGTGTAATGATCTGTATAATGCATAATTTTCTTTTATAAATGTGCGGGTGTACTAGAATGTCTGTGTTTGATTTTCTTTGTAATTGTGCTAGTGTAGTGTTTTGTCTGTGTTAAAGTTATTGTATACCTCTGCTGGTATAGTGATTTGTCTGTGCATGCTTTAATTTAATATATATGTGCTTCGTTTACTAGTCTGCCTATGTGCCATGCACCCGATACATGCAGTATATTTATATGTGTTGTGTTGACTTGCAATAATGATGATGATGCGTTCATAGTGTGATGGTAAATTGTGACATATGTGATGGTATTCATAAACATGAAATGAACTTGTCCTTTCATATTCCAAACTTGTACATGATATAAGTATATTATGTTGTGTGCTAATGTTTGCAGAAGTATGTGTTGGTTTCCTCAAATGTGTGTGATGGTTGTCTTATATAGTGGCTTTGGAAATAAAAATTTTGGGATATTATGTATTGTTTCAGGTTTTTCTATGTAATTTTTATTCAATAGTTTACAGAATTTATGTCCAACTTTTGTATGAAAAGAGTTCAATTTTTGCTTGATGCCTTTTTAATCCACCAAACACATACATGTGTTATTATTTTGTGTATTTATGCTCTATGCCTTTAGTTAAGTACAAACTATTGTCGTGCTAATGTCCTCACATATATGTGATGTGTACTGAATATGTATGTGATGGTATTATCATGTATACTAACTATGTATGGATTGGCTTTCATGTAATAATTTTTTCATCTTGTTATCTATGACTCCAACATGCCAGGGATGCCATGAGCAAGGATGAAAGGGTAGAGTTTCTCGAGAAGGAGATAGAGAGGCTCGACAAGCTAATGGAGGAGCACTATGTTCACTTGCAACAACTTGAAACCTAACGGAGCTATGAAACTCGGACACCCTCCTATGGGTCGAGAATCTGCCTCGGATACGACTCTATGCCGGACACGACACCGGACACGTGTCCGGCAACGACTCCGGTTACAGGACACGGACTCGACTTTTTTGGGAGAAAGGAGTCGGCATGGATGAGGGGGATGGAGATGGCAGACGCGTTCTTGGTCGGAAAACAGAAAATCCGGCGAGCGGCGAAAAGGAGCACCAAGAAAGCGGCGGATCGGAGATTGCTGGACGAAGGTGGTTGAGTGGCGGCGAAAGCCCAAAGGGTTGGAGACTGTGTGCTGTAGAATGGGTGACTGGAGGTAGAGACGAGGGAGACAGGAGAGTGGAGGAGTTTTCAGATTTTGGACTGTGCTTTAGAATGGGTGAATGGGGAGACTGGAACGACGAGGGATTTCAGATTTTGGAGACTGGAGGAGTTTTTTGATTTTGGGGACTGGAGGAGTAATAATTACACGCGTTTTTTTGGGGACTTGAGGAATAATAATTACACACAACTGGAGGAGTAATAATAGGGTTAGGGGCTGTGCTCAATCCCAATTGTGGGACTCGAGATAAAAAGTTTTTTTTGGTAATTGAGTAGTTTGATTAGATTGACATTTCTAAGATATGATATTTTATTTAAATATGATATCCTAATTTATTTGTTTTAATTTAGCAAAAAATATATGTTGTATTTTAATTTATGATTATGATATGGCATGTGCTCCCACTATATTTTTAATTAAACTCTTTTGCTTGGACTGTATGGGGTTATTTTCTTTAAATTTAAGTATTGATGGATTATTATTATTATTATTATTATTATTATTATTATAATATATAAATTGAGTGTCCAATATTATTTTTCCGACAATCCGAATCGTGTCCGTATCTTGAAAATGGTCAACACACTTGTTTGACCGTGTCCCCATATCCCTAAATTTTAAAAATTGAGTGTCGACTCCTCCGATTCCCGAATCGTGTCCGACACTCAAAAGCGAGTCCGAGTAACATAGTAACGGAGAGCCATGGATGTTGAGTTTTGTGGTATGCAGGTACTGAAATCGGCCCAACGTGATGATCGTGGTATGAAACAAAAGGTGGGGGCGCATGACACTATGGCACATTAAAGGCTTCGTCTTCATGACAAGTAGTTGCATTCGGGCACATACAATTTTTATATGGAAATTTTTTTTACTATTTATTATGGTAATATGGAGACATTGATGATAGTGCGAGGTTTATTGTCATGATTATTTGTTAGTATGGTGTTACTTTTTTGTCCGGATTTTGATTTATAGATGTAAGCATCGGAGGACATGTTACTAGTATTTTCCTTGTTTGGTATTTTCTTCTCATGTTCAAACTGGTTGTTTATTATGGGGTATTTATGGGTTGTGTGGTTAATAGTCGTGTGATAGTTGTTATTTCATTTTACTAAATTTTTGTTTTATTTTGTGGTTTATCCGGTTGTTGCTAAGTGATCTTTTATTTGGTAAATTAGAACACATGTAGCTCAAAAGTTGTCACTCTGTAAAATTAAGCTTCTTTTATATTCATTCTATATCATTGATATGTGGTGACTTTTGTGGAGACTGTATACTAACACATCGGTGGGTTACCTGTTACACATCACATTTACGTAATTAAAACATCATACAATGCTTAACATTTCAGCACATCGGGAAAGCATGCCACATTAAAGTACGATGATTAAAGACATATTTACAAACCCACCATCACAGTCATACAAACCATAGCACATATAACAATATAAAGTAGCACACTTGACGCATATAAATGACATAGTCAAAACGGGTCGTATTAGTCTAACTGAGTGATACAAATGCATGTTCTGACGAACTCAATGTTGGTGTATTCTATATATATACACACATTTTGTAATGTATCCATCACCCTCAAACAAACAAAATTTTAATTGCATAAAAATAATCAGCACACATAGATCACACACCATAAATTCACTCCACAAAAATTAAACAATATCAATTTAAAATATCAAATAGATGGGAAAATCCGTGGTTATAAATCCAATGCTATAAGCATCATTTTTGCAAAGAAGCCTGCTACAATTTTCTCCCTTCAAATTAAAAGTTCGAAGTGTTTCACATGTGAGTATTTTCCCTCCGTCATCAACTCCATCGTCGTCTTCATTATTGCATTCCGCATCACCGACATTGTCATCTTCAAATTCCAAATTTAGCACATCATCAACAGTGTGGTCCGACGATGTCTCATCGTCCTCAATGGGAGTTAAGATCGAACATACTTGTGGTGCTAGACTGCTCTTTTTACGACGTGATGGAGTTTGTTTTCGGCCTACGCCGGGAAACGCATGTCATGGTGCTAATCACTGCTTTCACCGCTTAACTATTAGGGTTTGATGTCATGAGGCGGACTCTTCACCTACATCAATTCACATTTATTGACTATTTTAATATTTGACAATTACTTCCGGTAATGGTGGATTTATTTGGGGAAGAATATTTAGAACTTCCATAATTTGCAAATGTAACGGAAATGGTATGTTTCTAACTCCACCCTCCATAGTAGGGGTGAGAATAGGTCAGGCTACCCGACAGGGGCTATGGCCTAGCCTACCGAAGGCCAGACCAGGCTTTTTTTATAAACAGGCTAGGCTTAGGCTAATTTAAAAGCCTATTTAGCTAAATAGGCCCAGGCCAGGCTTAATTAAAAGCCTTTTAGGCCTACCAGGCCGGCCTATTTATCATATTATTAGTCTATTTATGTTTATTACGTAGGTATATGTCGTATTATTAGTATTATATTATGTAAATGTAATTATTAATTTGATCTTATATAGATTTTCAAATATTTATGAGTTTTTTCTCGTAAATAAATAATTTTGGATGAAAAACTTGCCCAAGTGAACGAACAAATTATGTCTCCCAACCTTATAATTACATCCGAATATATATAAAAAATATTTAAACTTATTTCTAAAATAGGCTTAATCAGGCCTTTAAAAGGCTTAGAAGCTGGCCTATTTAAATAAATAGGCCAGGTTTAGGCCTATAACATAGGCCTATCAAAGGTAATAGGCCAGGCTCGGGCTTATGAAAATCGACATAGGCTCAGGCCGTACAAGCCTAGGCCTAGCCCGGCCTAGCCTATTTCCATCCATACTCCTAGGGTTGTGCAAATTTCGGTCGAAACCGAACAAACCGACCGAACCGAACCGAATTTTGCAATTTGGTTCGGTTTTTGGATTTCGGTTTGGTTTTTGGTTTTGAAAATCCAAAATTTCGGTTTTCGGTTCGATTTTTTGTTTTTAAAAATCTACAATTCGGTTAACCAAACCGAACCGAAATTTGAATTATATATTAAAAAAATATATAAAATATATTATGCCATTGTATAATAAACACAAAATAATACCCCTATTTGGTGACTGTTTGTGTGGATGAGAATTGAAAACTACTGTTGAGAGTTTTGAGACTTTTATACTGTTTTGTATTTGAACTATTCGGTGACTGTTTCTTTATTTTGTCATTTCATTTGTGTGTAACTTGAACAATGCAATTTGGAATGGTTTACTATTATGCACTCATAGTTATATGTAGATATGATGTTTTTATTTAATAGGGCGAATTTACAGGTTTGAAAATGGTAATAAAGATATTTTGATCAAAAAATATTTTATTTTTTAGAAAAATAGTTCGGTTCGGTTAACCGGTATAATCGAATCGAAATATTTTGGTTTGGTTATTTCGGTTTTGGTTTTTAGAAAAAATTCGGTTTTTAATTCGATTTTGGAGTTTGGTTCGGTTCTGTTAACCACCGTCCACCGATGCACACCCCTACCTACTCCAAATCACCATTATTGCAACACTCTAGAACATTCATTCAGCGGGTGCTGCAAGATAGCACCCTAACCGATCCGATGTAGGATATGCTGTATATTGGTATTTTCCCGACGACTGATTGTGTATTCTTGTTGGTGTCTTCCTCAACTCAACCAAGAGCAACAGTATCCGGTCACCACCGCCACTGCCACGCACCGCACACCGCGCACATTCAGGTTGTGTGAAATCTTGAATCAAGAAATGGGAACGAATGAAAAGTCATTAACTCACAAAAGCTGTAGCAACACAAGAGCTGATTTGTGATATTTATGTTTAACCTATTTTATTTCCACTACGCAAACAGGTAGAGATAACCGAACCTTCAGAACAGAACCAAAATCCCCAATTATCAAAACCCTAGAGAAAGCATGAGTGAAAGGCCAGTCCCGAGAAGGGAGAGTCCATGGGGGGTGTCCGAGGGATACCATCGCGAGCCAAAAGCCCACAGATGCAATGATCGTGCAGAGGATGTTATCTATGTACGCCAATTATGCTGTTTTCTCCAAAATTTTGAATTGTTTGGTTTGGACTGCAAAATCGAAGTATCAATCTTTTGTTTGGAAAAAATGGTGAATTTTATTGTGCCAATGTTAATCTCTGGTTATTGTATGTTACTGGGAAATCCATGCCTGAGCTTGGTTAGACGATCTTGTTCTGTGTGAAAGGTCATTTTTCGATTGAATTTCTGATTTATGGACACTTTTTGGTGAGGGATATGAAGAACCTTCTCTTAATGTTAACAATGTGACTCATTGGAGTTTGTAGAATTTTAGCTGTATTCAATTGTTAAGGCTTTTATGTTTCTTGGGGCATGTTTTTCATTCGGTGCTTTTGTTTGGTTTATTAACTAATTGTTGAGTGATTTTCTTCAGATGAGGCCTATTGTATTGTCTTGTTACTGTCGTGTAATTAGATAAGCTTTGCTCTATTTGACAATTTCATCCATTGATTTGTTGAATTGTACTTTGATTTGATCGTATGAGTAATTAATCTTTAATTACGTCCATTCCCAGTCTATCTGATTTATGTGCTTATTTTGATTAAATTATTTACCTTGACTTGTTGCGCAATCCAAAGTTTAACTCCAAAAATTTCCCAGTTTATTTTTTATGTTTAATAATTCTTGTCATTTCCCAATATGAAGAAGATCCTTTGTGTTTCCAAAATACTTTTCGCTGGTTTGAAATTCTATTTCATGTGTATTATTTATGGACAGTTTATTTTTCGCTGGTTTGAAATTCTAACATTTGTGTACTGGATATTTAATGGATGCAATTTATTGGCTTTTCTTTTATGGCTAATTGTAAACATGGCAGTCTTTGCATAATTAATAATGGGCTAGTGCAGTTTTTTATGCGCCTCTCTATACTTGTTATTATGTTCGTTCGCACGAATAAGTATATAGAGTTTACCATTCTAAGTTAAGCAGTTGACATATTCTGGATCTGATGGTTTTGTTGTCTATGTAGGCATGTTTTGAAGGGAACCCTTTCAAAACAATTCCGGGGCCCTTCAAGCTATTTTGGCAGTGCATGCGTTCAAAACCAGGGTAAAGTTTTCTGAAAAGCTTTCTGCTTCTCACTTGGTGTTGGTGCGTTTGGTTCTTCTAATGAATTATTTGAACGTTGAAAACCTGTGCATGGTCATATAGATCATTTCTAGGGATGCTTGCTGAATTTTGCAGAAGCATCAATATACGTGGGCTTGTAGGACAAGGACAAAGAAGTGCTCGGTAGATGATCAAACAGCTTTTTTAGCCGTATAAATTGAGAAATCTAAAATGCTATTTTCGAAAAGGGGGTAACGCAGTGTGTTAATATAGCTTTTAGTTTTTCTATATATTTTTATACTAAAACCAACAATTTTGCCAAACACATTAGTAAAAACCACTAATAGTCAAATCAGCTGATTCGTGAAGGAAACAAATGAAAGAAGAAGAAAAAAAAAAAGAAAAAAGAGACACTAGTTGACTGCTATCAGTTGCATCCTACCTTCGATCATATCAAAGAATGACCATGTCACTCTTTTTTATTGATTACTAAATATCCAGGCACATTGCCCATGCATATTTATGAAAAATATATTCTAATTCTAATTGATATACTTTTAAACTTTTTAAAGATGATTGATATTATACTTTTGAATTTTTTAAAGATGATGATGAGCATAATCAGTTCGTCAGTATTGATGGCAAATCTCATTGTCACTGACAACTATATAGGACTGGCCTTTTTCTCTCATTTACAGTAAACCACCCTGAATTTAGTAAGACAACATTCGGATTGACTAAAGTGGGTTTGGATTGCACCGATTGGGTCTAACTCTAGCTCAGGTTGAGTCTTAGCACAGAGCAATTTGTCACAGCATTATCTATGTATGAAATTCGGGCGCATAACCTCACCTTAGCAAAAGCAATTTGCTTATATATATCATCCTAAACTATGAGTTTGTTTTGTGTTATCCACTGCTTCGCTTGCATATTATTTTGTCCAGTTTCTGTATATGCATTCTTCACGTTTGATTTTCTATTGAGGTAATTTGATGAGGACCGGGTTTTATGATTGGTATGCAGAGAAGAGCCGACTGAGCCATTCTACTACTTGGACCTTGAACCACCAAAAAGGAATGAAAGCAACACAAGTACGACATCATAATATTATGTTGGGCAGGTTTAATTTGGACGTATCTTGCTATCTATGGTAAATCTATAATTCTGATCATTCTATCAATTGGTAGCTGGTGGTTTTCTATGATTACTACACTCGGCCTCTTTTCAGAATAATATGTGATCAGCATTTACGTTTGTATCCCTTTTTGGGGAAATTTTGTCTGTTGAATACGTTGTCAAGTTTATCGTTCTTTTGCTAAATAAATAATCTTCCCTTGTAATTTTGGCTGCACAATTAATTAGCCCATCCTGCTGCATTTCGCAATTGGACTGGTTTTGAGTGCCATAGCCAATGCTGTTTGGAATGTTGTTTAATTCTGTGCTGCTATATCATATCGCTATCTATTTCCAGTGTGCTTTGCATCACCTCTGTGCCTGCTAGCATCTCATGCATTGCCGTCTGTTGTTGCCTGTTGTTGGTGACAAGATACACCGCTCCTCCAACCAATCTTGGAATACAATAGCGACATGTGTGTGTCTACACTATGTAGTGCAATGCAATAGAAACAACAGCGGCATATCAATTAGGATCTAGTAGATTGTAAGGAATGTGAGATCATTGTATGCTTAATCTACGTTTGTTGGACAAGTCTTAACACTTAGTATTATCGATAAAAGCAATGCATCATTAAAACTTGCTACATGTAGTAATAAACTTCCATTGCATAAAACCTCATGGCAAACAAGTGCTAAAGCGAAATCTAGCTTTAAAAAATCATCTGAGAGCTGCTATAAGAACGAGCTTATGTATAAAAAGAACATATAATGTCACAGCTATAATCAATCTCATTTGATATGATGAGCGTGAGCGTCACTCTCTGTGGTGTATTCAGACATCATTCGAAATTTCGGATACCATTTTTTCCTTCTTTTATTACAAAAATGGAAAGATGCTCTTCCGGAGTCTTGACAATTCTTTCGTTGCCAAGAAGCTACAAAAACCGCATGAAAAATCTCCACAACAATTTTGGGGGATGTATTCTAGAAATGGAAAATTTATTCTCACATTTACGATCTGCAGAAATTCACTTCATGACCAATCTCTCTACTGCTTAATAAGCTGTCTAATGACGTACGGAAGAATGCCGCCATTGTTGAAGTATGCCAACTCCACCTAAAACATGAAAAATATATGTGTCAAAAACTTGTACTGCAAACATCCCAGGTCACAAGCGTCGACTACTCTGTTTGTGGGAATTGACAAGTTTCGACTACCCGAATATCGGGTAATGGACAACTATAAATGAAGGAAATAGTTGACCCAAGGTGCACAATTTTTCTAATTTATGGTCGAACTCAAAAGTTTCCTCTCTGAACTGAACCTTGAACTTATGTAGCTTAAAGCCTTAAAACCTTGAGCCCCGACTTGAGCTCAAAAGATATCAAGTTCAAGCTTCACAAGCCATGAATGGGAAGAGGGGCTCCATCTTGAGTTGAACATTTGTTTATTGAGCCTATGTGTCAGCTCGGCTCATCTTATTTATAGTGCCTATTCTCGTGCGTGTTATTTGAAGAACTAAAACAACAAATTCAGAGCAAGGGTTACCTCAGTATCAAAACGAACGGTGCATGTGAATCGTTTCCCTGAGTCGGTATGGACAGATACATCTTGGCCTGGTCTGATGTCTGACAACTTGGTTGGAAGATCAATAGTGTAGCGCTCCTGGCCAGTTAGCCCTAAGGAATCGGCATCCTCACCAGCCTTGAAGCATAGTGGAATAATTCCCATCCCTACGAGATTGCTTCGGTGAATCCTTTCAAAGCTTTTTGCTATCACTGCTTTTACTCCCTGCACAAAGATCGCACCAAATCATGTTATTTCAGATTTCCAAAATGTCATATCCTCAAGAGAATACACTTCTTAACTTTGATGCATCTTCACTATAACAAAGACATTGGCTGCAATATGTAATATTGCAGGCACTTGTTTAGTAATTTCCCGTGTATAATGATATGAACTCAATGTTGTTAAATTGCTCCAATGTGACTTACCAACAACATTGGTCCTTTGGCGGCCCAATCTCTTGAGCTTCCACTTCCATACTCTGCTCCAGCCAAAATTATTGTGTCCTGTCCTGCAGTCTTGTATTTCTGAAAGTCGCATTTTAAACAAATTCATGTCACGGAATATCTAGAAATAATTAAAATAAAACCTAACAATATACAGAAGGTATGCTGAACTCACCATTGCAGCATCAAATACATAGAGCTTTTCGCCACTTGGGATATGGACTGTCTTCGGGCCAACTTCCCCATTCAACAATTTGTTGACTAGACGGATGTTTGCAAAAGTTCCCCTAGCCATGATTTCATCATTACCACGTCGACTACCATATGAGTTGAAATCCTTACGATCAACACCGCGCTCCATGAGGAACTTAGCAGCAGGACTATCCTTGTGAATGCTGCCAGCTGGCGAGATGTGGTCTGTCGTAATGCTGTCCCCAAAGTTCAATAAGCAGTAAGCATCCTTTACACCAATTGGGCCAGGAGGATCCATTGTCATGTTCTTGAAGTATGGGGGCTCATGGATGTAAGTTGAATTTGGGTCCCAAGAGTACAGTTTGGATGCTGGTACTGATAACTGATTCCACATTGGGTTGCCCTCTGTGATGGCCTCGTATGTGCTCTTAAACATATCGGGCAATACACTCGATTGAACCACCTAAGAAGGGACAAGTTGTGTTACCAGAAAGACATTTACCAAATATACCCCCCACCATAAATGTTAAGAAAGTAAGGAAATAATATAAAGAGGATTAAAAAGGTCCCATATTTCACAATTTGGCACTTTGATTCTATGTGCAAGACAGTGAAGTGACATAATTCTAAAATAATTGTTTGTTGGAAATGAAAATGTAGTCATCTCAGCAATTGACTAGCAATTCCCATCCTTTGATGGCAGAAATTGAATCGCCAGCAATAAAAGAACTGGATGGCCAAATATTGATTATTCACTTAAATAAATTGCTAGTGCAAATATTGAAACCAAAATGTGGAATGGGCTAAAAGGTTAAAGGCCAAACAATTCTTACAAGTTACAACTAACTCATTAGAAAATGTGCCTACCTGGGCTACTTCTTCAGTCGAGGGCCAGATATCCCTGAAATAAACATCTTGGCCATCCTTCCCTTTGCCAATCGGCTCTTTTGCAAAGTCAATATCAACCTGTCAAAATAAGCGACAAAACCCATTCAAAAAGCAGTGACCTGTGTGTGCGCATCCAGTTATGCCAATAAAAAGTAGGTTCTTCATCACCCTTGCAATGATAAATAAAATGTTTGATAACCGAGAAACAATTCTGAAAGTATATGTAAATGATCACAAACCGTGCCAGCAAGCGCATAAGCAACAACTAGAGGTGGGGATGCGAGATAGTTTGCTCTAGTCAAAGCATGCACACGTCCCTCAAAGTTACGGTTTCCGGAAAGTACTGCAGCAGCAACAATATCTGCATATGACAAGCCCAGAAACAATTAGAACACAGCAAACTCAACATAGTTGACACAAAGAAAGAAACTAGAGCCCAGCTAAATTTTGAGTTAGTTTGACTTACCATTTTCTGATATAGCAGCAGCAACCGACTCATCCAAATCCCCAGAGTTTCCAATGCAAGTTGTGCAGCCGTACCCCACAATACCAAAACCTTGCTCATTCAGGTATTTCTGTAGCCCACTGCATTTCAAAAGAAAATACTATGTGCTTTTGCATAGGGGCAAAATATTGGAATTATGAAACTAATATCACGAGGAGTACCTCTTCTCCAGGTATTTTGTAACAACCCCTGAACCAGGAGCAAGACTCGTTTTTACCCATGGTTTTACCTGATAGATGTTTTTAGCCGTGAGGCAATATATTCATTTGAAAAGGCACAACATAACAAATGGGTACATGTTGATAAAATCACAACCTGAAGACCAAGTTCACATGCTTTCTTCGCTACAAGTCCAGCCCCAAGCATCACACTGGGGTTTGATGTATTTGTACAGCTTGTAATAGCAGCAATCACAACACTACCATGCTTAAGCTCTGCAGGTTGTCCGTGGAATGAAAACTTAGCTACCTTTTCTTGTGCCTCCTTTGGCACCGCAAAGCCCTATGTCGCAGTTAGAAGTTAAATTATTATGAAAGCACTCAAGACACAATATGAGAATCTGCATATGGGGACAAGTCCTCACCTTGAAACCGACTTTGCTGTCAAGGCAAGAATGCCAATCGGCTTTCATTTCTTTCAAAGGGACTCGGTCATGAGGCCTGTCAGGAAAGTACAATTAAATCCAAAAAAAAAGAAACAAATCACTCCCCACTGTTGTACTAAGACAAACCTTTTAGGTCCAGAGATACATGGCTCGACATCTTCCAGGTCCAGGTACAAATTAGACGAGTATACTTTTTCTTGTTGAGGCTGTCATTCGAGCAAAATTATATGTTGATTACGGAGAGAGCTTTAAATAATTATATCATGACAATCGTCATAAAAGTTTACCTCATTGTAGTCTACAAACATTTTGTTCGCACGAAGATAAGCTTCGATCATTGACACCTATAAACATTCAGAGGTCCGAAATTGCTCAAGCTTGTAAAACAAAAAATATGGGAAAAAGAAAGAAAATTGTACTTACAGTCTCGTCGCTTCTGCCTGTTAATTTCAGGTATTGTAAAGTAACATGATCAACTGGGAAGAACCCCATGGTGGCACCATACTCAGGAGACATGTTGGCGATGGTGGCCCGATCAGCTAATGAGATTTTGCCCACACCTTCGCCTGAACACAAGTATAGAGACTGTTACAACCTCTTAACACTTAACAGATAGATTTCATTTGAAGCACTCAGATTAAGCTATATTTACCATGAAACTCGACAAATTTTCCAACAACACCATGCTTCCTTAACATTTGTGTTACTGTTAAAACCAAGTCAGTGGCAGTGACACCATCCCGCAATTTCCCAGATAACTTGAATCCAACTACACCCGGAAGCACCATGCTCATTGGCTGCATATAACAAGATCGTTTAACACTCATTTCATCCAAAATAGAACATGATGAAAGTTGAATTTTAAACCATGCATTGAGCCCCAACATAATTTATATTAGTACCTGACCAAGCATTGCTGCTTCTGCTTCAATACCTCCAACACCCCAACCAGCAACTCCCAACCCATCAATCATGGTGGTGTGGGAGTCTGTCCCGACCACACTATCTGGATACAGTACGCCATCATGGTTGAAAACAACCCGCCCAAGATATTCAAGATTAACCTAAAAGTTAGGTTCAAAAACAACTCAGCATATGTTGACATCAAGATAGAAGAAAATGGCAGCACATTCAAAATTATGCAGTCATATAATAAACATAATCCATACATACAATTGAGGAAGAGACATCCAGAATTCCAAATTAGGAAATTATTCTAATTTGCCAATACCTGGTGCACTATACCCGAACCGGGAGGAACAACAAGCATGTTTTGGAAAGCTTTAGAGCCCCATTTGAGGAAAGCAAATCTCTCTTTGTTTCTCTGGAATTCAAGCTCCATATTTGCTTGAACAGCGTTTGCAGTTCTTGTAACATCCACCTGAACGGAGTGATCGACAACTAGATCTACTGGAACCTGCGACATCCCATCAGAGACAAGATCAATGATGAGCACAATCTCACAGAAACTATACATCCTAAATAGCTGGTTCTGAATTCACAGAATAATTTATGAGCTAGGGAAAGGAAAAAGGAGAAATGTCAAGCAAGGCTCTCAAACTAATCCACTTCAGCAACAACCGATAACAAGATTAATTTAAAGGAAGATTAAAACAAGTATGGATTTCAAAATGTTGGATAAACCCAAAACTAAATTATAAATCCGTTTATCAACTAAAAATTTTGTGCTTGAAAGCCTAAAATTGGTACATATATTTCAGTTAGTGCTAAGTGATAGTTATTATTATTATCTCACATTATTTGGCATGGAACATTCAGCTATATGTAATTAATTACAATGATGTAGTTTTAGTTATCATACAAACTTATCCAATACAATATGAAGGCCATAAAGTCTAGGTCATATTTGACATATCATTTACTATAACTTAACCTTAATGGTGTAAGTTCATTAAGTGTGTTTGATAATTGTAACGACGATGATTTAATTGATTAAATAGAAATTACGAGTCAAATAAAGACCAGAAATGAGTGATTTGAATTTCATTTAGTTCAATTTTTTTTCTTTTTTTTCTTAACAACCTATACAAGCTAGGAAATAGTTCAATTATTTTTTAAAAATCGACAATAATTATAATCATTAATTTCATTAATTTAGATATTTAAATATACCGCTTCATGAGATAATTCAGACTTCAGAATTCAAATTTAGACCAATTCAGTATTATTGAAAGGACACATAGAGAAGTAGCTAAAAAATATTATGTTCTTAAAAGCCTAAAATTTACATACTTCTCATTTGCTCATAAGCATAATGAATTAAGTATTAATTCTTCTCATTAACTCTATTTGCGAGGGAAATTCATCCCCACAGAATCAATTTAGAAGAGGTAATTGTTGCTATCATACAAACATATCCAATTAAAATTTGAAGTTATGCAGCTTAAAAGTTAAAACACACTTCTCTCATTAAGCACTAAATTTAATGTTTGTTTGAAAACAAAAATGCCCCAACTTAATATAGAATCCGAAAATTGATTGATAAAATGTCAATATAAAATCAAACATAGGCTCATGGATAAATTTAAGAGAGTAAAGAATCAGCAGCACTGTAATAAATCAGTGACTTACTAATTTGATAATGGTTAATCTTCAAACTCAAACTTTGGTAATTTATCAAGGCAGTCTAAGTATTCAATAGTTTCTCAAACTATATATAAATAACTGGTGAAAAACAATTCAAATGCAGTCCAAATATTCAATATGTTATCAAATTATACTCCCTCCATTTCTTTGCATATGTTCCATTTGCATAGTTAATAGTATTCACTATTCATTGAGTAATTTTAATTCAACTTTTTAGAGTAGTTATAAAAGATAAAACATAGTCACAGTCAAGTGAGATATTGGATTCGTCTAATAACATAGTTTTAGGATACCAAATTCTTATAATTTTTATTTGTATAAAATTTGAGTTATTAATGGCTAAAAATGTATCTTCGATTGCGTGAAATGCAGAAATGGAACACATTAGAAAACGGAGGGAGTATCTAAATAACTGTTGAAAAACAATTCAAAATATCTTGCATCTGAAAGCAGACAGGAAACAAAATAGTATACATACCAGTGGATTAATCTTGTTAGAGTCACTACCAAGATTATTCATTGCATCACGCATGCAGGCCAAATCAACCACAGCAGGTACACCAGTAAAATCCTAACAACAAAAGTTTGTTTCAGATATATTCTGCTTGTACATCGCAAAAGAGTTGATATCACAGTAGTAGGACCAAAACAAATACCTGGAGAAGTACACGAGCAGGCTTGAAGGGAATCTCAACTTGATTTTTGGAAGTATGTTCCCAGTCAAGAATTTTCTCAACATCTTCCTTGGTTACTTGGAAACCATCACAGTTACGTATAGCAGACTCAAGCAGGATTCGAATAGAGTAAGGCAACTTATCTGTCATCACAGGGCAAATACATAAACCATCACTTGTATTCAAAATTAAGTAGCCTTTTGATACTTGGAAATTGAAAAACGGATAGGAATGATTCCCGCAGTTATGCTTGGACTCGGAATACGAATTAAAATTTTGGAATTATTATTCGCGAAATATCACGATCAGTCTCAACGCACACACAAATCCTCAGAAACACGAATGCAATTCCACAAACAGCATGTCATTAGAGTAACATATACAATCTCAAGGATAGCAAAAAACAATTACCTATTCTCGGATCATTTAGAGCAGGCAGGCTATAGAATTTGCCAAATTCTCCACCACCAGGTTTTGGCAGGCTAGTAAAAATCCCACTGAAAGCATTCTCGGAAGCTGAAACAGAGAATTCATTCACAGTAATTTTAATATACAAAAAGCAATTACACTAAACAAATTTAATACCACAAAATAATAGATGAAATCTTTGCATGAAATATAATATGGAATCAAAGTCAATTATTAGCAGTAGTGTGATGGAGGAATAATTCATACAGAACAAAAGGCATCTTTCATTCAAACTTTTATATAAGCCTACAAAGCAAAACGAATAAAGTATAAAAGCCGAAACCACAATTCATTATTTACACGACAGCAACAACTCATTGATTATGTTTTACTTTCTTTCATTTGCTTCTATATTACTCTTAAGTTATTCCCGCTGCTGAGAGTGTCAACATTCTAGAGATCTTCAGCACACATGATCAATCATTTTCACTTCTATTGGCGAGTAGTACCCCACTTTTACCCGATTCGTTCATTACAAATTTTACCCAAGTTAAAAGATTAAAAATAAAAACTTTGAATAAAAGTCCACTCAATGCTTTAAAAGCCCATAGCTTTTGACCGGTGTTTCGAAAATTCTCCCGAAAAATAGGAACAGTAAAGCTAACGCCCCCACAGAACCAAAAAACAAAATCCATGATCAAACAAAAAAGTCCGTATTCAAAGACTGAAAGTAATTATTAAAAAAATTTTAAAAAAATACCCACCCATAGTGGAGATCGAGCGGTGGAAAACGGAATCAGAAGCAGCAGAGGCAGCGATTCTGATCTGTGCAGTGAGACTGGTCGGCGATTTCCACTCACCGCCGTGGCTCCACCTTGTCGAGGCGGTCAAGTAACCCAAAGATCTGTGCTGCTGGCGCTGCACTTGACGGGCAAGGCCACAAGAATTGGCAGCGGAAGCGGGCGAGGGAGAGGGAGAGGGAGTGAGATGGGTTTTATAGAGAGAAGAAGAAAAGGACCTTCCGCCAGAGCGCGAAGAGTGGGAAGCTCTTCGGAGGAGCGCGGAGGTGCCACTAGCTATATACATGATTGGAAACCACGATCGAATCAATCAATTATTAGTGACAGAAACCGCCAAAACCGAAATCGAAAATCGGAAAATCCAATCCGGAGGAGGGTATGGGCGAGAAGGGAATGGGGTGGTATATAGGAGAGCGTGCCGAGGCGATGGGAGGAATGGGAAGAAATTGACGAATTGAAGAAAGGTAAAATGGTGGTGGGCTTCCAGGTTCGTAGTAGGCGGAATTTATGGAGAGGAGAAATTGAATTGGTATTCGAGAATTGGGGAATTGGGGGAAATGGGCGCGTGTGGGGGACACGAGGACAGAAGCCCGAATTTTATTACACAAGTAATTTCTGTTATGGTAAATTATGACCCAGACCCCTCTTAAAATTTTTTCCCTTTTTTTTTGGCCTCCATTTTAATTTTATTACACTTTGTACCCATCACATGTTTGACTTAGTTTACCACGTCATTGTATGTGTCTTACCTATATACTATACGATATTTACCAGATTAATGATATGTGGTTTACCAATGTATTAGTATGTGTTTTACCATAGCTACCATATATTAGTACTTACCAAGTTACTGATACGTGGTTTACCACAGATACCATATGGTATTTACCAAGTTTTTGGTATATACTTTACCACAAATACCTTATGATGTTTACCAAGTTATTCCACATATACAATATGGTATTTACCAAGTTCTGGTATGTGTTTTACCTAAAATATCTATGGTGTTTACCAGGTTATTGGTATGCGCTTTACCATAAATATTTTATGATGTTTACCAAGTTATTCCGCATATACCATATCTGCTTTACGAAGTTTTTAATATGTGCTTTACCACGATTACCTTATGTGTTTACCAAGTTATTGGTATGTGGTTTACCAAGTTTTTTGTATGTGATTTACCAAGTTATTACATAGGGTCTAAAACACAATGTTTGAAATGGAGGGGCTTTGACTCTCATAATATTTTTTCTATAGGTACCGGGCCCTAGTTTTCCCTCGACTATGGAAATGGGACTTGGCAGCCCTATACATTACTAGGATTGGCTAAGGTGGAATCAATAAAATTCGCAAAGGCACTAATTCCAATCGGTCATTTAAAATTCAACGGTTCAAAATGTAAAAGAGTAAAATTATTCAAAAAAATTTATAATGTCAAGTGTGTGAAAAACATACACAAGGTTATTGCTGAAAAAACTGTGTATGTCGCTGAAATACACACAGCCCGTCGCTGAAATACACATAGGCCGTAGTTGAAATACAAACAGCTCGTCTCTGAAATATATTAAACCAAAGAATTGGAGTTTCAACTTTTATGAAATCGCTGAAATGAACATTATCAATTCGCTTAAAAATACTATAGAATGTCGCTGAAATATACACGGTGCTGAAATATAATATCGTACGTCGCTGAAATACACAGAAGGCATGCTAAAAAAAATTACATCTGTCGCTGAAATATAAACAAATCGCTGAAATATATAAAGTTGTCGCTGAAATGTACTAACTATTTTTTTGGAGTAATAAGATAAATTTACATTTTTAACCTTCAAGTTAATCTCAACCGTCGATTTACTATTCTTAAATTTACATTTTATGATATTAAATACTATATTAAATAAATGCATTGGACTACGTGTCCAAAAATTTTGAAACTTTTCAAATGGGACGAAGGGACTTTGAAGATAGGCAAATTGTAAGTTTAATAGGAGTTACATAGGGTAATATAGATGCAAAATATTGATACGTTACGCTCGTGCAAATAAATCTTTACTATATAGTATGATTTTATAATTTGTCGTAGATTATTTTTTAAATTTGAAATTTTTTGAATGTCCCGTGATGATGCTCTTGGCTAGAAGCTCGGCAACCACATTTCCTTCACTTGACCGGGGTTATCTTTGAGCCTTTGAGGGGGTCAAATGTTACAAATTAATGAAAATTGATTATCCTCCACATCACTCGTAACCAATCTTATTGCCTCTTGTGAATCACATAGCAACAAGTAACAATATAGTCCAGAGTATGCCGGATACGAATACTATCCTCCAAATCACTTGTAAAACCATCAATTTCTCTCTCTCTCTCTCTCTATCTCTCTCTCTGTGTGTGTGTGTGAATCAATGTCTCTCTCTCTCTCTCCGTGTGTGTGAATCAATGTAGCAATAAGCAGCACCATAGCCAAGAGTATGTACTATGAAGTCTTCAGATACCATTCCAAATGGCACAAGGCTTAACCTCCAAATATTTCCAACAGAAAAAAGGGACAATATTTCCAACAGGAAAAAAGGACAAATAGGTTCTTTTTTTTTTCAAAAAATCTAAATCAGTCATTTTTCTATTTTATTACCAAATTAGTCCGCTACAAATGCTAATTATGTCCAAATCAGTCCCTTGTTCACTAATTATGCTCTAATTACCGACGTGGCAAGGGTTTAAATTTAAACCCGACACGTGGACATAATATTAGTCCCTTTTCTTTTATCTTTTGTCAATTCAGTCCTAAACTTTTATTTTATTCTATTAGTCCTCTAACCAAATCTATAATTTTTATATTAATTGGCGTCCAACCTTTCAAATTATTTCATTTCAGGCCTAGAATTTTACTTTTTTTATTATTACTAATCCATTTATCAAATAAATATCCAACATACTTCCTTAAATAAAATTAAACACCAAACCTCATACATTAGGTTTGACTGCCTTGTTACCGGGTCTTCCAAGTTCCGGGATTTTACGGACTCTCTCTAACCACCTGACCGCAACCGATGGCTCATTGGTTTTGGTTTCCTTCAGCAACAATCAGCACAACCTTACTTTATTTCCTACCTTAGGACGTAGCAATGTTTGAGTAAATTAATAAATGATTTTATTAATTTCCGTAACTGTCAATTTTTGATCTATAAATCTAAACTCTGATCGCTCATATCTCCCAACTTTTGACTTTCCAAATCCAGACTCTAAACTCTAATTTAAAATTGCATTACCAAACATCATTTTTCAAAATTAACTCAATTTAAAATTATTTTTCACTATCAATTGTAAACTCCAGACTCTGAACTACAGACGGTAAACTCTAATTATTTCCCAGAGCCAAAGAACATTTGTCGAATTTTATTGAAATTATTTAGATTTCCTTATATATTTCGAATTTTAAATCATTACTTCAAATCCCTTTCCAAATTCAAATCCATCAATCGAAAACCGGGTTGTTATATCCCTTCCACTTCCGTAGCTCACTTCTTATGCACAAAACTTTTATGTTCGAAGCTTTTTGGATTACAAATCTTTGATGGGATGGCTCGACAAATTAAGCATCTATTAATTTCTTTGAGAAGCCCTGAAATTATGCCTCTGAATTGCAACAAATTGCTAAAGGAATCGTAACTTGCAAATTGGCAAAGTGTTTACTATTCAGGGTCCATCCTGCACGTCCCGCTGTGTAGTTGCGGGCTGTAGCTGCGAAATGCAGTTGTTGGGAGCTGTAGCTATCATTTTTTGCATAAGTGTTCAGTGTAAGTAACTGTAGTTGTCAAAAATTATAATTTGAAGAGAAAAATTAATTAAATTTGAAAAGTAGCTTCCGAAATCTCCCAAAAACTACCTCTTGTAGCTTCTAAAAAGAAGCTTCCAAAAGCTCCCAAAAGCTAAGGTACAGAATGGAGCTTTTGTTTTGAAATAAAAACTAAAACTACCAAAAGCTTCAAAAATCTGCGTGCAAAACAGACCCTCAAGGTTTTCAAAACCTAAACTCCAGTGTGGCTAATCGAAACAAAACTACAAATTACATCAAAAGAAGATTATACTATATGTTTAATTAATCAAAGTCAATTTTTATCAATTTAATAATTAACTAATTAATTTTCACAAAAAATAATTAACTAATTTATGGTTATTAATCAAAGTCAAAACAACAATTTAAAATATAATATGCATATACTATACCAGCTGTAGTGTTGTGATTATATAGTTGTACTATTTGATTAAAGTCAAAACAACATTTTAAGATTTATTCTCATATTTAATTCATAGTAGTAGGAATGGATAAAAATGGCCTAAAACACAAGTCTGGAGATTATGACTTATGAATGTATTACCGATTCTGATTTCGGTTCTTACCAGAAGCAAACAAAGTTGGAAAAATTAAAAAAGAGTACTATTACTTTGTGCTCTTATTAGGGGTGTAAATGAGGCTGATACACTTGTAAAATATTGGGGCTCGACTCGATCAAATCTCGACTCGAAAAGGCTCGACTCGAATTCGAGATCGGCTCGAAATGTTAATGAGCCCGAGCCGAGCTAACTAATACTCGGCTCGAAAGCTCGATAATAGGCTCGAATATATATATATATATATAATATCAATTACACATAGTAAATGTATAATCTATTTATTACTCCTATAAATTTTCTTTTCTATTTTTTCTTTTTTATGGTTAGAAGTAGGACTTAGGAATAGTTTAATATATTAAATCTATTAAACTTCAATCCTTCAAGTTTTTAAACTCGTTATTTAATAATTTGACAATTATTCTTATCTAATATCGAACTTAGTTTGGGAATGGGACTTGGTCCAGTGGTAATGTCCCATTTATCCATCTTTGTAACTTGTGTGATTTGAGCCCCTACACACATTTATTAATATATGAGTGTCAATGTTAAAAAAAACAAAAAAAATAAAAGAAAAAACTAGAGCTTTATTCGAGCCTCGAGCCGAGCTCGAATTCGGTTTTTTTATGTCGAGCTCGAGCCAAGCTCAATTTTTTAAAGCTCGTCGATCTTCGAGCTAGAGCCAAGCTGGATTTTTACTTAATCGAGCCGGGCTCGAGCTCGGCTCGGCTCGGATTCACCCCTAGCTCTTATAATAAGTGGCAAATAATTAAGAATTTGTTTTATATACAGTTTACACCATTCTAATTTCTAATTGACTTATTGACCTGTCAACTTTATTTTGTGTCTACTTTATGGCAACTTTAATTTCAATGACTCTGATTAGCCATTACCTTTATTCCTCCATTCTACTATTTTAAGGGACCGGTTAGCAGGCTGAACCTTCTAAGTTCAGTGCATGCTGAATGTGCTACAAATAAGGGTGATATGTGCTAGGTAGGAATGAGGGCAATGAGATATCATTTATGTGCCACAAATAAATAAGGAAATGACAAATCAACTTTCCAATATTCATAACGCATTTTAAGGAGTGACAACAACATTCCATAAAACGACAAATCAACATTACTTGCCATTTTGTGAGTGTCCTGATCTAATAACACGAAATCAGTAAATTTGTTCTTCATATTCATAACAAGTAGTGATCACATATCATTTAGACATTTAAAACCAGAAAAAAAAAATATATATATATATATATAGAGATTTTGTTACTCCATTATTTTTATTTTATGGTTAAAATTTGATCAGATCATTATTACCTGATCATATTATATGGATCCTATTTACAATACACGTTCATCAAAATTGTAAGACTAGTGTAGTCTAATTTGACTGTGAAGGGGTTTATATAATTTTTATCATTTTAATTGCACTCCGATCATAGTGAATTGAAAACCTCTTGAAGAAATCAAATTTCAGAAACATCCGGAATAAAGAGTGATACCAAATATCTTTATATTATAAATGTGATATTTTTATTTACATGGTGGTGATTATATTTAATATGTGTGATATGTTTTATTGATGTATGTGCTAGTTTTTTCATTTATATGTATTGGGTTTATATGTGTGATATGTTTTATTTACATGGTGGTGATTATACATGTAATGGCCTTGTTTTTTTTCTTTTTTTTTTTTTTTTTTTTTGGAATTTTTAGTGAATGAGTGGTTTTATTTAATGTGTGAGAAATTTATATTGTTGTATGTGCTAGTTTTTACTTATATATGTGTTGGTGATATATGATGTGTGTGCTTGTTTTATAATTTCATACATGTGATGGTTTTAAGTTAATAAACGATTTGATTTTGTTTAATGTGTGTGCTAGTTTTTATTTATATATGTGCTGGGCGTATATGATTATGTGCTTATTTTATGTGATGGTTTTAAGTTAATAAATGATCTGATTTTGTTTAATGTGTGTGCTAGTTTTTATTTATATATGTGCTGGGAGTATATGATGTATATATGTGTTTGTTTTATATTATGCATGTGTGTATCAAATATTCATGCCTTTCTTCGTACCTATACCCATGAAATCCAATCAATACTCAATGCAATTGGAAAAATCCAATACTTGTTCGATGTACTTGGGAAATGCCAATTACTAAATTATTCGACCAAATTCAACATTCATACACTCCTAAATTGTTCAATCCTTCCACAAAGGTGGTTTATTAATAAATCCTAACCTACAAGAACAAACTCCCAATCATACGATCTAAATTAAAAGATATCAAATGCCCAATTAATTCATCAATCCAACAATTTCTAATTTCAAGAATCAATTTAAAGGAAAAGAAAAACAAACAAGATGGAAAAAAAAAAAAGGAATTTTAGGGATGAGTTTTCATTTATTTTATTTCGGATGGTGGAGGAAGGATGAGGGGCTGTCTGGGTTACTTAAAAGTGATCAATCTTACAAATTGTGTCGTGTTTCCTTACAAAAACTGGGTAGGATGTAATTCAAATAAAATTACTTATTGAATAATTGTAAAATCATAATCAAAGAAGAAAATCTCCAGGGAAAAGAGACTCAAAGAAGAAGTTGGAGACATTAGAAAAAAAAAAAAAAAAAAAAAAGATCAATGAAATAGGGAACGAAGAAATCAATTAAATAGGGGTAACCGGGTAAGATAGGATCTCAAAGAGAACAACTGAATAACCCTATTACACATTCACCATTCACCATCGGTCGTCGCACCACCACCAGCCTCTACGCTTCGCCGTAGTTGTTGGCCGTCTCCGCTGCTTCAAGTCTCCACCTTTTCCGATTTCTTCCGCGGTTAAGAGTCGAAAATGAAAAGCTTCAAAGCATCCGTGCTGCAGTGCATTCCGCTCACCAATTCCGACGCGTATTCACTGTATGTAACTTAACTTCCCGTAAAGAATGTGGCATCGCTGATTTCTATTTGGACAATGAAGAAACGAAAAGAGTGAAAGGAGGAGAAGGGGAATAGGATTGCACAATTACCAAGGTAGAAGAAATGTCTCCGTAATTAGATAGCAGTCAATTATTATCTATCCTTAAATATAAAATTCACTAAAACTCTCCTTAATTAGATAAATAATACCAAACATGTATAACTAGCACATATTGTAAATAAATTCATCTATTCAGTAGGGACTGAATCAGCCCTTAAACCAATCCCCTATTTTAATACTACTATAGTACTGTTACTTTAGGGGGAAAAGAGATAAAAAGATACCCAAATTGTCATGGCTAAAATAGGGGTAATATTTTTCTTGTAGCTCATTAATAAATTCAAAGTTCATATTTGGAGTTTACTAATTTTGTCAGGACGGTCCTTTAAAACTTAATAAGAGGAGGTGTAGTTGTGAAATAAATAAAAAAAAAAAAAAAAAAAAAAAACAAAGAAATGTCGCCTGTAGGCATTATTATTAATGAGCTGGTTGGTTAAGTCCAAATGACCCCTTGAAGCTCAATGAGTGGTCTCCCTTGGATCACCTAAAGGGTTGTTCTTTTATTTTATTTTATACAGTAGTTATTTTTCTTTATCTTGGCTAAATAATAATACTACTATACAATACTGCAATTCATGTTTTGTTTTTAATAAAACCTCATCACCAAAAAAATAAAAAAATAATAAGAAATATTAATTAAAATAAAAAATAATTTTAATGTGGTGTTGCACTAAAATATTAAAATAAAAACATAATAATTGGAAATTAATTTATGTTTATAAGAGATATTAAATAAAGAAAATTGGTCAAGGTCTTGCACTAAAATGTGGTGTTGAGTGTTACTGTTGCCTTTGACGGTTTTTTTTTTTTTTTTTTTTTTTTTTTTTTTTTTTCCGGTACCCTTGTAAGATGAATAGTAGGATGGATGAGAGGGGAATATCGTTATGAGAGGTTGAAGAAAAGACTTGTTTAAAATGAATTGAGTGAATTCAACAAACTTGAAGCCAAATTCAACACCATGAAGTCCTTCCAAGACAAAAAATTAAAGCAAGAGGACGATCTTCATTCCATGGTCTTCAACACCAACATCAAATAAACATACTTTGAAGTTCGACATTCTTTATCCTTTGTTTTTAATAGTAGCATTTTTCAATTCTTTATTTAGTGCAAACACAAGTATGTTACCTAACCGTTGTTTGAATTTCAACTATCATGTCAAATGTATGCGTTTGCGTGTTGTCCTTGTATTGTGGTATTGGTATTCATGTAATATTGGGTTGAGCCCAATTATATTGAACTTAAGCCCAAATCCGAAAGCCCAAAGCTTATGGGTCTTGGCCCATCTGATAGAGCTAGTGTGTACTAATGAAGTGTATAGTCCAAGAGAGGAAAAACAAAAGGAGAAAACAGTTGTTGGAAGCTCGACTAAAGACTCTTTGTTGGCTTTTGATTTTTTTTTTTTTTTTTTTGGTGACTGTTTGGCCTGGGTCGAGCCAAGGACCTTTTTCTCCTCAAGGGAGGCTATCGGAAAAGGATCAGACCGATTACAGGTCCGGATTAACAATAATGCGCCCAAACTTGACTAATTACGCCCAAACTTGACTGAATATATTTTAGAATTGAAATGGCAACAAGATACAATGGGGAATCTACCTGTTGTTAAGAAACAACGGCGAATTCACCGAGAAAAAGGAACCAAACTGCCAGTTGTTAAGGAACAACGGCGGACTTGGAAGTAAGTAACCGCTATGAGCTAACTAAGCTAGATTCTAGGAAAGCGAGGTAAAGGAAAGCAGTAAAGAAAAGCAATAAAGATACAAAAGAATTAAACTTGATAAAGGAATTTGGGGGTTGGATTGATCTCCCTTGTTTCTGTGCATGACATCCCCTATTTATAGCCGGAGCTGAGGTAACCGCTCTCCGGCCGATTCCTTTAAGCCGAATTCCATCTTCCTCTACTGGTCGATTTAGTTTCGGCTGTTTTGGCTTCATTTCGGCCGAAAATCTCCTGCCTCTGGAACATTCTTTCGTTTGGTCTCTTGGATCGTTCGGCCCTGTTGATTCTAAGCCCACTTTCTTTAAAAACTCTTCCTTGGCCCATGTTCTATGGCCCAATTATTTCTCTCGCGGCCCACTATTTCATGTGGCCCCAACAGATGCCCTCCTTACTTGGGCGAATTTTTTCTCTAGAAGGAGCCCAAGTAACCTCCCCCTCTTTCTCCTTTTCGTGCGCCAACTCCTCCTTAGAATCCGGTCACGTCTTTTCGTATTCTTTATACTTCCTCATCCATTCGCCGTTGTCCTCATTATTCTCTTCGTAACTTTTCTTCTCCTTCTAATGGCGCAACCGACTCTCTCGCCTTCTTCCCTGAGGATTAAGAATATCGAGGATTCCTTTGCCGATAAATCTTCGTTTCGTCTTACTGATGACGGCCGTACTACTCTTGGTCCTCTTGAAACTTCCGTTGAGGCGGTCGCTTCTGCTTGTACTCTTTTTGGTGAATCGAAAATGATCCCTTTGTTTTTGGATCACTTTTCTACTAAACTTTTTAGCCCTCTCAGTACTTGGCCCATAGTGACTCCGGAACATGTTGCTTGGTATGAACGAGTTCGTCCTCACTGTGAATCGATTTGGATATCCACCGGTATTAATCATTTGATTAAGCTGAGTACGCAACCCTTCCCTTCTGACTATCGGCACATCCAAGCCCTTCTCTGCTTTTGGAATTCTTCCATCAACTGTTTTTGTTTTCCCTGGGGTATGATGACTCCAACTATCGAAGATATCAAGCTTCTTTTAGATTTACCCTCTCTTGGAAGACACTTCCTGGGTGTTACTGGATCTGAAAAGCCTTCGACGAAAAATTCTGGCTATACTTCGGGGCTCACTTTTGCCCTGTGGATTAATAAGTACCGCGGTTCCAAGCCCGAATTCCCCCATTTGGAATCTGTGGCTTTTATGATGCACTTTCTTAGCCGATTCTTCTGGTGCGCACCTGCCAAGAATGTTGTTCTTGAAACATTTCCTTTGGCCAAGTCCCTCATGGACGATACTCATTTGCCTCTTACCGACTACTTTTTAGTCCACTTGTACTCTGGTATTTCGTCCCTAATACACGGATGGACTGATGGTCATCTTAATCGATCTCACGGCCCTCTTTGGTTTCTCCATCTTTGGCTTGCCTGGCATTTTAAAGATATTTCTGGTTTTGAGCCCCAGCCTTCTGATACCACCCATCCTTCAGCCAATGATCTTCTTGGGATCCGATTTCCCGACATGCGTATTGAACAATGGATTTATTATTTTATGAACAGGTCTCCTCTTGATTCCTCCTCTTGTCATCTCTACTCTGGTGTTCCGGATAGTTGGGTTTCGGCTATTAGCACACCCCCTTTTGGTAGACCTCTTCTGACGGGATTCGCTCAGATTTGGAATGCTTGTATCATTCCTCGTCACATTTTCAACTGTTCATTGTTCGTTCCTCCTGAACATCCCATTCTTTCTGAAGTCTATAATCCTCACCTGGTCAGTCGGCAATTCGGCTTTGCTCAGGATGTAGTCCTTCCTCTTCGCGGAGATCCGCATCGATACAATAAATCCTTCAAAGGATTCGGCCCCGAGGCTAGCCGAAATCTTTGTCGAACGTGGGCTCTCTGGATTTGTAATTTTGAAGTCCGCTCTTTTGACATTCGCCCTGGTTTGACAACCCAGCGTTTTGATGACTGGTGGGCAAAAGTCCTCTCCCGTGCTAATTTTAGGACTGATCTGCAGCCCTTCCTCATCTCTCGCGGTTTCCCAGGTATTATGATGTTTTATGTTATCGAATCGGCCCCTGATTACTCATGTTCTTCTCAAGAGGATGATCCTTTGCTTTCTTGGTTTCGTAAGTCTTTTCGATCCCTCATTTTATATTGCATGTCTTTCTTAGGCTTTCTCTCCATTTTCTTTTTATTTGCAGGAGCCTCGGACGATTCTTCGCTTCCTCTACCTCGTCCGCTTGTTTCGGCCGCCCCTGTTGCTTCTTCGAAGCGAAAGCGTACCGCTCCGACTTCGGGAAAATCAAAGGGCGAGCCTGTTTCCAAGGCTCGTAAACGGTCGACTCGTTCGCCTCTTACTGGATCGGTTGCATCGACCGATCAGTTTTGTTGCGCCCCCTACTTTTGTTTTAATTCGTTTTCTGTTATTTTATTAATATTTATCTTCTATCTTTCTAGGTTCACCCGGTTGCAGGTCTGCCCAGCCCTTCTGTATCACCTGATCCTTCACCTGCCCTGAATGACTTACCGCATCATTATACTATTTCTCATTCGACCCTTGACCCTATCAATGAGACTTCAACTCTTGTTTCTGATATGCTTCCTGCTTCATCAACTATCCCAATGTCGAGTTCATTTCATCATACTTCTGGGGTTGGTGGCGTTGATTCAAATAACCTTGAGTCGACTGCCTCCCTGTCGACTGTTCTGCCTTCTAATTCTACTGTCTCTCTTTCTGACCCCTCCCTTGCCCGTATCCGACAAGAAGGAATAACCCTTAGTGATGCTGCTCCTTCTTCTCCTTTTCCGGATAGGAGTATTCTGGATGACTTCTTTTCCCCTTCTTTTTCTTTCCCTTCGTCGGAATTTCCTACTTCTTTTAAAGCTTGTTTGGATAAATTGGAGCACCTAATTATCTGTCAGCCGGATGCTCTTTTGGTTCAGACCAAACCCATTCTCGTACTTCTTTCCCATATCAAACAGTCCTTCCCCAAAGAACTTCTTGCTTCGGACTTGGAGGGTATTCATAAAGCGATGTTTACCTGCCTCCTTCGGATGGACTTAGAGCTTCCCAATATTTTGGCCACTCGCAAAAATCTTGAAGAAGAACATGCTTCTCTCACTCTTCACAAGTTGGAATTTGATAAACATACTTCTGATTATTATGCTTATATGGATAAGTTGTTAGCTAATGACAACCTTAGACTCAAGTATTCGGATCGTCTTTATGCCATCGACTCGGAAATTAGCCGACTCCAACATGAAGCACATGACGTAAAGAATGCCTTGGTTGAAGTGGATAAGGAATCGGCTCATTTGCAAGGCCTTGTCAGGCAGCTCTATAAATCTGCCCAAGCCCCAAGGGATAAGCTCGCCAGTCTCCAACAAGAGATGGGCTACCTTGCCTTGAGGACTTCTTTTAGTGATGAAGTCATCGACATTTTCCGCGGTTTGTGGTCGGAAACCCAAACTGTGGTCGATAGGATTCGATCCATTTCGGCTCAGCTCCTTTCTACGGCAAGTGCTTCCTTGGTCTCCAATAACCTTACTGTTGACTCTTCGAAAGATCCTGGTAGTTTCTAGTTCGTTCTTTTTACCCAGGTAATGTGATGATTTCATCTTTTATCTATTTTGATGAGTTCTTTTTCTCTTCTTCTTCTTCCTTTAGAGGCCCAGTCTGGAGTTCTCCAAGATGCTTCTGATCATCTACTCTCCTCTCAACCTGACGACCCTCCGATTCTGGCCGAAGCTGAAGCTCGATCTTATCAGGAATTCCAGTCGGCCTTGGACCCTACAACTGCCCGAAATTCGGCCGTTGTTATTCCTCATGGTTTTGATGATGATATTGCTTTCGACTTAAGCGGAGATTGATATTCGAACATGGTTGTTAGGGTTCTCTTTTTTTTTCGGCTAGACTTTGATGTAACTTTTGATTTGATGTATTTCTGACTTTTAGCCGATCCCCTCTGTACATTCGATCGGCTTGTTATCAAATGTTTGTCTTTTGTGAATTACTATATCTGTTTTTTCCGTGATCTCCGGGATATCTTTTTAGCAGGGCAATATTCTCTGTAGCTTTATGGGTATCCCTGAAACGTCTTGTCTATCATTAATGCTTGTTCTCTTTACGTTTCTTTCTTAGCCATAAATGGCTCCTTCCTAATATTCTATAAATACCAGCATCCTCTCCCTTGCCATCACAATGCCTTGGGATACTTGTCTTAATTTTCTCGATGTATTCCACTCTTTTTTCCTTTTCGGCCTCCTCAACCTATTAATCCTTCATTCAGATCCCTATTTTTGACACGGATCCCTTTCACTTGTGCGGTACGAGTGCAGCTAATTCTTTTTGCGCTACCTTCAAATGGGAGAGGATCTCTTAACACTTTTCCTAACATATGTTTCGACGGTCATATTCAGGCCTTGCTCTGCCTTTTAGTACGGATGTGACCTGTCGCTCATTTACTAATATCGGTCCCAAAGTCCTGGGCGGTCGGATGACGACTTTGCCTTTCTTTGGGACCATATTGTTTCTTTTGCTCTGAAGGTCATACCCCTCGAATCTCATCCCTTTCTTCGATGCTTAGCTCGAAGGGGTGTCCTTGCTTGAGCAGAAACAGACTTATTCTTTCTCTTCCTGGATTAGGGGGATGGCTTCATTAGTAGTGCTATCTCTGCTCTCGCCGGCGAGAAGAATCTGATGCTTGGGTGATAATGGCCAGAAATGACCATTATTTTCAATCCATTTCCGTGTCTTAAACGGGCATTTGATCGCATTCCGGTCTTACATTAAGTAAGAAAGCAGTCGAATTGGACTGATTTATGCATAATTGTAAAAATAATAAGCTGGTGTGAAAAAGGCATAAATATGTAGTTTTATTACATATTTATGTTAGAAAAATCCAAAAACATGAGAAAAAGAAATGAAAAGAAAAAGGAATGAAAAAGATGGGCAAAAGAATAAAGCAAGCCCACAAAATACAAAAAGATGGGAAAAAGATAGAAAAGCCCACAAAAAGAACGTTTTCGGCCCATCCGGCCCAATCCAGCAGGCCCAGGAGCAACCTTTGTCGCGGAAGCTCCTTTGTCGCGATGCATGGTTCCGCGACAAAGGAGGGTTCCGCGACCAAGCAGCCCAAATGAAGAAGGAAACCAGCCGAGCCCTTGTCGCGATGACCTTTGTCGCGATGGCATGTTCCGCGACAAAGGCATGCTCCGCGACCAAGACACCCACTTAGAGACACCAGACCCAGTCGAGAAGCTTTGCCACATGCTGTGTGTTCCGCGACCAAATTTGATGCTCCGAGACAAAGCTGTGATGTGTGTGATGTCTTAAGACACAATGGGCTAGAATCAAGGCCCATGGGCTTAGGGTTACACTTCTATAAATATGAGGTGTCTCCCATGAGCTAAGGGTTGAATAGTTGGAAAAATTGGAATTTTGTTGAGCTCTCTTGAAGGCAAGCAGTATGAGTTCTCTCTTAGGTAGTGTAGTTTAGGTTTATTTTCATGTATTTTTTAATTTTTGCTCTTAGTTTAGTTTAGTTTAGTGTTTTTACTGTTCACAGTATCTAGATAGCCACTTTTATACCATGTTTTGGTTTCTAAACTCTTGTTTTAGGGTTTGTAATACCCAAATCATGGGTATTAACAACACCCCTTCAATAATATGGGAAAACATTCATCATTTGTGTCCCAAATCATGAAATGGGTCTCACACCCCATGGATTTATGCTTTCTTTTTCATTTTGGGGTCACTTGACCCTCCATTATGCTATTTTTATGTTTACTGTTTGCATTTTATGGATAATGTTGTGTGTATGTGTGATCAAACCCTAGATTAGGATTCTTGCTTTATTTTTAAATTCTGCCCAGCTTTATTTATTTTTGCTCAAGCATGTTCTTCCTTATTTTGAATGTTTCTTGTTTGTTTTTAGCTTAGAATAGCTTTTTGATCTGAAATAGGGTGAGATCACGCTGTTTGCATGCCACTGTTCATTTCTGCTTTTTCTGACTTTTGTCCTGAACCACCTTGGTCGCTAACCGCCTTCTGTCGCGGAACCACGTTCCGCGACAAAATGGTTGTTCCGGCGACAAAGGTGCCTAAAGACACTTGTCTCCATAATTTAAAACCCTTTGTCGCGGAACACCTTGTCGCGGAACCACGTTCCGCGACAAAACCTTCCATGCATAGCGACAAAGGAGCCAAACTCTTGCATTTTGTCTGCATGGCTTCTTGTCGCGGAATCATCTTGTCGCGGAACCACGTTCCGCGACAAAATCTCATTCTGAGACAGAAAAATTATGCCATGTTCCTTATTCTTTGAACACTTTGTCGCGGAACCACGTTCCGCGACAAAATTTTCCATGCATAGCGACAAAGGTCCAAATGCTTTAAGAATTTTCTGAAAACTCTTTGTCGCGGAACCACGTTCCGCGACAAAATCTTGATTAGCGACAAAGAAGCGTTATGCTGCCAAAATTTCTAAAAACTTGTCGGGATACCCATGTCGCGGACCTCGGTCCGCGACAAAATTTATGGTATCGCGACAAAGATTCCCTTCCCTCTATTTAATCTCAAACTATCTTCATTCTCTTCCTATAGTATATTGCAACACTCACATCATAACCCACGGGTTAAGGTGTAACATTCTGGAATTGCAATATAGGGTGTTATGCTGCCCAAATTTTGATTCTCCATTTTCACCACTTAATTGATTGAACCCTTGACTCATTAATGATTAAAGATTGAGATTAGCAATAATCAAACATCAATGATCATCATGATCAAAGGACCTTTGTTCAATTGCCAATAAAATACTCCTCTATAAACAAAATCTTGATGACTTAAACAGATAATCCGGACTGTAATTAATTATGGTAGGAAGGATTATTTAAGACCGTCAATTGTGGACCCAATCCACAACCTTGCATGAGAAACCAATGTCTCTCACACAAGGAATCTTCTTTTATTTGTTTATTGATTTTGTCTTTGCGTGTTGTGTGGAACAATTAGTAAAGAATACATCAGACTAATGTTGGCGGGTATTCCCTCATGGATGACTAGCTCGTATTCTGGGTATTAATTACTAAGTGTTATTTTGCATGGTCTGGATGACTGTCAGTGGAAGCCTTGGCGGTTCGCCCATTCAGGGTTATAATAGCTGCTCGACTGATTTCCACCCAGATACAGTTTTATTTTTCTTATCTTAATTTCCAAACCCAAATTCCAATCTGTAATGGGAGTCAGTTAGCATCAGTCAATGCTAACTGACGATCATTATAGAAGGGAAGCATGTAGGTTTTTATCCGAATTCATAGACAGTGGAGACCCAACTGGTATTGACACTACCATTATAGGGCCTAAGCTGTCTAAATTCGCTCCATCCGAGTAATTGGGAAATTGGGCAGTAGATGTTTACAGTCCACCTGATTATTCTGCCATTACTTTGGTCTCTTGACCACTTCAAATCTGTGTTTCACCTTCTGTCTAGACCCGCACCTATATTTTGGGTCAATTAATTTTACACTTCCCTATATCCTTATGCATGATAATATTATGTATTATTGTAGTCTGTAATTATTTTGGGATCCTTCCCTTGGACAATAGAAGTCTAGATCTTAAATAGATATTGCTTAATAAATTTCCAACAAAAATCTCTTTATAAAATCCGGATCTGAGTAAGGGATAAATTCCTCAGTTATGACTAATTCATATTCTGTCAAGGATTGATTTTGGGGAATTAGAAGCAGGATCAGCGATTAGGTCTCTTCTAGACTGAAAGGGTCTGTATTTTAACTGAGAGTCTAGTACCTGATAGGGAATGATTTTCAAATCCATTATTTTCCAAAATTGCTGTTTGTTGGAAATCTAAGATTGAATACTACACCGAGATGGGGGTCTACTTGGACTCAAATACAGTGTAGTAAATAATCTCAGAGGAACATCATCCAGGCCTTGGTTATTTTCTAAGATAGGGTTGAGTTTTCTTTCAACTACTATCCTCTTCTGCCAAAGCCTATTTTTGAGTCCTGAGTGAGTGCATCCGGAACGAACTAAATCATTAGTTCGTTTCATTAGTTTGTATCTCATAATCACCCGAAAGGAAGTGAACACACTTGTGGTTCACCAAGAGCCGGGAATTCTTGATCCATACTCCTTCATCCTGATGGGGAGCTGTCTTTTACTACCAGGGTCAGATTTTCAAAACCTCCGAGTGATAGGTTTTAAATGCTTTCTTTACTGCTTTCTTTTAACCGCTTTCATTAGAGGTCACTCGGTTGTATTGAGAGTTGCGTAACTGCTACTAGGATTGACAGTTAAGGGATAGTTTAGGGCTTAATTAGAATCTTTGGGTGTGACATGGGAGAATGATAGTAGTACTTGGCACTTCAATAAATGATATGTCGGGTGTTGCTTTTCCACCACAGATGAAGTAACACACCCAGGCCAGGGCAGTTACGAATCTGTGGTATCTTAGAATTTGTGGTCTTAAAAACATGTAAACTCATATTGTAAGTACCTGTCTGTTAAAGGGAAAGCATTATTGAGAGCATGAGAATTAGCTATCTGATAGAATTATCCCTAACAAAGATCTGTGTACAAAAAATGGAAGTTTAATACTGCTATATCTGAATCTTGTCCAAATTTCATTCTTTTCTTCATGTCCCTTCTGTCTACATTGTGATTCAGCTTCACGGTTGGCACAATGTAATTTTTCCCTGCTTTCATAGATAATGTTTATCGCATTCTTAGAATAATCTTTACCCGCTTTCTAGAATAGATTTATTCGCTTTGTAGAGTAATTTAATCGCTTTTATAATTTAGTTTAAATTCATGTCAGTAGTTATTAGTCACTTTTCAAACCCATTGAGCAATACGAATGGAAAATCTAGTAAAACGACGTGGGCCCTGCTTCTATCGCACATCCTCCAGTGAACGATCCGGTCTTACTATAAATTACTGCAATTTTTGACACCGTGCGCTTTCGGGGGCACAGTTTCTTAACACGAGTAATAAAAACGTGACAACTTATAAATATATCCCTAATCACAACTCCGCCATCATAAATTGGTTTCATTAAATAAAACCTAAACCAGGATTATGATTTTTAGGAAAATACTCATGTAGTGGAAATCTGTCAAAAGTTTCATGGCAGGGAATCTCATGTCAAGAATTGATGAGAGATATCATGGCACATATGCCGGGGACCCTCAGTGTGACAGGCTGAAGGTCAACCTATCCCGGCTGTGCCATGAGATTTGTCAACAGTTTCATGACAGAGAGGACCACAGCGACATTTGAAATTGAAGCACCACACCTGGGTAATAAAAAGACTAATAATCTTGATATATCCCTAAACCCTTTCCCGTGAATCATAACTCTTTCCTTTTAATAAAATTAATCCTGGTATATTTTAATATGAAAATATACTCGTGTTAGTGAAACTTGTCAAAAGTTTCATGGCGCCGTTGCCGGGGAGGATGCAGCGCCGTTTTATTTAGAGAATTACATTCCTCATTGCTCCTAGAATAGCCTATACATATAATTATAAATATTCACCTTCAGAACCAATTCTAACCTGGGGATTGTACAGGTACTGTCATCATTGAAGCCGTTGTTCTATGCAAAGGAGGAAGCAGACGCCAGCCGAGATCCCGTTTAATTCAGAGATAGAAAAGACAGCTCGACGTCTTAGGGCGGAGACTAAACGAAGAAGGGAACGGGAACGACAGGCACTACTTTCGCCAAGCACCAGCAGCGATATTTCCGAGATGGCAAACCCGGACATCCCACCAATCATTCAACCCAATCCCCCACTTCACAACATTGAGGAAGACCCCGAAGATGCTGATAACGATGATTTGGATGATCCCCCTCCCCAGATCATACAAGGAGGTGGGAACCCACCAAACATGGAGCAGCAGCACTTCGAGGCACCCCTTCCCAATCCAAACCATCAAAACCCACCAAACAACCAGAACCAACCAAATCAGCAAAATTTCCAAAACCAGCAGAATCAGCAACACCATAACCCCCATCAGAATCCCCCGAATCCGAATGATTTCAATGATCCGAGGAACTATTTCATGCCTCAGAACTACTACCCACAGCAGTACCAAGGTGGGCCTGAGAATAATCATCAAGCAGCAGCTGCTGCTGATTACATGCAGCCGATTTTAGAGCCATATCTGAATATTCCTGGACAAGCTCCATTCTTGGCTAGGAACTTCGAATTGAAACCGGCCCTAATCAATCTAGTCCAGAGCAACCAGTTTGCCGGAGCAAGCCATGAAGATCCCCATGATCACCTGCAAACCTTCATAGAATTGTGTGACACGATCAAGAATCGTGATGTATCTGCAAACACTATTCGACTAAGGCTATTTCCCTTCTCTCTGAAAAGCGGAGCACGAACATGGTACAAGTCACTGCCCGTAAATCAGAAGTCTACATGGGAAGATGTGATCAGAAACTTCTTAGCAAAATACTTCCCGGAGTCCAAGGTGGATGAATGCCGCTCAAAAATTGCGGAATTCAAAATGAAACCAGACGAGTCCTTGTATGATGCGAAGGAAAGATTCTTCAACCTGCTCAGGAAGTGTCCTCAACATGGTTTCCATGACTGGGAGAGATTGAGAAAGTTCTACAGTGGTCTGACCCCAGCATGGAAATCCATGCTCGATGCTGCCGGTGGTCAACATTTGCTTTACATACCGATGGACCAAGCCTGGGCAAAGATTGAAGCCATGAGTGTAAACCGTTCTGTTCTGACTGATGATGGTAATCTCACTCCCCCTCGTGGTTTGTGTGTTGTAGGTACAGTAGAGAAGTCAGACATTGAAAAACTTCAAGAGCAAGTGGCAGCGTTGTCTGTAAATCAAGGAGTTAGAAGTTCTGCGCAGGGACAGCAAACTGATGTGATCTGTGGTCTGTGTCAAGGTGCTCATGCAACTGACACATGCGAGCAAATCACAGCTGAGAGCTGTAACTATGCAGGAGCTTTTCCAAATAGACACCCGAATTTGTCTTACTCAAACAACAACGCCTTGAATTCACATCTCTTGAACAAGCCACAGCAGCAACAGTTCAACCCTCAGCAGAATCAGGGATTCGTTCAGAACAGGGGCCAACATTTTCAGAATCCAGGTTTCCAACCTCAAATTCAGCAGAGGCCGCCTCAGAATTTCCAGCAGCCCAATCAGAGCTTCCAGAACTTTCAGCCCAATCAGAGTTTCCAGCCTCAGTTTGTCCCAAACCAAGGCCAGTGGAATCATAATCAAAATCAGAATCAGAATCAAAAGCCTCCTTCAAGGCTTGAGAATTTGATGACTGATTTCATCACTAGTCAGAAAGAGATCAACAATCAACTGCAGGCCTCCATCAGAAATGTGGAGACCCAAGTTACACAGATGGCTAATGAGATGCAGAAAAGGGACAAAGGTACATTGCCAAGCACTGCGGAAAAGAACCCGCAATGCAAGGCAATAACCTTGAAATCTGGAAGAGTACTAGCTGGACCAAAGGGAGCAGATACTGGAGCGGAATATGAAGAAGATGACATTGTTGACAATGCTGGTAAGGAAGCTGATAATGAGAACGAAGCGGAAAAAGAGACAGCCGAATTGCAGACTGAAGCTGCGCCTGAAACGGCTGAAACAGATAAGGGTACAGGTGAAGGTACAACTTCCTTCCCTTCACCACCAAAAACTGCTAATAACAAGTACATGCCCAGGATTCCTTATCCTGCGCGTCTTAAAAATAAAGAACATGATCTTAAATTCAAGAAATTTCTGCAACGATTAAAGTCTGTAGAGATAACCATTCCTCTCACAGAAATGATTTCCGAAATGCCCATCTATGCTAAGTTCTTGAAAGAATTGATTTCAGGAAAAAAGCAGGTTGAGCAGGAAGAGGTAATTATTCTCAACAGCGCATGCAGTGCCATCGTTCAGAGGAGAATGCCTGAAAAGAAAGAGGACCCCGGATGTTGCACACTTCCAGTACAATTCGGAAAGGCCAAAGTGAGTATGGGGCTTTATGATCTAGGATCAAGCATCAATGTGATGCCACTAGCTATGGCTATTCGCCTTAAGCTGGGGGAAATTCAACCGGTCAAGATGAGACTGCAGCTTGCAGACAGATCAATCACTCAGCCCGTAGGAATCCTTAGGGATGTTGTGGTCAAAACCGGGCAGGTTCTTTTCCCGGTCGACTTCATCATCCTCGATATTGAAGAGGATTCTGAAATGCCGCTAATCCTTGGACGCCCATTTCTAGCCACTGGTGGTGCACTGATTGACGCCAAATCCGGAAAAGTCACCTTAAGAGTCGATGGCGAGGAGATCATCTTTGATATGGAGAAATTGCAGAAATTTCCGAATGACAGTTCTTGTTTTTCATTTGAAAATGTAATAGTTAGGGAAGAGCCAGACTCTGAACTTGATTGTGAAATGATGCTGGATGAACTATCAAAGCAGGTACTGAAGCCTGCTGGCGTGGAGCACAAAGGATGCAAAGCCGTTCACTTTGCCGATCCCGAAACTGGGGATCTGGAGGAGTTTGACGGCATCGAATTCCATGATGACGCCAACCAAGAGGAAGAAGAAGATCCTGTACTGATGCAGGATCCCGAAGGTAAATCTGTTCTCCCACTACCCATTTCTCGCAAACTACTCCCTTCCGTTGAATGTCCACCAGAGCTTGAACTTAAAACACTACCCGACCATCTCAAGTATGCGTTTCTCGCAGAACATAAAAAGTTACCCGTGATCGTTTTGGCTAAGCTCTCCCAAGAGCAAGAAAATGCTTTGGTGGTCATTCTTAAGAAACATGTACATGCAATAGGTTGGACCATTTCTGATATAAAAGGAATAAGCCCTTCTATTTGCATGCACAGGATTCTAATAGAAGAAGAGTTTAAACCCTCCCGTCAACCTCAGAGGCGATTGAATCCCCTTATGCAAGAAGTGGTAAGGAAAGAAGTTATCAAGCTCTTAGATGCTGGTATAATCTATCCTATCTCTGATAGCAAATGGGTTAGCCCAGTGCAGGTCGTACCCAAACGAGGAGGGATGTGCATAACCAAGAATGAGCAAGGAGAAGAGGTTGCAACCAGGCCAGTGACTGGATGGAGAGTTTGTATCGACTACCGGAAGTTGAACGAGGCCACACGCAAGGACCATTTTCCATTGCCATTCATTGATCAGATGCTTGAGAGGTTGGCAGGGAGAGAGTTTTATTGCTTTTTGGATGGTTATTCTGGTTATAATCAGATTGTTATTTCTAGTGAAGACCATGATAAAACCACTTTCACTTGCCCGTACGGCACTTTTGCCTATCGACGGATGCCTTTTGGTTTGTGCAATGCACCTGCTACTTTTCAAAGATGCATGATGTCTATTTTCTCCGAATTTATCGAAAAATGCATTGAGGTCTTCATGGATGACTTCTCTGTGTATGGAGATACGTTCGAAGATTGTTTGACCAATCTTGCTAAGATTTTAAAGAGGTGTGAGGACACTAACTTGGTTTTAAATTGGGAAAAGTGCCATTTTATGGTCACTGAGGGCATAGTGTTAGGTCATCGCATTTCTCGTGCAGGCATTGAAGTCGATCCTGCCAAAGTTTCCATCATTTCCAATCTCCCTCTCCCCAACTCGATCAAATCAGTTAGGAGCTTCTTAGGGCATGCCGGTTTTTACCGGCGATTCATTAAGGATTTCTCTAAAATTGCCAAGCCGCTCACTAATCTGCTTTGTAAAGAAAATCCCTTCTTAATAAATGAAGCGTGTGTCCAAGCCTTTGACACGCTCAAGAAGATGTTGGTTTCTGCACCGATAGTGCAACCACCCGATTGTTCACTACCTTTCGAGGTAATGTGCGATGCTAGTGGTCTCGCCGTAGGCGCAGTTCTTGGACAACATAAGGATGGGAGACACTGCGTAATTCATTACGCAAGTCACGCCCTGAATGAAGCCCAAATTAACTACACCACAACGGAGAAAGAGATGTATGCTGTAGTCTTCGCGTTTGACAAGTTCAGACAGTATCTGATAGGTACGAAGACCATAGTATACACCGATCATACAACATTGAGATACTTGTTTAGCAAACAAGATGCCAAACCTCGATTAATCAGGTGGGTACTTCTGTTGCAAGAATTCGATATCATAATATAAGATAGGCGAGGTCGAGATAATGGTGCTGCTGACCACTTATCTCGATTAGATAATGATAAAAAGGAAAAAGCCGTTAATGAAGAGTTCCCGGATGAACAGTTGTTCGCGTTGCATCTGCATAACCAAGCTTGTCCATGGTTTTCCGACATCGCTAACTTCTTGGCGTGCGGAATAACCCCACAGTTTTCGAACTATCATCAGAGGAGTAAGTTCAAACGAGATGTATTAAGTTACTTTTGGGAAGAACCTTATCTCTTCAAACACTGCGTCGATTCAATAATCAGGCGATGTGTGACCGAGCATGAAGCCTATCAAATTGTCAGAAAATGCCATGAATCAGAATATGGAGGTCATCATGGTCCCGCTCGAACGGCCCACAAGGTCCTCGAATGTGGATTTTATTGGCCTCACATCTATGAGGATTGCAGGACATTTGTGAAGGGCTGTGACAGATGCCAAAGATTAGGAAACTCTCCAAGAGGGATGAGATGCCTCAAAAGGGGATTCTCACGCTTGAGATCTTTAACGTATGGGGCATTGACTTCATGGGACCGTTTCCACCATCTGGTGGAAACTACTATATCTTGGTAGCTGTCGATTACGAGTCCAAATGGGTTGAGGCTGTCGCATTACCGACCAATGATGGTAGCCAAGTCATCAAGTTCCTCAAGAACAACATTTTCAGTCGATTTGGCGTACCTAGGGTGGTGATATCTGATGGAGGAACACACTTTATTAATAAAGGTTTTGAAACCTTAATGAGTAAAAATGGGATCCTCCATAAGATAGGCACGCCTTACCATCCTCAGACTAGTGGTCAAGTCGAAGTATCCAATCGCGAAATCAAACACATACTCGAAGCCACTGTCGGGATAACCTGTAAGGATTGGGCACGTAAGCTCAATGACGCTCTATGGGCATACCGCACAGCATATAAGACTCCCATCGGGATGTCTCCATACAGGCTGGTCTTCGGAAAAGCCTGTCATTTGCCTGTAGAGCTAGAGCACAAAGCTTACTGGGCCGTTAAAACGCTTAACTTCGATCCGAAAGTTGCTCAGAGCAAACGTAAGTTGGACCTCAATGAAATTGAGGAAATACGAGCGCAAGCTTATGAAAGCTCTCGAATTTACAAGGAGCGGACCCAGAAGTTGCACGATCGCCGGATTAAGCCTAAGTATTTTTATGTTGGTCAACAGGTATTATTGTTCAATACTAGGTTGAAGCTGTTCCCCGGAAAGCTCAAATCTAGATGGGAAGGACCACATGAAGTACTAGAGGTGTTCAAAAATGGAGCTGTCAGAATTCGAACTGATAGGGGCGATATAGTGGTGAATGGGCAGCGATTGAAGGAGTATATCGGACAGTTCGATCCGGAGAAAGAAAGCCAAGCAGTGGCAGACCCGGCTTACACTCAATAAGAAACAACATTAAAAACACAAAAATTTCATTTTATATATATATATATATATAGCATTTGTTTCACGACAGGAAAGTACCCAAAGATCAATTGAACATTTAGAGTACTAAGACTCTAAATGTGAGGATGTTGATATTTTGAGAAAATCTAATGCACTTCAATTATCTGCCTTGCAGAAAGTTCGGAACCATCAAAAAGAAGGAGCAGAAAAGAGTAACATGGAAAAACCAGGTTCTTGGTTGGATTAGTTCCATAAGTTTGAGAAAACACTTTCGGAAATTGAAGAAATTCAATACCCGAAATAAAATTCACAGATAAATGGAACTGACCCAACCTAATTTTATGCAAGTGTATCATTTAATTCTCAGCCCAGCACTTTTGAGTTTATTTGGACTGAATTTATTCAGCCCAAATCAAATAAAATGGACGCAGGCCCAACATCGCACTCGGGCCCAGTCCAAGAAAATTTGAAAATTCAAAATTCTTTGTCGCGGAAGGTCCTTTGTCGCGATGTCATGCATCGCGACCAGGCCCTGTTCCGCGACAAACCCCCTTTTTGTTCTTAGCTTTCCTCTGTTGATTGTCGCGGTGCACTTTGTCGCGGAGCATGACTCCGCGACCAAGCCCTGCTCCGCGACACAACCCGCGTTGACTTTGTCTCCATACTGAACTTTGTCGCGATAGCCTTGTCGCGGAGCATGACTCCGCGACCAACCCTCGGCTCCGCGACTTCTCTGATGTCGCTATGCCTTGTCGCGGAACCTTGTTCCGCGACAAAGTCTCGGATTCCGCGACAAAAGTTCAAGTATTTATACCCCCCCACCCCCTCCAGTTTCTTTTCACTTTCACTTGTCATTTCAACTTCCTTCAGTTTCTCCATCTTCTCTCCCCCATTTTTCCTCTCTTCCGAACGAACACCACGTGTTCTTCGCAACCTTATCAACCTTTTTCTAAGGGGAAACCATGGATCGATTTTATGGACTCCTTCCAAACCTTGGACCCATGCCCCAACCCGAGCCAAGGAGGGGAGGGTAAAACCCATCCTTTCCCCATGACCATGACTCTTGTGGATTTTCTTGTTCTTTATTTTTGATTTTGGTGTGTGAATCGTGCAGTGCAGTTTGTTTGCATCTTTGTTTTCTGTTTTTGGAGGTTTTCAAGTACTCTCGGTTATGAGCACCATTTTGAAACGTTTGAAACCCCATTTTGAAACTGTTAATGGCATTAAAACTGGTAAAGGATAAAGATTTTGAAGTTAAAACTGGAAAGAACAAACTGATGAACATTTGGATATTGTTTTGAATATCTTGATGTTATTGGTTTGATTGATCTTGATGTGACCGCTACAGTGTTGTTTTGGTGTAATAAAGAGGTAAGATCTTTTTGGGCACATTTGTCCTCATGTTGGAAATCTCATGGGAATAAATGTTTGTTTGTTTATGGAAACATAGTACAAACACCCAATAAGAAGCTTCCACTTTTAATAAAAGCAACCCTTTAGAAAAAGACAAAAAGAGTTATTTTTGTTTAATGTTTGACTTGAAGTCTTTTGTTCCCAATGGAACACTAGTGTGAGTAAGATAGCAGTATTTTTGTCACCCAACTGCTATCCTTTTCAAAATCCAAAAGGGGACCACTCACACCCCACTTTTATTAAATAAAACAAGTCAACCATTTTAAAATTAAAAACAGTGTTTGCAAATTTTTGGATGCTTTAACTGTCGAAACAGTCCAAGCTATCCAGAAATAGCAGATCCGTTCCGCCACGTCTCCATTGCACATTCCAATATTCGAGCATTCCATTTCCATCTGTCCATCCCATTCCACTTCCAACAAGTGTCTCGAACTTGTTTAATAAAATTGAAAAACTTTTAGGCCCAATGGCCCATTAAAAAGATTTTAAGCCCAATGGCCAATTTTATTTTATTTTGGGCTCTTTAGCCCATTTAAAACCAAACATTGTTTACCTACGCTTTAAATCAAAAAATTCAAGTCAGAAATTTAATAATTTCACATCTAGAGCAAAGCTCTAAATGTGAAGATGTTGATTTCTGAACTTGAATAAATTCTGAAAATTGTATAAAAATTCGGATTCATCACTTCTTATCTTTTCAGGGGTAATCCTCCTATTCCAGATCCTGCACCAGAAGGAACCAAGTTGCTGGACTTACCGCTCGAACTCCTTGGTGAAATTCTCTCCCAAATAGGAGATGATGAAATCAGGGAGGTGTTTGCCGCACAACGGATATGCAAGAAGCTCAGGGATGCTGGGAACCTTGCCATCGTGTACAAGCGATGCGAGGTTAACTCCTCCACTGTGAAGAGATGGCAAGGAAGGATCCGTCGGCAAAAGGAGAGATTCCTGCGAATATGCACAGCAGCAGGAAACTTCAATCTTCAGATCATTCCAGCACTCAGGGTATTTGCAGAAGGGAATGAGGAGCAAGCCTGTGAACTGCTGCGCGCAGGACTTGAGGACAACCATAAGGCGTCAATCTTCACCCGAGGATTGATGCTTATGAGTAAAACGGATGAAGGCCAAGTTGAGCAAGGGATCAGAATGATCGACAGGATGGTGACAGATCGGTCAATTCTTCAGTACACGTCTACCAACGTCCTCGGATGGATGACGGACAACCCAGACACTCCATACTAATGGGCTGATCAAGGAGACAGAGTCTACTGCCCAAGGAGGCACGAGCCCATGAGGGACCATAATGGCTGGTGTCTGCGGTGTGAGTTGACCAGCTACATCCACTGGGCCAGATTTCTGTTCTGAAGAAAGAAAGATGAATCCCAGTCTATTCGGCTCTATTTCATTTCCGTCTTAGCAGTAGTAGTCTGCAAGGGATTCCTCCTTTTGTGTGTGCAGGTTTGTACTAACTGCACGAGAATCCCTTGCCTCGGATGTATTTATTTGCTTTCCCTAAAATGGAACTCAGCTTTTGAGACCACTGAACAGATCTTTACTTGGTTTCCTTTTTGAAAAAGATGTCTGTGCAGTCCGAGATGAATAAGTGACTGTCAGGCCAAAAATATGCTGTTGACATACTTAGTATGTCAGCAGTGCCTCTTTACTGCTTTCAATTAAATAACCAGCAAAAATATGCATAAACTTGCTCTAAATTCACATGTTGAATTTAGGCTTGTGATTAAATTCTCAAGTTTTTAAATTGGGATAATATAATTGAAGACATGCATGAAATGAATTCCTAAGGTTTTGAGCTATAAAAATTTAATGATGCGATCAGCTTATTGGGTAATAAATCTGCATATTAGAAATTTCGATTGAATAAATTGTTAGAATTAAGCTTTGATTAAATTTAAGAATATTGTATGACATGAATCAATCCAACCTTGTGAGATTTGAGCTATGAGTCACTTTTACTCATTCTTTTCTTTGATGTGTGGATCATTTTGACTAAAGGAAACTAGAACTTGCAATTGGGACCGATTCAAGACCATGCCATATTCCCAAAATCGAGCATATGATCGAGGCACCTAGAAAACCCAAATTTTGGCCTTCGTTTGAAATCCAAACCCAAAAATATTTTCCCTTTAGGATTAACCACTTTGAGCCTTAAGCCTAATTTTTCTTTGAAGCCCTCTATATTATTCCTAGCCTTATAAAAAGACCAAAGAAATTCAAACCCAAGTGTGCAAGGATAAATTCTATCAAAGGCATTAAATCCATGATCATCAATCCATATTAATCGGTATGTCATAAACCGATTTTTAAAAAAAAGGGGAGAAGAAGTTGAATTCCATTCAACATAAATAAATTGCAAATGACAAGCAATTAGACAATAGTCTAATGTCATGCAAAAGAAAAGCAAAAGAAAAATATTGATGATCATAAAATTTAAATAAAAATGTACCAAGTTATGGTAGAGTTAATTCTTGCCACTTCTTAGCCCAATAAATCCCCTTTCCTACCCTAATGTTACAACCGTATGCCCCGTTACAACCCTTAAATAAGACCTCATGATCTCGATTTGAAGAAATGAGCCGGTGGCGAGTTGGTCTGATTGCAAGCTTATGGGATAATGTAATTAAAATTGATTTGGAGCGTTCATGATTAAACCCCAAATTGAGAGTGAGTGAATTTTCCGATTCTCTTATAAGTGAGGCTCTGTTTCATTTAAAATGTTCAGGTCATCCTCTAATTCTCATCCTTAATCTTTGTATCTTTCAAACATGATGTTCATGAAGGGTTGATAATAATGTTTGATTTGTAGGCCCGATATAGTGAGCAAGTATCATTTCATTAAACACTGCAATCAAAGGAATTTAATACTTGTAGTTTTTGATTGTCTTATCCCAATCCAAAAAGAATGTGATTTATGAAGCCACGAAAATGAATTGAATATGTAGAGTCCGTGTTCTTACGAACATTGACTCTGACTGCTCGGGGACGATCAGTATTAAATGTGAGGATGTTGATAATGGCCAGAAATGACCATTATTTTCAATCCATTTCCGTGTCTTAAACGGGCATTTGATCGCATTCCGGTCTTACATTAAGTAAGAAAGCAGTCGAATTGGACTGATTTATGCATAATTGTAAAAATAAAAAGCTGGTGTGAAAAAGGCATAAATATGTAGTTTTATTACATATTTATGTTAGAAAAATCCAAAAACATGAGAAAAAGAAATGAAAAGAAAAAGGAATGAAAAAGATGGGCAAAAGAATAAAGCAAGCCCACAAAATACAAAAAGATGGGAAAAAGATAGAAAAGCCCACAAAAATAACGTTTTCGGCCCATCCGGCCCAATCCAGCAGGCCCAGGAGCAACCTTTGTCGCGGAAGCTCCTTTGTCGCGATGCATGGTTCCGCGACAAAGGAGGGTTCCGCGACCAAGCAGCCCAAATGAAGAAGGAAACCAGCCGAGCCCTTGTCGCGATGACCTTTGTCGCGATGGCATGTTCCGCGACAAAGGCATGCTCCGCGACCAAGACACCCACTTAGAGACACCAGACCCAGTCGAGAAGCTTTGCCACATGCAGTGTGTTCCGCGACCAAACTTGATGCTCCGAGACAAAGCTGTGATGTGTGTGATGTCTTAAGACACAATGGGCTAGAATCAAGGCCCATGGGCTTAGGGTTACACTTCTATAAATATGAGGTGTCTCCCATGAGCTAAGGGTTGAATAGTTGGAAAAATTGGAATTTTGTTGAGCTCTCTTGAAGGCAAGCAGTAGGAGTTCTCTCTTAGGTAGTGTAGTTTAGGTTTATTTTCATGTATTTTTTAATTTTTGCTCTTAGTTTAGTTTAGTTTAGTGTTTTTACTGTTCACAGTATCTAGATAGCCACTTTTATACCATGTTTTGGTTTCTAAACTCTTGTTTTAGGGTTTGTAATACCCAAATCATGGGTATTAACAACACCCCTTCAATAATATGGGAAAACATTCATCATTTGTGTCCCAAATCATGAAATGGGTCTCACACCCCATGGATTTATGCTTTCTTTTTCATTTTGGGGTCACTTGACCCCCATTATGCTATTTTTATGTTTACTGTTTGCATTTTATGGATAATGTTGTGTGTATGTGTGATCAAACCCTAGATTAGGATTCTTGCTTTATTTTTAAATTCTGCCCAGCTTTATTTATTTTTGCTCAAGCATGTTCTTCCTTATTTTGAATGTTTCTTGTTTGTTTTTAGCTTAGAATAGCTTTTTGATCTGAAATAGGGTGAGATCACGCTGTTTGCATGCCACTGTTCATTTCTGCTTTTTCTGACTTTTGTTCTGAACCACCTTGGTCGCTAACCGCCTTCTGTCGCGGAACCACGTTCCGCGACAAAGGTGCCTAAAGACACTTGTCTCCATAATTTAAAACCCTTTGTCGCGGAACACCTTGTCGCGGAACCACGTTCCGCGACAAAACCTTCCATGCATAGCGACAAAGGAGCCAAACTCTTGCATTTTGTCTGCATGGCTTCTTGTCGCGGAATCATCTTGTCGCGGAACCACGTTCCACGACAAAATCTCATTCTGAGACAGAAAAATTATGCCATGTTCCTTATTCTTTGAACACTTTGTCGCGGAACCACTTTGTCGCGGAACCACGTTCCGCGACAAAATTTTCCATGCATAGCGACAAAGGTCCAAATGCTTTAAGAATTTTCTGAAAACTCTTTGTCGCGGAACACTCTTGTCGCGGAACCACGTTCCGCGACAAAATCTTGATTAGCGACAAAGAAGCGTTATGCTGCCAAAATTTCTAAAAACTTGTCGGGATACCCATGTCGCGGACCTCGGTCCGCGACAAAATTTATGGTATCGCGACAAAGATTCCCTTCCCTCTATTTAATCTCAAACTATCTTCATTCTCTTCCTATATTATATTGCAACACTCACATCATAACCCCACGGGTTAAGGTGTAACATTTTGGAATTGCAATATAGGGTGTTACGCTGCCCAAATTTTGATTCTCCATTTTCACCACTTAATTGATTGAACCCTTGACTCATTAATGATTAAAGATTGAGATTAGCAATAATCAAACATCAATGATCATCATGATCAAAGGACCTTTGTTCAATTGCCAGTAAAATACTCCTCTATAAACAAAATCTTGATGACTTAAACAGATAATCCGGACTGTAATTAATTATGGTAGGAAGGATTATTTAAGACCGTCAATTGTGGACCCAATCCACAACCTTGCATGAGAAACCAATGTCTCTCACACAAGGAATCTTCTTTTATTTGTTTATTGATTTTGTCTTTGCGTGTTGTGTGGAACAATTAGTAAAGAATACATCAGACTAATGTTGGCGGGTATTTCCTCATGGATGACTAGCTCGTATTCTGGGTATTAATTACTAAGTGTTATTTAGCATGGTCTGGATGACTGTCAGTGGAAGCCTTGGCGGTTCGCCCATTCAGGGTTATAATAGCTGCTCGACTGATTTCCACCCAGATACAGTTTTATTTTTCTTATCTTAATTTCCAAATCCAAATTCCAATCTGTAATGGGAGTCAGTTAGCATCAGTCAATGCTAACTGACGATCATTATAGAAGGGAAGCATGTAGGTTTTTATCCGAATTCATAGACAGTGGAGATCCAACTGGTATTGACACTACCATTATAGGGCCTAAGCTGTCTAAATTCGCTCCATCCGAGTAATTGGGAAATTGGGCAGTAGATGTTTACAGTCCACCTGATTATTCTGCCATTACTTTGGTCTCTTGACCACTTCAAATCTGTGTTTCACCTTCTGTCTAGACCCGCACCTATATTTTGGGTCAATTAATTTTACACTTCCCTATATCCTTATGCATGATAATATTATGTATTATTGTAGTCTGTAATTATTTTGGGATCCTTCCCTTGGACAATAGAAGTCTAGATCTTAAATAGATATTGCTTAATAAATTTCCAACAAAAATCTCTTTATAAAATCCGGATCTGAGTAAGGGATAAATTCCTCAGTTATGACTAATTCATATTCTGTCAAGGATTGATTTTGGGGAATTAGAAGCAGGATCAGCGATTAGGTCTCTTCTAGACTGAAAGGGTCTGTATTTTAACTGAGAGTCTAGTACCTGATAGGGAATGATTTTCAAATCCATTATTTTCCAAAATTGCTGTTTGTTGGAAATCTAAGATTGAATACTACACCGAGATGGGGTCTACTTGGACTCAAATACAGTGTAGTAAATAATCTCAGAGGAACATCATCCAGGCCTTGGTTATTTTCTAAGATAGGGTTGAGTTTTCTTTCAACTACTATCCTCTTCTGCCAAAGCCTATTTTTGAGTCCTGAGTGAGTGCATCCGGAACTAACTAAATCATTAGTTCGTTTCATTAGTTTGTATCTCATAATCACCCGGAAGGAAGTGAACACACTTGTGGTTCACCAAGAGCCGGGAATTCTTGATCCATACTCCTTCATCCTGATGGGGAGCTGTCTTTTACTACCAGGGTCAGATTTTCAAAACCTCCGAGTGATAGGTTTTAAATGCTTTCTTTACTGCTTTCTTTTAACCGCTTTCATTAGAGGTCACTCGGTTGTATTGAGAGTTGCGTAACTGCTACTAGGATTGACAGTTAAGGGATAGTTTAGGGCTTAATTAGAATCTTTGGGTGTGACATGGGAGAATGATAGTAGTACTTGGCACTTCAATAAATGATATGTCGGGTGTTGCTTTTCCACCACAGATGAAGTAACACACCCAGGCCAGGGCAGTTACGAATCTGTGGTATCTTAGAATTTGTGGTCTTAAGAACATGTAAACTCATATTGTAAGTACCTGTCTGTTAAAGGGAAAGCATTATTGAGAGCATGAGAATTAGCTATCTGATAGAATTATCCCAAACAAAGATCTGTGTACAAAAAATGGAAGTTTAATACTGCTATATCTGAATCTTGTCCAAATTTCATTCTTTTCTTCATGTCCCTTCTGTCTACATTGTGATTCAGGTTCACGGTTGGCACAATGTAATTTTTCCCTGCTTTCATAGATAATGTTTATCGCATTCTTAGAATAATCTTTACCCGCTTTCTAGAATAGATTTATTCGCTTTGTAGAGTAATTTAATCGCTTTTATAATATAGTTTATAAATTCATGTCAGTAGTTATTAGTCACTTTTCAAACCCATTGAGCAATATGAATGGAAAATCTAGTAAAACGACGTGGGCCCTGCTTCTATCGCACATCCTCCAGTGAACGATCCGGTCTTACTATAAATTACTGCAATTTTTGACACCGTGCGCTTTCGGGGGCACAGTTTCTTAACACGAGTAATAAAAACGTGACAACTTATAAATATATCCCTAATCACAACTCCGCCATCATAAATTGGTTTCATTAAATAAAACCTAAACCAGGATTATGATTTTTAGGAAAATACTCATGTAGTGGAAATCTGTCAAAAGTTTCATGGCAGGGAATCTCATGTCAAGAATTGATGAGAGATATCATGGCACATATGCCGGGGACCCTCAGTGTGACAGGCTGAAGGTCAACCTATCCCGGCTGTGCCATGAGATTTGTCAACAGTTTCATGACAGAGAGGACCACAGCGCCATTTGAAATTGAAGCACCACACCTGGGTAATAAAAAGACTAATAATCTTGATATATCCCTAAACCCTTTCCCGTGAATCATAACTCTTTCCTTTTAATAAAATTAATCCTGGTATATTTTAATATGAAAATATACTCGTGTTAGTGAAACTTGTCAAAAGTTTCATTGGGCATCCTCCATTCCCAGTCCCGCTGGCTTCCATCCCTTCTCTGCCTCAGGAGAATAGGACGTTTCCCTTGTATATTGTAATTTCGGACTATCAACGCCGTTTTCGGCCGAAGTAGCTCCTCTTTGTAATCCTTCATCCGTGCAATAAAATCTTTATTTTTCTGTTCACTTATTGTTGATCCCAAACTGAAGCATAATATTTCTTCATGTATCTTGCATTTACTGGATTTGACATTTGCTCTCCATTTTCGTCCACCAATATGTATGCTTCATTTGGCAATTTCGTCTGAACAATAAATGGCCCCTCCCAATTGGGGCTCCACTTACCTAATCGGCCATCCTTCTGTTTGGGTGGCCATATAACTTTCCACATTAAATCACCAACTTCAAATCGCTTAACACGAATTCGCTTATTATACCAATCGGCCACAATATCTTTATTTTTCTGCAAATTTTCCAATGCTTGCACCCGATCGGAATTCACGTCTAATAATTCATCTTTCATTGCGCGATCGTACTGTTCACCAGAAACCAAATCTGCTTGACTCGTTCTCAAAGTTGGTACTGTTATTTCGGCTGGGAGCACTGCATCCATGCCGTAACTCAGCCGAAATGGTGTGAATCCAGTGGCCGAAGTCTTCGCATTTGGATAAGCCCATAATGCTTCATATAACTTTTCATGCCACTTGCTCGGCTGATCTTCAATCATCTTCCTTATGATTCCTATCAGTTGCTTGTTTGTGGCCTCTGCCTGCCCATTTCCCTGTGGATAATATGGTGACGAATGCACGATCTTTATTCCGTATTCGTCTGCAAAGGCCTTGACTTTCTCTCCCACAAATAGAGTTCCTCTATCCGTTAAAATCGTCTGTGGAATTCCGAATATGTAGATCAACTGCCTCTTAATAAACTCGATTACCTCTTCTTGCGAAATACTAACATATGCTTGAGCTTCGGCCCATTTTGTGAAATAGTCTGTTGCCACTAGCACGAACTCATGTCTTTTCGACGAAGAGGGATGAATCTTTCCAATGATATCCATAGCCCATCCTCGGAATGGCCATGGCTTGATCATTATATGTAGTTCTTCGGCCGGTAACTTTTGAATCGGCCCATGCTTTTGACATTCGCGGCATCCTTTGGCATATTTCTCACAATCGACCCCCATATTCGGCCAATAATACCCCAGCCGAATAATACTCCACTTCATCGATTTTCCTGCCCGAACTGCGCCGCATATTCCTTCATGAACTTCTCCCATTACTCTTTTGGCATCTTCTTCTCCAACACACCTGAGTAATACTCCATCAATGGCTCGCTTGAAGAGCAACCCTCCTATCACTACGTAATCCATCGCCTTCCGCTTTTCAGCTGGATTAGCTTCGGATGGATCCTCCAACGTTTGTGCTATCTTCTTTATCCAATCGGCCTTTTCTGTTTCGGCCAAATGTATTCCATATTTCCTGCTATCGGCATTAGCCGATATCTGGCTGCATGTTGAGCCAATTCGTTAGCTAATTCGTTCTTCTCCCTTGGGATGTATTCGATATACACCTCGTCGAATTCTTCCAACAAACTAATTGCTTCTTCGTACAATCTGATTAATTGAGAACTTTTGACCGAAAAATCTCCTAATAACTGCTGAATAACTATTTGCGAATCTCCTCTGATTATGATAGCTTTTACTCCTTCTTCTATTAGTCGTTGTAACCCCGAAATCAATGCTTTGTATTCGGCTTGGTTATTCGTATAGGAATTCAGTAATTGCACGAAGTACTTGTATATCTTGCCCTCCGGCGTATGTAGAGTAAACCCTGCCCCATCTCCTGAGGCGGCTTTGGAACCATCGAACATCATTATCCACGGATGCAGATATACAATTCCTATTTCGTCTATTTCTTTCGGCCGAATTTGATCTCCGATATCGTCGGATATTGGAAGTATCGCGTGATCGGCCAAAAAATCGGCTACAACTTGTCCTTTCATAGCCCTGAGTGGTTGATATTTCAAGTCGTACGCATTTAACTTCATGGCCCATTTGGCCATTCTTCGGTTACTGATCGGATCATTCATCATAATTTTGACTATGTCAACCGAAGTTACCACTATCACTTGCCGTGGTTGAATATAGTATTCTAATTTCTGACATGCATGATAAAGAATTAAACACAATTTATGAATCGGCGAGTACCTTAATTCGGCGTCCCTAAGGATTCGGCTTAGATAGTAAATCGCCCGATCTCTTCCTTCATCGTCTTCTTGGGCCAACAACGGTCTAATAGACTCTTCAGCCGCTGCTATATACAGCTTCAATGGTCGGCCTAAAAATGGAGGGACCAACACTGGTGGATTCATTAAAGCTTGCTTCAATTGCTCAAAGGCCCTTTGTTGATCGACTCCCCATTCGAATTCCTCCTCTTTTTCAGCCTCAGTAAATCGGTTAGTGGTTTCGACTTCCCGGCCGCATTTGCCGAGAATCGTCTCAAGAAACCGATCTTCCCAAGGAATTTTGGCAGACTCTTCTTATCATGTGGAGGCCTGGCTTCTTGGATAGCTCTGGTCTTGTTTGTATCAACTTCTATGCCTTTATTATGTACCAAGAACCCAAGAAAATTCCCTGGTTGCACTCCAAAAGCATACTTGGCTGGATTCATTTTGACTCCATGTAGCCTCATTCTTGCGAATACCCTCGCAAATCGTCCAAGTGGCTTCTGACCATGACATCATCGATGTAGACTTCGACGCATTCTCCTATTAGATCATGAAAGACATAGTTCATGGCCCTTTGATAGGTGGCTCCTGCATTCTTTAACCCGAACGACATCACTACCCATTCATATATCCCTATAGCTCCATGGCATCGAAATGCAGTTTTATGCACATCTTTTCGGCCATAAAGATTTGGTTGTATCCAGAGTATCCATCCATAAAGGATAGCATCCCTTGTTTTGCGGCCGAATCAATTAACAAATCGACAATAGGCATCATATATTCATCTTTAGGAGTGGCTATATTAAGATTTCTGAAATCAATACAAACTCTTAATTTCCCATTCTTCTTTATTACAGGAACGATATTCGACAACCACTCTACATATTTAGCTGGCCTAACGAATCCGGCCGCTAACAACTTTTCTATTTCTTCCTTTATTTTCGGGACTATTTCGGGCGCTGCCCTTCTAGCCGGCTGTTTGTGCAGCCTAAATCCTTCTTTGATTGGTAATCTGTGCTCCACAATCGATCGTTCCAATCCTGGCATCTCTGTATAGTCCCACGCAAAGCAATCCTTGAACTCAATTAATACTTCCTTGAATCGGCTTGTCATCTGCTGATCTAGATTTGCACTCAACGGGATCTCCCTCGGGTGCTCATCTGTACCAATATTGATCATTTTCAAGGGATCTTGGGCTTTGAAATCAGGTGTTCGTTTCGGAATAGCATCCATGAGTTCGCTCCAACTGGCTTTCTCTTCCGAAGATCCGAGTTCGGCCGATTCGAACTCGATCATTTGTTTCGGTTGTCCGTTCATCATTCACTTTGCTCATCAACTGGCCGTTCGTTGGCCTGATATCTGACCTCGAACCCCAAATCTGTCCAATCGCACTCAACGGCCTGCGGGTATCGCTCCCCTACCACTACTAGGAATGGTTGTATGGGCTCTTCATATAACACCGCATCAATTCGACCGGCTGAGCTGACTGGAAACGGAGGCTGATCACCATCTACTTCTTCAACTGTGCCATCCTTTTTCCACAACCACACCTTCTGGTGTAGGGTTGATGGCAAACATCGGGCTGTATGAATCCAGCATCGTCCTAATAGGGCCGCATACGGGACTTCTGCATCCACTACAAAGAACATAGTCAGAATCGAAATCGTCCCGACTGTCACATCCACTAGAATACATCCTTCGGCCGCTGTTTGTGCTCCCACAAAACTCAAGACTTTCATCCTTGTGGGCAGCAGATCATCTTTTGAGCGGCCTATCTTCGTCAACGTAGACAATGGCATGATGTTGACGGTTGCTCCACCATCAATAAACATTCTTCTGAGCGGTCTCCCATTAACCCAACCTTTGACATACAAAGGCCTCACGTGCTGAGATATTTTTGCAGTTGGAGGCAGAATCGTGCTTGGTTGAGCTTCGGGGACAAACGCTTCATACCCTTCTTCGACTACTTTTCTACTTCGGCCTCAGGCCGAAATGCTTCAAGTTTGGCGGAACAGAAGTCCATAATGGGCTCCTCTTCGCCAAAGTATTCTCCTTCCTTTTGATAGAAGATCACTGCTGGTTCTGAATCGGACCAATATTCCTCATTTACCATAGTGGTCGTTGCTACCACGTTCGCGCTAGACCCGAAGTCAAACTTGAACTGCCCGATTGAAAGTGTGTCACTATTCGGGACGATGTTCGTTTTCAGTTTCCATTCCCTAGTTCGGACTGGTCTAGGCTTCCACTCTTCTTTTACTTTCGGCTGTTTGTTATCGGCCTTTAGTTGGGTTGCTTTCGACCGTAATTCAGTCTTATTTTTCAGCCGATCTTGTTCTTCTTTCGGCTTCCTTTCTTCTTTCCCTTCGGCTGATTTCAAACGAGCCGAAAATACTCTATCAAGGATTCTCCCTTCAGATGAAGAACGATCATCTGGGAAATCCTCTTCCATATGCATCATTTCGTATTCTTCTTGCTCCAATGCGCTGGCTGCTTTAAGCCACTGCAGCCTCCGTTTATAAGTACGATACGATCCCTTTCCTTTAGGAGTCTTTATCTCCCCTGCCCTCCAGGCTGAGTTCTCAAATCGGCGTGGGCCGAAATGCCTTTTCTCTGGGGAATTCTGAACCCATCGGCCTACCTGAGTATTCGCTGGTGGCCTTCTGAGTTTCTTTATTTCTGGAGATACAACATCTTCAGGAACTGTGATCTGAATCACAGTCTTTCCATTTTGCTTATCAGCTGTCAACTTCATTTCTGAATCCAAACCATTAGTTATAATCTTCAATGTTGGTTTTTCACTCACATCTCCGAATTCTCCCCTCTGAGATTTGTCCGATTGCTTGATCCACTCCTTAATTTCATAATCTCCCAATCGGTCAAAAACGTCCGAAATCTTCTATTTTCCTTTCGACGGAGATCCTAAACGTCTCCACACTCCTATCTTCTTCTGGGCCGACGACTGACTTCCTAGCCGATCGTGCACAGAGCTTTTACTGGACGATGGTTGGTCCCCCAATCGATCATGTACAGACCTATTCTGATCGGGATGCACCATCACCATGTTCGCGACAGGGAACAGATTCTTATCAATTGCCATGAGCCTGTCCGGGAACTTCAATTTCCCATCATCGACATGCTTTTGGATTAGCTTCCTAAAATCTCCACAGATCGCTGTAGAATGAGTACCCGATCCGTGGAATCTACACCATCCGGCTTCCAATTGTTCTTTGGTTGGCTGCGGATGATTCCCTTTGAACTCCAATAATCCATTCTTCTGGCAATAATCAAATATTTCATCCATCTGAGATAGATCGAAAGAATAAAACCTCTGGGATTCATCTCTGACTTCTCCCTCTTTTTCCTTGCCTCTGACTGGCCGAAGCGCAGGACAAGTCATGGGCTTCTTTATTACCGATTCGGCCCTTGCTACTTCAGCTAAAGCAGGAATATTGTCCATGTTGTACTCTTCCTGAACTTCACACCTATCCAGAGATTCCGTAAACGATGCGGCCGACTGGATGGGTTGTGATCTGCCACTTTGACTTCGGCTTGATTTGAAAGCCGCCTGTTCCGCCAGATAAGTCTCCATTCTTATGGCTTTGGCCGTTAATTCGGCCACAGTCCTTGGTCTTGTGACCATCAATCTGTCCTTGATGGCAAACTTCAGATTCTGCTTCAAGATTTGGATATATTCATGCTCCGGCAGCATCGTCTTCATTTGAGCTTTTACTGCGTAAAATCTCTCTATGAACTCAGTAACTGATTCTGCTGCCTTCTGTTTGGTTGATATCAAATCAACCACCGATACTTCAGGACTGGTATTATAGAATCGGTCATGGAATAACCACTCCATTTCGGCCCAAGTGTTGACCGATCCAGCTGGTAAATTAATGTACCACTCGAACGCTTGACCTGTTAACGATAAATTGAACAATATCAGCTTATGAAAATCATTTTGGGCTATTCTGGTGCATTGCGCTGTAAATCAGCCAATATGTTCTATCGTAGATCGGCCGATTTCTCCTGAGAACGTATTGAAATCGGGAACCTTGACTCCTCTAGGCAGTGGATACTGCTCCTCGATGTAGTCTGGATAAGGCTTCTTGTACATCGGCCTATTCTCCTGGCCGATAAGATTCCCAAATTGTGTGCGAATGATGTCAGCAATAAGTTCTCTATCAACCAGTTGTGGCGGATTCGGCTGCTGTGGAGCATATTGCTGTTGTACCACTGGAGCAGGCGGTTGCACCGCTGGTTGATGCGGTTGGTTCTGTTGTTGATCATACCTTTGCGGTGGAGGGACGAAAGGGCGTGGTCCCTGCCCTCCTAGCAGCCGATAGGCCTGCTGTTGAAAATTATGAGGATTTTGCATCACAGGTGGCGGATTCTGCGCCATTGGTGCGTGCTGTGTTCCCATCGGATACATATTCCTCGCCAATTCGGCTCTGAACATCGCTGGCATCGCTGCCAGGATATTGCCTTCTATCTGCCGGACCGAACTGGTAACCACCGCTTCAACCATAAATTGGACCTGATCTCGGAACCGCGGGGTCAAATCATCGTTCGAAAACTCCTGATTGTGGAAGTTCGACGGTCCGGGGAATCCTGGGGGGAATTCTCCGGTTTCTGCTGTGCGTTCTTCCTGAATCGGCGGCAAATCAGTCCTTGCCGCCGTGTTGATTGCTGGAGTTGCTTGCGTCTCAAATGCCATTCTTTGTCCCACTGGGCGTGCCACTGTTTGGCCTGGGTCGAGCCAAGGACCTTTTTCTCCTCAAGGGAGGCTATCGGAAAAGGATCAAACCGTTTACGGGTCCGGATTAACAATAATGCGCCCAAACTTGACTGAATATTCTTTAGAATTGAAATGGCAACAAGATACAATGGGGAATCTACCTGTTGTTAAGAAACAACGACGAATTCACCGAGAAAAAAGGAACCAAATTGCCACTTGTTAAGGAACAACGGCGGACTTGGAAGTAAGTAACCGCTATGAGCTAACTAAGCTAGATTCTAGGAAATCGAGGTAAATGAAAGCAGTAAAGAAAAGCAATAAAGATACAAAAGAATTAAACTTGATAAAGGAATTTGGGGGTGGGATTGATCTCCCTTGTTTCTGTGCATGGCATCCCCTATTTATAGCCGGAGCTGAGGTAACCGCTCTCCGGCCGATTCCTTTAAGCCGAATTCCATCTTCCTCTCACTGGTTGATTTAGTTTCGGCTGTTTTGGCTTCATTTCGGCCGAAATCTCCTGCCTCTGGAACATTATTTCGTTTGGTCTCTTGGATCGTTCGGCCCTGTTGATTCTAAGCCCACTTTTTTTAAAAACTCTTCCTTGGCCCATGTTCTATGGCCCAATTATTTCTCTCGCGGGCCACTATTTCATGTGGCCCCAACAGTGACACAGCCTAAGAAGGCGAGTAAAGATTGTTAGCTTTTGGATTGAAAGGTGAAAAGGTTGATTTAAAGATAATTTATATAGTTTTTGAACCATTCAATTAAAAGACTATCAAACATAAGTCACTTGTTTTATTGTTCAAAATACATCACTAATTACTTCGCATTTTTCTCAATTAAAGTGAACATCACATCACTAATTACTCCACTTTAACACAATCGTCCATTCTAACTAAAACACCATGCCCAAAATTTATGGAACGATACTACCGGGATGGAGGGAGTAACATAATAATTGAACAATAAGCAAAGCATAATCAAGCATATAGAGTCCTCCAACAAAAACTTTATTTTTAAGAAATGCATTTTTATTAGTATTATATACTTTTGTTACTAATAAAATGTCATTATAGATTTGCTTATCTATAGCAATAAGTCTTTTTCAGGTAATACACAAATAATACTCTGCCATGCATGCCAGCATGATACATCACATATTCGCATTATATTCTCTTTTTAATGTAATTGTCTGTTGTCTCATCATTAAGGAGATCTATCATTTGGGAAACTCCGTGAGTCATTGAGGGTTTTTTTTGTAAACCTTGTGGTCAGTCAGTGGCGGACGTAAGGGGGGCTCGGGGTGGCGCCCGCCCCCGAGCTCAAAATTTATCTATAGTATTTTAATATAGTTGTGTGAATTTTATCTATAGTAGAAGAAGTTTTTATGTAATCTTGTTTCCGAACTCAAATTTTGTCATTAAATTGTTATATAGTTGTGTGAATTTTAGCTATGGTAGACGCCCGTTATCTAATTTACGCTATGAGGAAGAAGAATAGGGAAAGAAGATGGTACTTAGCGGTGCGTTTGGTTGGAGGGATCTTAGATTACCAGTGGAAATGTGATTGCTGGGAATGTAAGATTACTGGGAATATGAGATGACCGGGAATCTTAATTTTTGGTGTTTTAAGATTATTGCGTTTGGTTAGATTGGGAATCTCAAATTTCCATTTCTAATTAATTTACTATAATGTCCTTGAATTTTAATTTATAAATATGTCATTTTGCTACAAAATATTGAAAATATTTAAACCAATTTATTTTCAAAAATAAAGAAAGTTATGTATATATAATTTATTGTATGATAATTAGTAATTTAATGTAACAAAATTCTTATTATTTTTTATTTTGTATATAGAAGATAAATAAATTTTAAGAAAATATGATAATATTTATTTTAAAATATGTTTGAATATTTTACAAAATTTCAATTGATTTTTAAAATTAAATTCCATATATTTATAATTTTTTAAATACAAATATCTAAATTTATCAAATAAAAAGAACTATAAAAAGTAAGGGTATAAAAGACAAATAGTATCAAAGTAGGAAAAATTCAAGTGATAATCTAAGATTATCTGCCTCTTGGGTGGGAATCACATTCCCACCCAAAACCCCTAACATTCCCACCTCGGTGGGAATGTGACATTCCTACGTGAAAGATGCCGCGAACCAAACGCAGACATATCACATTCCCTAGTCAAGATTCCCACTGGGAATCTTGGATCCCTCGAACCAAACGCCCCCTAGGTTTCTTTGCTTGTGGGCCTTTTTTAACATAACTTTATATTTTGTTTCATTCTTAATAAAATAAAATAATAAATTTTGGCATAACATTTAAAATTATAATTAAGGCACATCCTTGTTGTAATTAATTACCATTCATAATAAATTTGTTTATTTACTAGTGTTATGTTAATATTTTGATATTGCCGATTATAATTGAATATTTTAGCATGTTTAATATAAAATAAAAAGATAATGCTCATGTCGGCTCTATAAATTTGAATTCTAGTGATATTAACAATATTATTAAAAAAACACCCGGGTAAAATTAGATAAAGAGAGAGACATTATTGGTGATTCGGAAAAACGAAAATCAACTATGGTTTTTCTATTAAAATTAGAAATAAAGCAAGACGAAGATATTTGGTAAAGGAGTTTCGCCCCCCAACCCTAGTAATCTGCGTCCGCCACTGTGGTCAGTGGAGAGAAGTTGTGGCGTAGACCTTAATTGATTTATCAAGGGCGAAAGGTGAAAGGGTTGTGAAGTAGTAGTTTGAAACATTCGGCCAGAATGGATGATAGAGTCAGCCGAGACAGATCATCTGGTCAAGGATATGATTAATCGGCCGATGACGACAACCATTCGACTGAACTAAATGGGGATTCGGCCGATGGCGGCCGGCCGACTGACTACAGTGATTCATATGATTTGATGGGAGTAGTTGTTATTTAGGGCCCACAATATCCTGGAGGATCTCAATTGTCATGATGACTATATGATTCAATTACCCATTTTAAACTACAAAACAAAGAACTTTTGGATAATTATAGGATGAATACTAATTAATGGCTTGTTATCGGCCACGTACATGGACATTATTGACGAACTGGGTAAACAAATCTTTCTTGCTCTTGTATGTTCGTGTTCGATTATGGGCTTTTTGTGGTAATGTGTATTTGTTTCGTCTGGAATTTCCATAACAAAAGGAGGGGTGTGTTCTTACGTAGACACGAGGGAGGCTTTGCAACTCATTGCCAACTACCTAATTCGGACATGTCTTTAATTGAAATGAGCACCATTGGTCTTGCCAAATCCTCCAACATCGAATCACAACCGATGATATGATGATTAGCCAACTCTTCCTCACATATGATCAACCAGAACCATATTATAGGGAAATCATCCATATATAGTATATAGTACCAATGTTTGCTTTCACACCCATTAACGGTCCAAGGCCACTCGGTACACGGTGCATAGTTTTGCCCCTAATCCCGGGTGGCCATGGGAAGGCATCCGATCCTCTTACATCATGCTAAAATATATCATCACTCGATTGCAAAAGCTCGAGCAGCAAATGCCAGCCACATCGAATTGAAAGCAACCTACCATCCTACATTCAAAGAATGTACAAGGCAACTTCACTACGAACTCTCAATTTTGACAATCAATCCCAAGAAAGACTAATTTGACGAAGTGGCCAAGTCAGTTGCCCTCCAACCCCGGCTCCCTACCCCCCTTTTATCCATATGTAACGTATGTAGTATGAGCTTGCACAATCCTTTTCTCTAGCCAATGACTTCGTCAAGATATAGTACGTACCTTTTTATATTTTTATAAGAACGTGTTGTACGTGTACAAATATAAATAAATAAGATAGGGTAGAATGTCGTCAAACACCAAAAATTTGCAAAATCTCAACAACAAACGTAACAAGTTACAAAAGGAAAAAATAAAATAAAATAGGGAAACCATAATATATAATTAAACATTTAAAACCATGAAGTGAAGGTAGGGGAACTCAAGCATACTTCAGATAATATCTGAATTTCATACATAGAGAGAGTTTTTCAACTCTTTCAAGATCAATACTCCATATGGCATCTCATATTTCCTTCTGCAAATTGGCCTTTCAAAACCATTAATTCCTCTGCACCATTTTCTTTATCCATGCCTTTCCTCAGCTTCCATTGCTTCACCATTTTCTGTAAATTCCGATTGTATTTCTTACTAGTTCTTTTTATGCAGAAGTGAAACTCACAAAAAAAAAAAAAAAAAAAAAATGAAATAACAAACAATGAATTGAAACAAAATTATACACAAGATAAACAACACAGGCAATTAAATCAGTTAAATTTGAACCAGAAAGAGAAGATATACTAACTTGCAAAGCATATGGTTCCCCCATTGCTATGAGGGTGAAGAAGGGGAACTAATAATCAGGTACCATTTTGGGATATTGACAAGATCTGAAGGTGCCAATGGGCAGTAATTTATAGGATGTTCATGCAGCACATGTTTCTTCAGGTTCATTGAACCTAGACAACACTTTTTCGAGCCACGCCTGCACTTGGACACATCTTTGGGTAAGATTGTCATATTCTTGTGTTGCCCCACTAATGTTGTCACTTTCTCTTTAGGGTCTTTTTCTTTTATTCTTTATATAGGGAGTGATGGAGAAAAGGGGTGCTTCTCAGCTGTGAATGGCACCCCCAATAGGACCAGATTCAACTTTGTGTTCCAAAGGGAGTGTAATGATGACCTATTACAAAGTTAGGTGTGTCGAAATGCAGCATAAAGTCGAGATATTTTTTTATTTCATAAAGTTGATGACAAGTTCAGAAATGTTTGTTCCTTTAATTATACTGCCTTCACTTTATTTTATTCATAACCTTGAGTTATTTACTAGTGGTGATTTATTTTTTATTTAGTTGGTTTTAACTAATAGTTTATGTTGTGTTTATGTAAGCAATGATATATATAGAAATAGTAATAATCAACATTAAAAGTTCCTTTATATCTGGCGTAAGATCTGCAAGAGCTATATTGTATAGAGTATTCTTTTGCACCGTGGATTTTGCTTTTGCCTTGGGAATGTTAGTAGTTGTGTTTGGGCTGTATAAAAACACATACAAAACACTGCTTCACATACGAAGTATTGTTTCAGAACTTCCGCACATTTTGATTCAGCTTCCAAACCAAATCTGTTTGTGTTAATTGATTTGTCTGGTTTGCACTGTTGACATCCCACATTGGTAAAGGATGTGTACCTCCGGTTGGTTTATATGAGATAGGATCACTCCCAAATTGTCAATTAGTTTTGAGTTGAAATCTCATTTATCATTCTGAATTTGGTGTCGGATTTATGAATACTCAATTGAGTATGTTGATGATGCTCGGAAGACTCATTCTGATTTTTCACATGTTGAGTCAGTTCCTATAAAAAAAAATATGATACAACTATTTCCAATGAGCCTAAAGTTTATATTCGACTAAATATTTTGCTCCCAGATCAGATAAAATTTTCACTATATATAATAGTAGAGTTAATAACTAAAATATGCCACCAGAAGGAGTCATTTCCACTTTTAGGCCACTATATTTTGATTTAGAAAAATTGGCCATTAGAAGGATTTCGGGCCTGAATTTAGGCCATTGGGCTGGAATTCGGACTGCGATGACCTAAAATTGAAAATGACTCCTTCTGGTGGCCTATTTTAGTTTTTTTCAATTATTTTTTTATTTTATGTAATTAAAATAAATAATACTCATTTTGTGTCATTATTTATGTCCTATTTTTTTTCTTGTTCCAATATTTTTATTTAATTTTTATTTTAAAAATAATTAAATATTAATCGTCAAACATACCCATTACCTTACATTAATAAATAAATATATTAAACTTTCAAATTACCCTCTACCATTAATAATTCCAGTCCACCCCACAACCACATATCAGTAAATCACACATAAATAAATAAATTAAAATTGTAAACTCATTACATTCATATTATATAAATTTTTAAGTTACTTTTTTTAACACTAATAATGTGACGAATGGAGTAATATAAGAAATAAAATAAATATTAATTCACATATATTATAAAATAAGTAAACAAACACATATTCAAATAAATTGTAAATAAAAAAATAAACATATTTATTATAAGTATCCCAAAATTTTCGGACATGGTACTTTATGTATGGATAATTAGTAATATAAGGATATATTTGGGTTAAAAAATGTAGCTTAAGAATTTATATAGTATGGTTATAATGAATTTACAATTTAAATTTATTTATTTATGTGTGATTTACTGATATATGGTTGTAGGTTGGATGAGAATTATTAATGGTAGTGGGTTTGAAAGTTTAATATATTTATTTATTAATGCGATATGATCGGTATATTTGGTAATTAATATTTAATTATTTTAAAATAGAAATAAAAAAATGTTGGAATAAGAAAAAAAGAAAGTAGGACATAAACAATGGCACAAAATGAGTATTATTTATTTTAATTAAATAAAATAAAAAATAATTCAAAAAAACTAAAATATGCCACCAGAAAGAGTCATTTCCACTTTTAGGCCATCGCAGCCCGAATTCCAGCCCAATGACCTAAATTCAGGCCCGAAATCCTTCTAATGGCTATTTTCCTAAATCAAAATATCGTGACCAAAAAGTGGAAATGACTGGCCTATTTTAATTATTACCTCATAATAGTATCAGTGTTACCACTATTTTGAGGATTTATATGGATACGAGAGAGAGGTTGCTCCTAGACTACCTGCGATTAAATGCTCCTAGATCGATCGATGATGTTCTTGTTGGGTAGCAACCCATATCCCACATCGGAAGCATAAGAGAAAGTTAACTTGTATATATGTTTCCACTTAACTCCATTAGTGTGAGACATTTCTTGAGGTGTCCAAAGATAAAACCGTGAGAGTTCGGCCCAAAGCAAATAATATTATACTAATGCTGGAATTAGGGTGGCGGTCTTAGTCCCAATAGTTGTGACAAGATCTATTGAAGAGAGAGAGAGGGGGTATACCCTTCAATATGAATGATGAGATTCACTAAATTTTTCTGAAAAACATTAGTATTATATATAGTATTAAGTATATTATAAGTAAACAATTTTTTTCATTGAATAAAATAAGCAAGTTATTCAACATAATTTATATGTTTGTTTCACACTATCAATTATTTTCTCAACCAAAATTAATTTCTTTGTTGTTGATAATATTAATGAGCTAATTGTTAATATTATTGATTGAATAAAATGGCATCGGCCCACATTTTCTTCCCGAAAAAGGTTAAGAGCAAATGGATGTCAAGAGATTCCATCAGGTTGTCGTGTGGGATAAAAATTAGCAATTACATAATCTGTTTCTTATCAAAGAACCTAAATTAGTCAAAGGTTAAATTCACATTTCATCTCATATACTGAAAAGAAATAAAAAAAAATTATTAAATCGATTACATAATTAAGAACTTCCATAAATTAAATCAAGACTAAGCAGAGATAAGCAGAGATATTCCTATAAATGATTCAGACCAAAGGAGGAGGAATGCATTCAAGAGTCAATTACTGAGCTGGAGTGGGCTGAAGTTAGTTTGGGCCTATTTACATACGCAGTGGGCTTAGTGTATTTTTATTTATTTGGGCAATTTAGAGTTACCCAAAACTATCAATCAATCTACCAAGTTCTTTGTATTTAGCTTACCAAGTTTTTCATATTACATTTACAAGTTTTTGCTATTTACCTTACCAAGAGTTCCAACTTCCAATACAACACTTACCAACGTATTGATATTTGGCTTACCATGTTATTCAATATTACACTTGCCAAGTTTTTGTATTTGCCTTACCAAGGGTTTCAATATTACTCTTACCTAGTTTTCTGTATTTGGATTATCAAGGCTGTCATAATTACTCTACCTACTCTTACCAGGTGTTTTGTTTTTGACTTACCAAGTGATTTAATATTGCACTTACTAAGTTTTTTGTATTTAGCTTACCAAGGGTTTCAATATTACACTTACCAAGTTCTTTGTATTCGGCTTACCCAGGGTTTCTATAGTACACTTACCCCAAGTTGTTTGTATTAGGCTTACCAAGTTCATTATTACATCTACCAAGTTCTTTGTACACGATTTACCACATTGACAAAGTTGTTTTTTTACATGGTCATTGGGACGTGCGGTGTGAACCATCCAAACCTCGTGAGTCCTCTCTGAAGGAAGCAGTGACCAGCTCACGGTCACCGCACGGCGCGCGGACCGTCCATCCCACCGCGGTATCAGAATCGAAACCACTGGACGGTCCAGCTCACGGTTACCAAGGGTTTCAATATTTGACTTACCAATTTTTAGGTACATATTTACCAAGTGTTTCAATATTGCGGTTACCAAGTTTTGGTTTCATGCTTACCAAATGTATCATAATCCGACTTACCAAATGCTACTAGGCTTACCAAGTGATTCAATATTACACCTTCCAAATTTTTTTTTAACACTTACCAAGTTTATCAAAACTAGACTTACCCACTTTTGGTAAACCATATCACTATGTAGGTAAGTGACATAAAAATTTTCACGATTCATTCCTCCATTCATTGCTGAAATTTTAAAAAGTTCACCAAAAACTTGGTAAACCATATCACTATGTTGGTAAGAGACTTACAAAACCTGGTAAACCCTAAACCCTAAACCACACATCAATATACTGGAGAGAGACATACAAAAACTTGGTATCCACATTACTATGTTGGTAAATCAAATACAAGATACTTGGTAAAGCATCTATCACTAATTGGTAAGAGACATAACAAGATAGTAGTAATTTTATCCCGTGGAGGGTTTAGGATGGAAAATGATTGCCATTATTATGATTAAATGATATATGCATTATTTCTATTATGTCAATGAAAGCATCTATGTACTGAGTGTGTGTGTATACTTGAAATAAGAGAAAGTTAACTTGTATATATGTTTCCACTTAACTCCATTAGTGTGAGACATTTTTTGAGGTGTCCAAAGATAAAACCGTGAGAGTTCGGCCCAAAGCGAATAATATTATACTAATGCTGGAATTAGGGTGGCGGTCTTAGTCCCAATAGTTGTGACAAGATCTATTGAAGAGAGAGAGAGGGGGTATACCCTTCAATATGAATGATGAGATTCACTAAATTTTTCTGAAAAACATTAGTATTATATATAGTATTAAGTATATTATAAGTAAACAATTTTTTTCATTGAATAAAATAAGCAAGTTATTCAACATAATTTATATGTTTGTTTCACACTATCAATTATTTTCTCAACCAAAATTAATTTCTTTGTTGTTGATAATATTAATGAGCTAATTGTTAATATTATTGATTGAATAAAATGGCATCGGCCCACATTTTCTTCCCGAAAAAGGTTAAGAGCAAATGGATGTCAAGAGATTCCATCAGGTTGTCTGTGGGATAAAAATTAGCAATTACATAATCTGTTTCTTATCAAAGAACCTAAATTAGTCCTCTGATTTAAAAAAATAAATAAATAATAAGTCCTCTGAAGTTCTAGAGAACGGGCTCAATCGACTCCAATGACTGCTCTGGCGACAACGACAACACCTCCGGTGGCAACAAAGGTCTGGTACACCTGTAATACCCTGAATTTTAAATCTATAAATTACAGTTTAATTTTGCTGTTTTCATATTTTGCGAGGTGAAAATCAATAGAATTTTTCCATGTGTTGTTATCCCCAATTTACTTCTATATGACTAGATTGGGACGAGGAATGAATTTTCAACATTTTCAATTCGGGTGTTATTTTTGACCTAGTTCAGAAGGTTCAGAATAATGCAAGGAAGGTATTTGTAAAATTTTATGGTGACAAAGTTTTCCCTCCGAAACACACACAAAAAAAGAAAAAAGAAAAAAGGGAAACAATGTGTCAGTGTGTCCTTCTGCTCATGTGTTGGGGAAATAGGATGCAAGAATAAGAGGTGTGATATTTTGCTTTCGATTAATTCATACAAAATACAATGCAAGAATAAGAGGTGTGATATTTTGCTTTCGATTAATTCATACAAAATACAATGTGTTAGTGCCTCTACTTTTGAGATAATGTGTTCCACTCCGATGTTGAACACTAGGTAGGATCCCACCCCCTTGATCTTATCGCGTGGTATTATTGGCAAGAAGATCCCTGTAATTCGATAAGGGCGTCTCAGCTTGGCAAGGCGTGTCCCTAACGGCTATCCTTCATTTCCTTACAATGGGGCGATCAAGCTATGGCATGTATATCTTTCCATCCGAAGGCATTGGGACAGCTATGGAAGGAGGAAGATCTCGTGGGGCTAATTATTCTCTTCCATAGCGATAAGGATTCTGGGAAATCCCTTTAAGAAGGAGGAATCACAACGGATTATACAGAGCTTTTGAATTATCCTTCTTACGATTAAAAACGTGTGAAAAAATTCCCAATCCAATCTCTCCACCCCGTCTGCGAGATTCATCACTTGTGGAAGAGATTGTCACTTGAGTGTTCATTTGTCCATTGTGCACACCGAACCCTTGATTGATCTCGACACCTTCATCAAGGGCAACACTCAAGCTCGTGTCATCAAGATACTACCCTTCATTGCTACATCAAAGGGAGGATCTTTTACAGGTTCACTCGAGGGAAACTTGGAGAAGGCGTCTTCAAGGGGTCGAAGAAGAATCGGAGTATTCTCACCAGAAAAGGGAATTTCTGGTACCATCGATCATCCGCTTGGGTGTTGGAGTGAAAGATTTCTAGTTCACTATTGTTCGTGTTGTAACGTGGTGTTCGAACACATAGTGGAACACTCCTGGATTAGTATCCCCCAGACGTAGGCCTTGTGCCGAACTGGGTCAACAATTCTCTATTTGTTCTTGGTTGTTTACTGCACTTATTTATATTTGACAACTAACCTACTAACAATTTATTTAAGTGTGTGGGTTAAACAAACAGTTGTGGTTAAGGGACTAAGACTTGACGTATAGTGGACCAACAAGTGGTATTAGAGCGCACACACCCTCGGGTGAGATACAAACGTCAAGATGAGTCGTGAAGGAGGAAACATTTCCAGGCCACCCTTGCTAGCTGGAACGAACTTCTCCTACTGGAAAACCAGGATGAGGGCTTTTCTTATGGCCATTGATGAGGGAGTCTGGGATGCCGTTGAGTCCAAGTTCGAGCGTCCCACTGTAGAGGACGATGAAGGTGTCAAAACACCAAAACCCAAAAACAAATGGACTGTGGAAGAAAAGACCTTATCCTCAATGAACTCTAAGGCTCTCAATGCTATTTTCAACGGAGTTACTGAAGAACAATACAAGCTTATCTCCTCGTGTGACACTGCTTATGATGCATGGGTAGTACTGGTAAACTCCCATGAAGGTATGGCTTCTATTAGATCTTCAAAGTTAATTTCCATAGAAACTCAATTTCATAAACTTGTTATGGACGAAAATGAGAGTATTGTTAGCTATGTTGGTAGAATTCGTGACTTGACCAACCCGGCACATCAACTTGGGAAAATCTATTCCCAACAAGAGTTGGTAATGAAGATCGTCGGAACTATTCCGGACAGGTTCAATCCAAAGATTGCAGCCCTTGAACTCTACAAGGACTTCTCCACTATGCAAGTGGACGAACTAATGGGTATACTTCAATCATGGGAGATGGACCATTGCAAGGAAGTCGGAAGCAAAAGTATTGCCTTCAAGGCTGAGTCAAAATTGGTGAATGACAAGGAAGCCGAGATTGACAGTGATCACAGTGATGATGACGAGATCTCTCTTCTCACAAAGAGACTGGCCAGACTTCTTAAGAATAAGAAAGGGCTTCCTAGTGGAAAGGGCGAAGGATCGAACTCCAGGAGAGATCTCAAAAGGAGATCCAAACCCTATGGCAAGGATCAACAAACTGAAGAAAGGCCCAAGGGACCAGAATGTTATGAATGCAGAGGTTTTGGTCACATTAGGGCAGATTGTGGAAATATAAAGAAGAAGGAGAAGAAGACCTACCACATCACCTTCAGTGATCATGATGAGGAACCAGAATGCAGTGAAGGAGAATCTGAGCATGGGATTGCTCTTATGGCACCAGGAACATGGGATTCAGACTCATGTTCAGACACTGAGTCACAACACGGTACTTCTTCTAACCCAGTGAATAATAATTTCTCTGACCATGATTGTGCTTCTCTTAGCAGCAAAGAGGCAGATAAAATAGAACGTCTCACGGATCTCTACAATGAAGTGTTCGAAAGGCTCGAAGCTTCGATGACTGAGATAGAAGACCTCCAAAGAACCAATCAGGACCTTAGAAATGAGATTGAGAGGCTCATAGACGAGAACAAAGGCTTACTGTCTAAAGCTGAAGCGGTGTCCATTCATGTGACAGAACTCGAAGCTGGAATACTCTACGAGAAAGAGGAAAAAGAAAAGGTTTCTTCCAAGCATGATCTTCTCACTGTGGAAATCACTGAACTTAAGGAGAAACTCAGCAAATCTGAAAAGATTCTGTCAGACATGAATAAAGGCAAGGCTAAACTTGACGATGCTCTAGTAGCTGGGAAATCTCATGGGAACAAGCAAGGACTTGGGTACAGCAACTTCAGCTCCGCCTCTACCTCCAAAGGGAAAATCAAGTTCGTTGCATGAGGCCAACTAGATGATCGAACACCAAGGCAGACTACTAGAATCTTTCCCAAAGGTTCCAAGGGCCACAACAATAGGAGGAATTCCTTCAAAGGACCTCTCATATGCGACTATTGCAAGTACAGAGGTCACAGGACCGAACACTGTCGGAGGATTATCAAGGATCTACTTGAGGGAAGACCTGTGAGCTGGCCTAATGAAGAACTCAAGAAAAGGATCTCCATAAGACGAGAATGGGTAACCAAAATTCCAGCAAGGTGTAACGTTGCCTTCCTATCCTCTAGTCAAAAGGATAAGAGTGCAACGTGGTACTTCGATAGTGGTTGCTCGAGGCACATGACTGGAGACAAAGGTGTTCTTAAACCATTCAAAGATATTGATGGTGGATCCGTGGTCTTTGGAGATGGTAAGAAAGGTCGTCTCTCTGGACAAGGAACTCTCCACGGAAATGGTCTGCCCAAGCTCAACAATGTCTACTATGTGGAAGGACTGCATGCCAATCTTATAAGCATAAGTCAACTATGCGATGAGGACTTGACTGTATCCTTTAACAAAAAATATTGTGAAGCTCTTGATTCTAACAATGTGTGTGTCATGAGGGGTCTAAGATCTCGAAATGACTGCTATTTACTTGTGCAAACCTGTAATTTTGTGAAGGATGCAGGAGGTTCCCAGAACCTACTTTGGCATGAGAAATTAGGTCATCTGAACTTCAGGGATCTAATCAAGCTAAGCAGAACAGGAGCCGTTCATGGACTTCCAGACCTTAAGAAGCATGCCTCGGATTTCTGTGAAGACTGTGCTGAAAACAAACAAACCCGTGTGTCCCACCCTGTGACAGAACACAATGCAACAACACAATGTCTGGAACTCTTACACATGGACCTTGTTGGACCAACTGAAATTCCTAGTCTGGGAGGTAAACGGTATATATTCATTTGTGTAGATGATTTTTCCAGATATACGTGGGTTGATTTTCTCAGGGAAAAGAGCGAAGCCTTCAAAGTCTTTATGAAACTGTGCAACCAAATTATGAACGAGAAAGACTACAAAGTGAAGAGAATTCGCAGCGATCATGGGAAGGAATTCGAAAATCAGGCATTTGATGATTACTGTTCTAGTCTTGGAATCAAACACGAATCTTCAGCACCCAAAACTCCCCAGCAGAATGGAGTTGTAGAAAGGAAGAATCGCACCCTGCAAGAAATGGCACGAGTTATGATCAACTCCAAGAAGGTTCCTGAGTTTTTCTGGGCGGAAGCAATTAACACGGCGTGTTATATGATAAATCGAGTGTACATCAGGCCTAAAACACTCATGACTCCATATGAACTATGGAAGGGTAAAAAGACTTCAATATCATATTTTCACATCTTTGGTTGCAAGTGTTTTGTGCTTAATGACAGGGAACACACCGGGAAGTTCAAGGAGAAAAGTGACGAAGGCATCTTTGTTGGGTATTCAACCTCTAGCAAGGCTTTTCGAGTATACAATTCTAGAACCAGGAAGGTAATCGAATCCACAAATGTCATTGTGGAAGATACGCCCAACAGAGGAACACCAGTCGAATCTCAAGAGGAGGATACAGAGAAAGGCTCCCAAAGCTCTGGACAATCACGATCCTTATCAGGAGACAAACTGGAAACTACTACTGAAAGTGAGGAGATCCAACCCAGTGTTCAAACACCTGTTGGAACACCGTCACAGTCAGAGGTGGCTGCCCCACAAGTCAGAATTCATCGTAATCACAATCCAGAGGATGTGATTGGGGATGTTCTCGAAGATAGGAGAACTCGAGTTAAGAAGAAAATCGACTATAGAGAGTTTGCTGGATTGCATTGCTTCACCTCCAGGATAGAACCTACCAGAGTTGAAGAAGCTCTACAAGATGAAAATTGGATCAATGCCATGCAGGAAGAGCTTGCTCAGTTCAAGAGGAATGAAGTATGGACCTTGGTCGAGCGTCCAGATCACACCAACGTCATTGGCACAAAATGGGTGTTCAAGAACAAGAGTGACTAGAATGGAAATGTGATTCGCAACAAAGCCAGGCTCGTAGCTCAAGGATACACCCAAGTGGAGGGAGTAGACTACAGTGAGACCTTTGCACCCGTAGCAAGACTCGAAGCTGTGAGATTACTCCTTGCCATTGCATGCTCGATGGGTTTCAAACTCTATCAGATGGACGTGAAAAGCGCCTTCCTAAATGGTTGGCTGAAAGAAGAAGTATATGTGGAGCAACCTAAGGGCTTTGAAGATGCAGATCTCCCAGACCATGTCTTTCGACTGAACAAAGCTCTCTACGGACTTAAACAAGCACCAAGGGCATGGTACGAGAGGCTCTCGAAATATCTGTTGGAAAATGGATATAGAAGAGGGAGTACAGACAAGACCATGTTCATCAAGGAAGACTCCAAAGGAATCATAGTGGCTCAAGTCTATGTGGATGATATCGTGTTCGGATCAACCTCCCATGTGCTCAAGGACAAGTTCATCGAAACTATGGGTAAGGAGTTTGAGATGAGTATGGTAGGTGAATTAACATTTTTTCTTGGCATGCAGGTTACTCAGAAAAAGGAAGGGACTTTCCTCAATCAATCAAAGTATGCAAAAAGCATTGTCAAAAAATTTGGACTGGAATTCAGCAAGCCGGTTCGAACACCGATTGGAACATCTGATAAATTGCACAAGGATCCAACAGGGAAGAGTGTTGATCAAAAGATGTATAGAGGAATCATTGGAAGTCTACTCTATCTCTCAGCAAGTAGACCCGACATCAGCTATGCGGTTGGAGTGTGTGCCAGATATCAAGCAGACCCAAAGGAGTCTCACCTCAAGGCTGCAAAAAGGGTGATCCGATACATTGCTGGAACACCTGATTTGGGCATATGGTACTCCAAGGAATCCAACCTACAGTTGATAGGATACACTGATGCAGATTGGGCTGGCAATGTCGATGACAGAAAAAGCACCACAGGAGGGTGTTTCTACGTTGGAACCAACTTGGTGAGTTGGTACAGCAAAAAGCAGAACTCTATATCCTTGTCCACGGCAGAAGCGGAATACATTGCAGCAGGGAGCTATTGTGCACAGCTCTTATGGATGAGACAAATGATTAGGGACTATGGCATTGAACAAGACAAGCTAGTGGTCCTCTGTGACAACATGAGTGCGATAAGTATTTCAAGAAATCCAGTGCAACACAGTCGAACCAAGCACATTGATGTTAGTCACCACTTTATCCGCGAACTTGTGGAAGATGAAGTAGTGTCCCTGGAGTATGTTGGAACACGAGAACAGAACGCCGACATCTTCACCAAAGCTCTTGATGGAGAACGATTTGAAAAGCTGAGGCGGGAACTTGGTCTATGTACCATAGTCTAAGTTCCAAAAGGATCTAGGGGATCTCACTCGTCAATATTTAAAACGGCTAAGTTTTCCTAAGTTTTCCTTAAATATTATATTAGCCTTATTATGAAGAGATCCCATACTTAACTCAATTTTTTATTGCAGGAAACTCAATCCTTATTTCTCTTCAGCCGTGTGTCTAAATAAGGGAAGTTATTATTTTTTTTGGTAACCGGCTACCTAGATGGAATAGTGTCTCGCGCCTCAAATAAGGAAGTTTCTTTTTCAACTTTTTACTTTTTTAGAAATTTTCCCCTGCATCACTCTTCTTCTCTCGTGCCCTCGTTCTCGTATCCTTATTCCTCAAAGAACACATTACTCCCATACTGCTCTCATTCTCTCTCGCAGAAACAATGGTGATGACAAGGAATAGGAGTTCCAACACTGAGAATGCCCCTCTTCCAGCACGTGGAAGCCCTCGCACCAGAGGCGGAAATTGCGGTGGGAATCGAGAAGGCGGACAAAGTCGCGGAAGGGGTGGACGTGGACGTGGCCGGAATCAGTCTGAAATTGCTGCCTCAATTGAAGCTCCGACCATCATTGCCACACCAGAGGTACCTGTCTCAGACCCTCTTGACATTCATGTTGAAATGGCGCACGCACGTGAAGAAACTGCCGCGGTTGGAGCCCTAACTGCGTCTCAACTGAAGAATGCTCAATCAATGGGTGTAACCGCATCCCCTCTCGGAGAAATTGCTCACAACACGTCGCCCCCATCTCACACCCCTGTACCAACTGTTCAAGTGCCCTTATCGTCTCTAGCGGATGCAGCAATTCAATCCCAGAGCCCTTCGAAAGGGAAAGGTAAAATGTCTACTCAAGATTCTGTGGTTGCTGACAATGTTGTTGCAGGGAGTTCAAATCCCATATCCGAGCACCAAGATGGTACTCAGACTGGCCGTCAATCCACTACCCCTGGTTTTAGCTCTGGCGCCCAAACACCCTCAAGTGTTTCTGGAGAAACTGCTTCTATGCCAGGCCATGTCCCAAAGGTTGCGATTAAGAATGCTGGTGGTGGGACTCCAGGGAGTTCAGATGATGCCTCTGAACCCACATCTGAGTCGACCAAGTTATCTGATGAATCGGACAAGAATGTTGAGATTAATCCAGATGAGGAAGAATCCAGTGGAGACTCGGGAGATGAGGAAGATCCAGAGGTCAACCGTACTACTATCTCTGTTGAGGAGTTTCTCAGGCGAGAAGAACTCACTGAGGACGAACTGAGAAGTGAGGATGATGAAGTGGCTGATCAAGCTGCTAACACTGATGCCGGTCGTGAGGGGGAGAGATCATCTTCATCAGATTGTGCTCCCCTCAGGACTCTTGCTCGAAAGAAGGCTGCTGACAACAAGGGGAAAAGGAAGGCTGACGAAATTCCCTCTAGCTCTAACCCTCATAAGAAGAAGAAAGCTTCCACTGATGATGTTGAGGAAGATGTTGCTCAGGATGACACCCCTGAGATTGTGGATACCAATCTAGCCTACAGCTCCAAGTTCTACTCCTTGAGTTCTCAGACATTCTTCGAGACTGTGTTACGTGAGAGGAAACTCAAACCTGAGGTTGCCTTCAAAGGTCCAAAGTGTGATGAGATTGGATGGACAAGCTATCTTGAGAAAAGACATCTTCTTCGATGGGCCACTGATCTCCAAGGAAGTAAGCAGTCCCTTGTCAAGATGTTCTACGCCAACCTCAGAAAGTTAGTTATTGTCCCTGGAAGCAGTTGGTTTGGGCAAGTGTTTGTCAAGAAGCAACTGGTCCCCCTCCGAGACAGAGACATATGTGAGTTCCTTGGTGTTCCTCAGTGTGACTTTGACACTGTGTTCAGACCAGGCACAACATTCAACAAGGTTCTGATAGCCAAATTGTTGACTAAGGACAAGGAGAAGAACATCAAGGGCAGAGGGCTGAGGTCAGGAAATCACACTCAGAGATTCTTTCTATTGTATAAATTCATATCCTCAAATGTCATGCCTACTGCCAATCATTCGGTTGTCTCGAAAGAAATGTGCCAATTACTGTTTGCGATTGATGAGAACAAAAAGGAGATCAATTATGGGAAGCTTGTGCTAAATCAAATGGTTGACATAGCTGAAAGTTTGAAAGAAGACAGCTCAGCTCTCATTCCTTTTCCAGCCCTGATCTATGGGTATTTGGAATCTGTGGGCATTTGAGGACATCCCAAGGAACTGCTGGACACCACCAAAGTGTTCAAGTTCACGGCCAAACTGCAAGACAAGGTCCAGGACATACCAGGCCCAGATGGTCCTCCCATTCCTCAGTCTGCTCTTGATCAGATCAGAGACATGATTGCTGAACGCCAGGACGCTATCAGGAGGAAGAGAGAGAGGAGCTGGATGAAGAGGAGAGAGCTCTCACAGAGATGGCAAGTCTTCTACCTGAGGTCTGGGACACTGATCCAGAGGATGAGGTAACTGATGCTGCTGCCGACTTCTTTGCCACCACAGATGAGGATGACTCCTCCCAGGAGTGATTAGCCCTTTTGCCACATTGTGATCCAGAGGGGGAGAAGATGTGCGTGATCAAAGATGCCTGCCTCTGGTAAGTGTTTTTGTTTTATGTTCGATTGTTATGTTGGAACTTCGTTATTGAACTCTTAGTATTATTATTGTTAGACTGGTTTATTTTTCCTTATTTGGATGCTCTGCTGGTTTTACTGTACATGCTCCTCTATCTTGTTTGAACTATTTGTACGGAGCATTAGATAGGATGTTTGGGGATCTTGCTATGTAATGGTGGTTGGGATTGGTTAATCTGTTCATCTTGTATTGTTCATGCATCGGAGGATCTTTGATCTTGCTGGCTCACATTATGTCAAAAAGGGGGAGATTGTTAGTGCCTCTACTTTTGAGATAATGTGTTCCACTCCGATGTGGAACACTAGGTAGGATCCCACCCCCTTGATCTTATCGCGTGGTATTATTGGCAAGAAGATCCCTGTAATTCGATAAGGGCGTCTCAGCTTGGCAAGGCGTGTCCCTAACGGCTATCCCTCATTTCCTTACAATGGGGCGATCAAGCTATGGCATGTATATCTTTCCATCCGAAGGCATTGGGACAGCTATGGAAGGAGGAAGATCTCGTGGGGCTAATTATTCTCTTCCATAGCGATAAGGATTCTGGGAAATCCCTTTAAGAAGGAGGAATCACAACGGATTATACAGAGCTTTTGAATTATCCTTCTTACGATCAAAAACGTGTGAAAAAATTCCCAATCCAATCTCTCCACCCCGTCTGCGAGATTCATCACTTGTGGAAGAGATTGTCACTTGAGTGTTCATTCGTCCATTGTGCACACCGAACCCTTGATTGATCTCGACACCTTCATCAAGGGCAACACTCAAGCTCGTGTCATCAAGATACTACCCTTCATTGCTACATCAAAGGGAGGATCTTTTACAGGTTCACTCGAGGGAAACTTGGAGAAGGCGTCTTCAAGGGGTCGAAGAAGAATCGGAGTATTCTCACCAGAAAAGGGAGTTTCTGGTACCATCGATCATCCGCTTGGGTGTTGGAGTGAAAGATTTCTAGTTCACTATTGTTCGTGTTGTAACGTGGTGTTCGAACACATAGTGGAACACTCCTGGATTGGTATCCCCCAGACGTAGGCCTTGTGCCGAACTGGGTCAACAATTCTCTGTTTGTTCTTGGTTGTTTACTGCACTTATTTATATTTGACAACTAACCTACTAACAATTTATTTAAGAGTGTGGGTTGAACAAACAGTTGTGGTTAAGGGACTAAGACTTGACGTATAGTGGACCAACACAATGCAAAATATCAGAACTAGGTATTGAGAAGTGGAGTTGTATCATTCTATTTTGAAACATTTTGGGCAAACTATAGACATCGGATACACATCAAATTAAACATCATCAAGTTTACCAATCAACTCTTCACTTTTTATGGAGACTGCATGTTTGTTTCATCTTTTCTTTGAATTTTCTTCTCTATGTATATATATTTAGTAGAATGTTTTGTTGTCTACCTTAGTTATCCTTAGTATCTGTCTCTTTTAGGGTGTTTACTAGATATAGGAGTTTATCCATAACAAACGACTGTTCGTAGATGTCCAAATTTAGTTTTGGAGTAATGTTCTAATATTTTTGCAATGAATTTGCGAAGCCCTGAAGGGAATTATGGTTTGCATTGTTTCAGTTGAGCATTTTTTTTTTTTTTTTTAATTGCGTCTATTATTAGACATTTTGATTCATTTATATTTGTTGGAGTAGCTTTACTGGTTTAAGTTCCTCTGCTCTTCAATTTTTTAAAATGAAACTGGTGAAGTTCACTAAATATTTAATTAATGTGGGGCTATTTATCTCAACAGTATATTCCATGTGGATCAGGTAGATTGATGACTCAAGCATTGAAAATCTGTAAATCAGAACCATATCAGAAATGGCATTCTTAATTAATTCATAGTACAATAAATAATGCATTGTATTTTGGCATTTCATGCAGTCAATGACGACTTTAATGATGTTGTCCTTTGGTATTGAGACAGCTCTATACGACTGATTCACTCTTTATGAAAAGTCACCGCACAGCCCGACTCATTCTACCCTACCCCCCCTTTGCAACCAAGTCTGGCACGTGCCAGAAAATATGGTAAATTTTGGTATTGGCAAACGATTCACTACTATAAAAATAGTGTTGCTAAAATTGTGGTAACTAACGAATTTTGATGTCTAAAATTGTGATAGCTAACGAATTTCGGTTGCTAACTTGTTCAGTGACCGAATATTGCCAAAAAATATTTGGTCTAGAACAGAAAACTCTTGCAGACCTCTACTCGAATAAAAATACTACTACTACTACAAATTATTCTTGCAAAACAGTAGTATATATTTCCCATATGTAGATGATTTATCAAAACTGTGCATACAATATGTATATTGATAAATTAGGTTGAACTATTACCACTGAACTTATTGGCCAGCTTATGGCTCCAAATGCCAACATTTGGCTTGACATCTTTGAACAAGTCCAATGTCACTCTTATCACACTGTTTTTCTTTATTTGCCTTTTTTTCCATAGTCCAAAGCATTATGAACTCTTTAAAACCACAGATAGGCAATTGCTGCACAAAGCTCATCATAACAAGATCAATTATTGATTTTCACATATTTGGGGAAAAACAAAATGATTGATCGTGCTCAAATCATTGCCCTTATTTTATTTTGTCTGGAAAATAGCATCCTATTGATTTCAGGACAAGTGAGATGCAATCCAATTGAGATGGAAGCTCCTCACATTCAAGCAAGGCCTCATCGATGAGTACAATGTGCTCTCATCGTGGGGAAGCAAAGATGATGGAAGGGGATGCTGTGATTGGTATGGCGTAGAATGCAGCAACACAACTAGTCATGTGATTGGCTTGCATCTTTCACGATCAAATTTGTCTGGCACCGTTTCTCATCGCCTTAGTAAGCTTACTAACTTGGAAAGTCTTGATTTGTCTTGGAATAATCTGAGGGTTGAAAATCTTGATTGGCTTTCTCATCTCTCTAAGCTGTCCAGTCTTGACTTGAGCTGGAGCAAGATAAATGAGATGAATTGGCTTCAACATGTATTGAAGCTCCCCTCTTTGAAGGATTTGAGATTGATTCGATGTTTCCTTGTCGATATCAAAATCCCTTCTTATGGTCTTTTTGTTAACTCTTCTTCTGCATCTCTGTCTGCTCTGGATCTATCACATAATGAGTTCACTTCTTCTGCATTCGATTGGCTGTTCAACGTTAGCAAACACATTGTTGAATTGGATCTCTCCGATAACCAATTTGGTGGTTCGATTCCTATAGCTTTTAGGGAATTGGTTTTTCTTGAAAATCTTGATCTCTCGTATAACAACTTTGAAGGTAGAATCCCAAACTTCTTGGGGAACCTAAGTCGTTTACAAAGCTTAATGCTATCGCACAACAAATTTACGGGGGAAGTCCCAAATTTGAGTTCTTGTCTTGTGTTGAGAGAATTGAGTCTTCGGAGCAACAAGTTAAAGGGCTCTTTTGAGAGTTTAGCTCGACTCTCTAATCTCGAAATATTAGATGTTTCTTTTAACCACTTGGAGGGCATGATCTTCGAATCCCATTTTTCGAAGCTTGGCAACTTAAAGAAGCTAGATTTGTCATACAATGCCTTGGCAATGAATGTGTCTCTTGATTGGAACCCTCCTTTTCAAATGGATGCTTTAATGCTAGCATTTTGCGAAATTGGTCCTTATTTTCCAACATGGCTTCAAACTCAGAGAAATTTATCAGTTCTTGATCTTTCCAACACCGGTATCTCAGATGTCATCCCTAATTGGTTGTGGACATCGTCGACTAGTGTAAGATTCTTAAATCTTTCACGTAACAACCTTTTTGGTACCATTCCAGACCTCTCCTCAAAGTTCATCAGATACCTTGATGTCAGTTATAATAACCTTTCTGGTCAAGTACCTCTGTTTCATCCCAATACTGCAGGCTTACAACTCTCACAAAATAAGTTTTCTGGGACGATTTCATCGATTTGTAAGAGGAAGACTTATAAGTTTCTACAATTGCTTGATGTCTCTTACAATCAGTTGGAAGGAGAGCTTCCCGATTGTTGGGAAAATGCAAAGGTTATAAGTGTCCTGAATTTGGCTAGCAATCATTTCGAGGGCATGATTCCTCATTCATTGGGTTCCTTAGAGCAGCTCAAAGCTCTGCATTTGCAAAATAACAATTTTTATGGGGAAGTGCCTTCAACTTTGAAGAGTTGTCGAGGTTTGGAGTTGATTGATGTGGCGAGAAACAAGTTGAATGGAACGATTCCAAAGTGGCTCGGTGCAGAGTTTCTGAATTTAAAGTATTTGATCTTTCGCGGAAATGGATTTCACGGTGCCATCCCTCAAGAAATATGCAATCTTACTCGGATTCAACTGCTGGATCTCTCTAGGAACAGCTTAACCGGAAAGATCCCCAGATGCTTCAATGGTTTCGCTTCGTTGGTTCAAAAGAATGGATCAACCGACAACAGCGTGCACATTCCCTTCATTAGCCATGGCGATGAGCCTAATGTGATTCGAATTGCGGAACTCAATTTCGACTATGCACTAGTCCAATGGAAAGGGCAAGAGTTAGAGTACTCGAGGACTTTGGGGTTGGTGAAGCTTATCGACCTTTCAAGCAACAAGCTAGTCGGAAGGATTCCTCGCGAGCTTCTATCTTTGAAGGGATTGATTTCTTTGAACCTATCAAGAAATGTTTTGACAGGAAACATAGATCCAAATATTGGTCTCATGGAGATGTTAGAGTCCCTCGATCTATCAAGAAACTGGCTGTCTGGTGTGATACCTAATGGCTTCGTTCGATTGAATTATCTGCAAGTTCTTGATTTGTCGCACAACAACTTGTCGGGTAGGATTCCAACGAGTACGCAAATGCAGAGCTTCAACGAAACGGTCTATGGCGAGAACGGTGGACTTTGCGGACGACCTCTACCGTCCTGTTCGGAAGATCAGCCGAACCCATCGGCAGCTGAAGCAGGACATGTTGATGAGGAAAAGGTCTGTTTTGTGAGTTTTATGGCAAAATTGAGCACATCACTAAGTTTTGGTTTTCTTACTGGATTTTGGGGAATTGTTGGTCCCTTGTTAGTGAATAAAGCTTGGAGATGTACATATTTTGAATTCTTTGGTGGCATTGTAGAATGGTTGTACATGAGGGCTAGTAGATTTTTAACAAAATTTAGATGAAATATTTCTCTTCTTTTTCTAGTATGGTGATAATTATCTGTAAATTATTTATAAAGTTAGCACCTTGTGTAATTCTTGCAATATTGGTAATTTTTGCACTATTGACCGTTTAACTTTGCCTCAAATTTTTATCATATTGATAGAAGAAAAAATATAGTCAAGTGAGATCTTGTTAGATTCGTCTAAACTTGTAGTTTTAGAATATAACTTTCTATAATTTTTTATTGTACATAACATAAGTTATTAATCGTTGAAAATGTATATAGACATCCTTGCATGTGTCACATGGTGCAAACCCCAAAAAACAGAGGTAGTATAAAAATATTTACTTATATTATATAATATCAATATCACTAGTTGATACCAGGGTATATTATAGACAGGCTAGCTCGCGCCTCAGCTAAAGGAAAAGAGCCATACAATGAATAAGGCAAGATAAGCACTCCTCCTTCTTTCAGGTTAATCTGTTGGGTGGCTTTCAATTGACCTTAGGTAGTCAAAGCTTCTAAAACACCTCTCTTTACTTGAAGAGGAAGGTAGCTCACTGGGTAGCTTTGTAGCCTGTTCTTTCAAATAGGAGTTTTCCTCTGGGGGAATAATAACTCAAATGGTCCTGTATCTTACCCTTAATACCAATTTGGTCCCCTAAGTATATAAATAACTAGAATGGTCCTATAAGTTCAATATTCCTAACCAGAATGGTCCTTTTGTTCTTTTCTGGCCTTATAACTTTCTCTTTATTACACTTTGACCCCAGAATTTGACTTTTTGATTTATTTAGCCCCTTTTCAACATAGAATTGCTTTAGATGGCCCAACATGCTTCCGAAAATTAAATAAATTATTCAAAATTTATACCTTGAGTTTTGACCGTCTTGCCACCGGGTTTTCCGAGCTTCTCGGTTTTACGGACTCCTTCCAACCACCGTACCGCAGCAGATGGTTCGTAGATGCCCAGCTCCTTCAGCAACAAACAACACAACCCTGTTTCATTTCCTACCTCAGGGTGTAACAAGTTTGGATAATGGATTTTTATTTTTTTATTTTGGAGAATTAGGAATATGGGAAGCCTTTTATTGAAGAAATATTAAAAATATTACAGAAATATTTTTCTCCTAATGGAGAAGACGGACACTCAGCTCCTCATATATGAGGATGCCTGACTTTACAACTTATTATTTTGAAGAGTTGGGAGGATTTCTGATGCCTTCCATCTGCTTCAATCTCCTCTATTTATAGGCGTCCGCAGACTTCAATCACGGACTTCAAACAAACTCTAATTTCTTGTGACGAACGCAATGACATCACTTGCTTTGGATTCCAACCTACATTATTATTCTGCCAGAATTATTGCTAGTGGGCTCCTTTGTGAACTCGTCACATGCCCTTGCCAATTGCCCCTCTCTACTTTGTCGGCCATTATTGTGGGGTCTGGCCGACACCTCTTTTCCTCTTACATCCAGCTGTTCTCACTTGGACTTGTGAAAGTTTTTTTGACGTTTCTTCCCTTTATCATGTTCTGATTCGGCTTTCTTCTGGGTTAAGTATTATATATATAATATCAATATCAGTAGTAGTCTCAAGTCTTTTCATTTATCACTAGTTGATACCTCCAGGGTAAACCACAGACAGGGGCTAGCTCGCCTCAACTAAATGAAAAAAGTCATACAATCAATAAGGCAAGGTAAGCACTCTTCTCTCTTTTAGGTTAATCTGTTGGGTGGCTTTCAATTGACCTTAGGTAGTCAAAGCTTCTAAAGCACCTCTCTTGACTTGGAGAGGAAGGTAGCTCGTTGGGTAGCTTTGTAGCTTGTTCTTTCAAATAGGAGTTTTCCTCTGGGGAATAATAACCCAAATGGACCTGTATCTTACCCTTAATATGAATTTGGTCCTCTAAGTATTCAAATAACCAGAATGGCCCTGTAAGTTTAATATTCCTAACTAGAATGGTCCTTTTGTCCTTTTGTGGCCTTATAACTTTCCCTTAATTACACTTTGACCCAAGAATTTGACTTTTTGATTTATTTAGCCCTTTTTCAACATAGAATTGCTTTAGATGGCCCAACATGCTTCCGAAAATTAAATAAATTATCCAAAATTTATACCTTGATTTTGACTGCCTTGCCACCGGGTTTTCAAGCTTCTCGATTTTACGGACTCCTTCCAACCACCGTACCGCAACAGATGGTTCGTAGATGCCCAGCTCCTTCAGCAACAAACAACATAACCCTATTTCGTTCCTACCTCAGGGTGTAACAAGGTTTGGGTTATGGATTTTTATTTTTTATTTTGGAGAATATGGGAAGCCTTTTTTATTGAAGAAATATTAAAAATATTACAGAAATATTTTTCTCCTAATGAAGAAGACGGATACTTAGCTTCTCATATATGAGGATGCTTGACTCTGGGGGACTGACCCCATATGAAAAACAAATACAGAAAGGAAATTTTGCAGAAAGAGAATACGACTTATTATTTTGAAGAGTTGGGAGGATCTCTGATGCCTTCCATCTGCTTTAATCTCCTCTATTTATAGGCGTCCGCGGACTTCAACCACGGACTCCTAACAAACTCTAATTTCTTGTGACGAACGCAGTGACATCACTTGCTTTGGATTCCAACCTACATTATTATTCTACCAGAATTATTGCTAGTGGGTTCCTTTGTCAACTCGTCACATGCCCTTGCCAACTGCCCCTCTCTACTTTGTCGGCCATTATTGTGGGGCCTTGCTGACACCTCTTTTTCTCTTACATTAGCTGTTCTCACTTGGACTTGTGAAAGTTTTTTGGACGTTTCTTCCCTTTATCCTGTTCTGATTCGGCGTTCTTCTGGGTTACCCGAATCTTTGTACCGAATAGGGGTTTTTCCTGTTCTACGCAATATGGGCATATGTGATTATCCCATTGACCAACATGCATCATGTTGCATGCATTTCTTCTGGTAGACTCAATTGCTGGCAACTTATTTTCCCAGTTGAGTAATCTTTTCTTTTCAAAAGAGGTTTCCGCAAACTCTGTGCTTTTCCCTGTTGAAGAATTAACTAGGGACGATCCATTTAAATTATTGAAAAAGATTTTAAATGGATATTTGACCTTTTCCATCTCTGTGAGATAGACCCAGAATCCCCATGCTCGTCTGGTGGAGATCTCATCTTCACTGATGGAAGATACCAATGGTACCTTGTTGATAATGGCCAAAAGTGTCCATTATTTCCAATCCATTTCCGTGTCTGAGATGGAAATTTGTAATCCCACCTTATTTTAATAAGAAAGCAGTTGAATTCGACAGATTAATGCGAGTTTGTAAGAATAATAAGCTGGTAATGAAAGACAAAAATATGCAATTTTAATTGTATTTGTGTTAGAAAAATCCAAAAACATGAAAAGAAAAGGAAAAAGAAAAGAAAAAGGAATGAAAATATGGGCAAAAGAATAAAATAGCCCACAAAAATAAAAAGATGGGAAAAAGAATGAAAATCCCACAAACTGAAATTTTTGGTTAAGTGTTGAAGATCAATTCGGTCTACGCAAATTCGGTCTAAACCGAATTGCTCATTAGACCGAATTGCCGAAGAGAAGAAGAAGAAAAATGAACAAGTGTTGAAGAAGAGAGGCAGAGTAACCAATTCGGTCTGTGGCAATTCGGTCTAAACCGAATTGACCCCTAGACCGAATTGCACTATGGAAAAAAAAGAAGACCCTGAGCAGAAAAGAAAAGAAGGGATACGATCTATGCAATTCGGTCTAGACCGAATTGCTTGCACAGACCGAATTGCCTCAAAGCAAGGAAGCCAAACAGGAGCCATCATCAATTCGAAAAGGCCAATTCGGTCTACACATAGACCGAATTGATGAATGAGTACCACATTCCAGCTCAAGATCAAGAAGGAAGACCTCATGCAATTCGAATTGCACTAATTCGGTCTAAACCGAATTGCATGAGGAGACCGAATTACATTCAAAATTGCATCCAATTGAAGCTGTGGAGCACGCGGGAAATGCATGATACTGTTGATGGGCCCTGATGGGCCTAGGGTTTCGAGTAAGGAGTATAAAAGCTGACCTTCCTCAACACAGGATTTGAGTTCCACACTTTACAAGAGATTCGGCTGGGGACAAAAAGAAGTAGCAGGAGCAGTTCTTCACCCCTTAAGGGTTAGGTAGGTAGTTTAGTTTAGTTAGTTTATTTTTCATGCTTGTAGCTTAGTTTTAATATCTTGATCTCAGTTTATTTTTGTAGAAGCTTGTTACTACCTTTAGAGTAGCCATTTCCATACATTTTACATGCTTTGTAGTTAGAGTAAACCCTACCTTCAAGCTAATGATGGTGTTGGGTTATTTATTTGCTTTCAAGTGGCAATACAAGAAAAAATTCCAGAAATGAGTTTTATTTCATGTGTTTGACACCCATTTAATGCTTTCCTTAGCAATAAATGTTAGAATGTTTGTTTGTTTCAACTAGGTTACATTTATTATGTCCTAGTTGACTTGCATTCTTAATAAATGCATGTTTAGTGGGTTTTTGGTATGTTTTTTTTTTTTATGCCTTAGAGCTTCAAATGAGTGTTCTTAGGTTTTAGGTAATTTTAGGGTTGTTAGAATTTATTTTAATGTTCTATTTTACTGTTTTTGTTCTTTGCTTCTTAGTTTATTGTTGCCTTAGATAATGTAAGTGTTCTATTTTTATGCATGTAGTTCTTAGAGTTTTTAGTGTTTTAGGTTCTTTAATCTTAGATTTCTTGTTTGTAGAATTAGGGTTTGATTCATACCAATGTCTGCTGGACATGTACTCTACTATGCTATTTTCCTTAAAATGCTCACTAGTGTGGCTGTGAGGTGACACTGATGTGAAATGAAGGATTGGGTAAATCTCATCCATCATAAACCGCACAGTGGAAACCAAACCTGTACTTGTGAGCACAAAAATACACTTATGTGAAAAATGACATGCAATTCGATTTGAGGCAATTCGGTCTAAACCGAATTACCCATGAAAGATGGAGTTGCATGGTAAAAAAATGTTTGTTGAAATTCCTTACATAAAAATCTTATGCAATTCGGTCTAGGCAATTCGGTCTAAACCGAATTAGACCGAATTGCCCATGAGACCGAATTACATAGCAAAAATTCCCTTCATATGGTGCACATGCAATTCGGTCTATACAATTCGGTTTAGACCGAATTGCCCCCATAGACCGAATTGACATTGTACACCATATTGTATGCATTCTATCTCTTCATGCCTTAGTTATTTTCTGTGTTCTACCAATTCGAATTGCCAATTCGGCCTAGACCGAATTGACTTGGCAATTCGAATTACCCTCATTTTGGAGTAAATGCCTTGTCCAAATTTGAGTAAAGGAATGACTTCATCAATTTGAATTGTCCAATTCGGTTTAGACCGAATTGCCTCGACAATTCGAATTAGATGATGCTTCATATCTTTACAAGGATTAATTGGGTAAAGTAATACTTCATCCCTCATGCATCCTCAATTCGGTCTATTTTGCACCTTACCTAGTAGACCGAATTGATTTCTTCCTTCTATTTTTAAAACTTCAAAAATATTTTATTCCTTGATTTGTGTAAGTTGCATGGGTGTATTGGGCTTAGGCCCATTACATCTAATTTTATCCATTACACATCTCAACCCATTAGTGTCTAAATTATTGTGTGATAACACTCAAACAATACCAAAAATATTCTTTTAATTTCATCTTTTCTTTTTATTGTGTGTATGAATGGGTAATAAGGAATATCACAGATCAATGTTGGCGAAAAGGTCCCTTCACCGGGATAACGATTAGCTCGTCTTCTGTGTGTTAATTATTACTCGTTATTTTGCATGGTCTGATTAGTGGTTGGTGGAAGCTAAGGCGAAAAAGTCCCTTCAAGGGGATAACAATTAGCCACTCAGCCAACTCCTAATTAGATACAGTTTTCTTTCTTTATCTTAATTTCAAACCTGAATTTTGAGCTATAGTACTGTTAGATAGTGTCGATCAACACTGTTATAGCATTACTGTAGTAAGAAAACGTGTAGGTTTTTCCTCACTCATAGACAGTAGGACTCTCGATGATAGCGATCACTGTCATTAAGGGATCCCTACTGTCTAAAAATCATTCAATCTGGAATACTTGGGAACCGGATAGCAGATGTTTGCAGTCCGGATAACCCCAATTATTTCTGGCACTCTTATTAGCCAAATTCTTCTTATCTCAGGCTAATCCATCTTTGTGTATCAAATTCTGTCTAACCCCACCATATATTTTGGGGTAATTTATTTTGCTTCTCATATACATGTATGCATGATATTATTATGTAGGTATTATGGTCTATAATATTTTGGAGATCCTTCTCCTTGGACATAGAAGTCTTGATCTTAATCAGATGCTGCATAATAAATTTCCACAAAAATCACTTTATAAAATCCGGATCTGAGTAAGGGATAAATCCGACAGTTATGACTAATTCATATTTTACTGGGGGTTGATTTTGAGAACTTAGAAGCAGAGTCAGCGATTAGGTCTCACCTAGACTGAAAGGATCTGTGTTTTAATTGAGAGTTTAGTACCTGTTTAGGGAATGATTTTCAACATCTATTTGTTTCTCAAAATTACCGTGTGTTGGAATTCTTCTATTAATTATTGCATCGAATCAGTGTCCACTTGGATCAGATAAGATATGATAAATAATATTAGAGGAACAACATATAGGCCTTGGTTAATTTCTAAGGTAGGGTTGAGTATTCTTTCAACTACTATCTTCTCCCGCCAAAGACTAAAATTGAGTCTTGAGTGAGTACATTCGGAATAGATCTTCACAGGTCTGTTCCAATCAGTTTGTATCTCATAACTAACTGTATGTTATAAGCCCTGTGGTTTACTGATGTCTGGGAAGTTCTAAATCTGCATCTGGTCACCAAGACCAGGGGCTCTTTTATACTAACGTAATGAGATGGCTTTTAAGACTTCCGAGTGATAGGTTTTTAAATGCTTTCTTTAACGCTTTCTTTACCGCTTTCTTTAAATGCTTTCATAGAGGTCACTCGGGAGAATTAGAGGTTAGCCGCCGGTTGTAAGGTTTAACAGTTTGGATTAGTTCGGGAATTAATTTGGACTTTGGGTGTGACAAGGGGGACGATGGGAGTACTTGGCATGTCAACTAATGATATGCTAGGTGTTGCTTATCCACCATGGAGGAATAACATACCTCGGTAGGGGAAGTTATTAAACTGTGGTATCTTAGAGGTTGAGGTCTTAAGAGCATGTAAATTCTGACTGTAAGTACCTGTCCGTTAAAGGGAACATAGTGTAGAAAGCATGAGAGTTAGCTAACTGATGAATTATCCCAACCAAAGATCTGTGTAACAAAAATGGAAGTTTAATTGTGTCTCGTCTGAATCTTGTCCAATCTTTATTATTTTCTTCCTGTCCCTTCTGTCACATTTTAAATCTGCTTTCATAGAATAATTTTAACCGCTTTCTTAAAATAGTTTTATTGCTTTCTTAGAATGGATTTAATTGCTTTATAGCCTAATTTACCATGATTTGTAGGATAATCTTTAATTGCTTTCATAGTATAGTTTAATTTATTGTCAAGTAGTTGTTAGAAACCAATGCAAAACCTGAAACGAGTAACCGAGTGGAAAATCTTAGTAAACGACGTGGACCCTGCTTCTATCGCACATCCTCCAGTGAACGATCCAGTCTTACTATAAATTACTGCAATTTTTGACACCGTGCGTTTTCGGACCACAGTTTCCTACATGAGTATATAAAAACGTGACAACCTATAAATATATCCTTAATCCCAACTCCATCTTCATAATTGGTTTCATTAAATAAAATTGAACCGGGATTATTATTCTTCAGAAAATACTCATATAGTGGGAAATTGTCAAAAGTTTCACTTGTCATCAATAGATTTGACTCTGTTGAAAGCTATAATATCAGGCCTTTGTAATTTAATAAAATAAAAGACCGGGTATGAACCTTTTCCAATTATTTTTGGTGCTGCTGAGATGAACTTGAGCTCCAGAATATCTCCTCTTTGGAGTTGCGGGTTGTTCTGCCATGATTCATGCACCGCACTACTTATCCATCCCGGAAGTTTTTCTATTTCTGGAACCCTGGTGATGTAGTATGAACAAATGCTAATGATCCAAAATCCTACCACTTTCGAACGTCTTCTGGCTTCGATCCGTTGAGCATCCAGACCCTGTTGTATCTACTGGATGTTTCGATCACTGTCTTGCTGGGGTTAATTCCCCTTTTGAAACCAGTTGTTCCCATTTCCTTGATAGTCCAGCCAGGCTGTAGAAAGGACATTCGCTCCTGAATTAACCTTAGAAGTACCTGTCATTGGCCTAAGGTTAATTTCTTCCTCTTTATCCCCAGAGGCAGTGAGTTGACTTGAACTTTCGGAAATATGACTTTCCTCTTGCTCAACATTTTTGTCAGTATCCGACAATGGTTCCTTTGAAGCAGTGCTTGAATCTACTTCTTCATATGTGACCACCTTAGCTTTTTGGGCAAATTTCTCTTTGTTTACCAGGGAAGCTGACACTTTCCTAATTGGCTCTAATACCGATTCCCATAGCATTGTCATTGCAATATGAGAGGTTCGAATATCATTGCAGACCATATCCACATCGCTCTGCTGTATTTGGCCAGCTGTCTTTGCATTGATATCCAACTGTCCAAAATGCTTTGATAGCTCCTCAATATTTTATCTGAGGTGTCTGAATCTCGTAATGATGGAATCTGCTTCAAATGCTCCAATCTCTCGTCAAGAAATCTGCAAGAACATTTTCATGAGATTTTATAACATTAGTATCATAATTATAATACTGACATTAAACTTGCCATCTGATAATACGAGCTTTTCAATTTTTGATTCAAGTTTATTTTTTAGAAAAGCTCTAACATTAGTATTATCAACCTTTAAAATAAATTTCTTTGCAAGTAAGAATAAAGACCATTTTTTAGATGTTTTCCATACTGCAAAGAATCCCTTTTTGTTAATGTGCCAAAGTTTGACTTGTTGTTCAGTGAACAACCCTCCTGTGTATCTACAGGGTTCTTGACCCGTAGTTGTTTTTCTCATGAGCACTCATGCCCATCGGAAATCATTGGCGTCTGTATAGGCTACAAGCTCATCCTCATCTTGAGGTATCGCGAGTTTTGGCAATCTATTACAGACTTGCTTTAGTCGGGAATTCTATTTGTATGGATTTCTTTCCATTTCCATCTAGAACTTTCAGTCTCTTTCAGGAGTAGTCTAAAATCCTTTCTATATTTTGCAAGGTCTTTTATAAACATACCTGCAAAATTTACAACTCCTAAGAAACTCTGATGTTGTTTCTTGTCCTTTAATATATTAGGAAAATTGTGGATTTTCTCCACAATGTGTTCCTGTAACTCTATCCCCGCTTCATCAATTTGAACTCCCAAAAATTCAATTTTGTTAGCAGTGATGATAGCCTTTTTCTCAGAGAGAATAAGACCTTCCCTATGACATGCATCTGAAAGTATTTCAAAATGTTTAATATTCTCTTTAATATTTCGAGATGCAATCAGAATGTCATCAATGTAGACGAACATAAACTCTAGATAGTCTTAAATAGATTATCAATCTTTCTTTAGAATATCTGAGGGGCATTAGAAAGCCCCATTGGCATAACATTCAAAATATATTGCCCCTGTGGGGTGGAAATGCTGTGAATTTCTTTGACTCACTCTCCATCTTAATATGATAGAAACCAGATTTGCAATCAAATTTAGAAAACACTTTAGCACCTTTGATGCAATTAATTAAGTGTTCTATACTCGGAATGTAATAACCATCAAACTGTATTATTTTAATAATACCTTGATAGTTTATTACCAACCTGGGTTTACCTCATTTTATTTCACCGTGGTTTCTTACCAAGAATCCAGGGCTGTTATAAGTTGAGACTCCAGGCTCTATGAGTTTAAGATCGATATGCTCATTGATAATTTGTTGCATATCTTTCTTATTCTGCATATTCATTAGGATGGGTTTGTATCGAACATACTCATATTTATATTGTTCTTTTACCTATAAAGTTGCTTCGATTTTTTTTTTATCCCACCATGCCAGAGGATCCTCGTTAAAGTTTTTCTGGATAAGTCTTTTGACATTTTCGAGGGACAATTTAGTTTCCCCATCAATGGCTAATGAAGTTATTTTTAGTGACTTCATTTCCTGCATTGCTTCTTTGAGGTTTATAATTTCCTCAATAGACGCTTCATCAAACCCTTGTTTTCTAAATGACAACAAAGCCTTACCAAACTTTCTTTTATCCTGTATTTTTGGATAGGTTAGTTTGGCATCATTATCACCACGTTTGCTATGAAATGATATAAGCATTAACCTGTTGAATGCCTTTTCTCTGCGCAACACCTGTATCTCATTTCCACAACTTGTGGTAAATATTAAAAAATTTCTTTTGTTATCTTGAACATATTTTGTAAAGGATTATATGAAATTATTACCTAACAAAATATTTGCTCCCGTATCATGAAAATAAATAGGAGGTGTTTTTACCTTGTACCATGGCAGATCAAATGCTCCTCCTATCATGATATTGGCCTGTCGAATACCCTTATTTAGTACTAAGATTTTAGGGGAAAAATCTCTTCCTGCAATAATGGTTAATGATTCCATAGCTTCGTTAGGGAAAACTCCAGGTTTTGCCGTGCAAATACCTGATCCTTAATCAATATAAGCTGCAAAATATTCCAACTTATATTGTTCTTATATTATCTTTACTAAGATATAAATGGAAAATGGACTTGTCATTTAATTCTGATGGTATGACCCTTCAGATTAAATTATATTCAATTATCCTTCCTTACCCATGGTTTATGACTTTCGAGAAAACTTAATCCCAAAATCATAACCCCATTGTCTTTTCCGACAGTGCCTAAGACTCTGATTTCATGTCCTGCTATTTTAATTGTTCCTTCATAGGTTCCAATTGATGGTTGCTGCAAGTAGTATAAGTCATCACATGGAAAACGATTAATCTTTTCAGTGATGTCAAATATAACTCGTATTTTTTTCCATCCTTCAGGCCATTTAATCTTTATATTATCTACCCCAATGGATTGAGGAGTTAGATCTTTGATGAATTCCTTTCTTTTATATGCCATAATTCTATCTTCCGAAAAAGACATACGGCTTGCATACTCAATTCTAACACTCGTTGATCTGTCTAGAATTGGGTGATCTCTTATTTGTATGTCTACTCCTCCTAACTTTGGAATCTGGGTAGGATTTGAAGTCATGACTTTGGCAAATTCTTTGAAAATTCAAGTAATTTCAATATATTCTTTACTGAGAAATAAGTCAGAATGATGACTATTGGAAAGTGCATAAGAAATTCTAAAGTTATAGAATATGGCCTATTCCCTTCTTTCATCAAATCTTTTCTTTTGAAATCGTTATGAAGGTTTAGAACTTTGCTGAAATCTTGGTCAGCTAAGTTATAGGAAATTCGGGGATAAATGTCAAACATTAACTTCCCTGCATATAAATTTCCTACCATAGTTCCAAGAAGACCATCTCTAACTTCGTCGTTCCAGTTCTTTGTCCAGTTTTGTATGTTCTGGCTTTGCTCTTGGACCACCATGCTCTCCTTCTTCGGAATGGAGATCTTCTGAAACTCTTGCTGTATGAGCCTCGACTCTTCTTCTTTCTTCTATTTTCTTCTGATTCTCCGATAATTGTTGGAAAATAATTATTATCACATCAAAGAGGGGTTCTTTTAATTTTATCTCTTAATTTTTTGATGTTCGTTTGGGCTGCTGCCTATCGACACCATTCTCTGAGCTTATCCTTTAGGAAGCACATTCTTCGTGCTATCGAGTCCACCGTACCAGGGGCTACTAAGTACGATTAGATCAACATCTCTCTTCATGGGCTGCAATTCTTTGCAAAGAACATGGGACATGCTACTTCGGCTATCATCTTACCCCGAAAATAGTATTTATGAAACCAGTAGATATATTCGTCTACTGCGCAAATACTTCTTAATTCTATACCCAATAGAGCTTGGGTGTAGACCTTGATTTTTTCGGTTTCCTTTTCTTCAAAATAATCATCTCCTATAAAATTAATTTTGAATAAGAAACCAAACCGTTCGCAGATTGTGCTTTTGGATTCTCCTTCGAGTATTTGCTCCTTTAAAGCCGCCGTGGAGTTTTTCCTGCCCAAATTTGCCGATCCTTCGAGAATTAGCTCTATTAATCTGACAAAGTTTTCTTTATCGAGATCCAGGGTGGTTGCTGCAATCTTCATTGAAGCTACCCATTCGTCAATCAACTCCTCGATGTTTCGGAAGTCTATAACATCGAGGTTCAGTGTTACGCCATATGGATTTAATGGTTATAACATCGTCTTGGCCTATGGTGTGGATTCTGGTGCTCTACTCGGGTTCCATCCTGGGTTTCATCTTGCATTGAGATGCACCTCAGGATACCTGGTCATGTGAAAGACTGTATTTTCTCTCATTGGGACATCAGGCGGTCCATCGTGGGTCACGTTGGATCCTGATTCTTCCGCATAACCCAACTGAAAAACTTCATTGGATTTTGCATTGACTAGATCCATAATCCCTAGTTGGAAAAATGATTCTGCAAGTTCCTGTAGATCTAATGGATCTGCCCTGTAAACACTCATTCGATTGTTTTCAGGAGATCAATCATCAGTTCTTCTTGTGATTTCTGCTTTGAGACCATGGTTGCTTTACCTTTTTGGTGTAAGGGAAAATTAGGGTCAAGGACCCCTTACATTTTGTTTGCAATTATAAAAGACCCCTCGAGAAAAATTTACACTTTGAGCCCCCATACCAACTTTGACTCCAATATATCGCCCCACCCATTTCCCCCTAACCCATTAAACTGTAAACATAATATTAGTTAAAAAACGCAGGAAGGAAGAAGAGAGAAGAGAGCAGCTCGCAAATTGGAATAGAGGCGACATATTGCATGTTGGAAAAGATTGAAGGAATCAAAAATATTCCCACATCTTGAAGCAACTCGCCGTTGGAAAAGAAAGGGAGAAGAGCGGGAGAGGCAGAAAGAGACATAGCCCAGCCAAACGGAAGAAATGAGAAGGACGAGCAACACCGAGCCAGGGAGAAAGTTTAGAATTAAGGGGTTTTAAACTGAAAACCCTATATTTTGAAGCAACAATGGCACCTTGTAGGTCGATTGATCAATCCCAAGAGCCGGAGCAAGGAGTTGCGGGTATGGTGTTTCTTTTTTAGTGTTTGTATTTTTATTATGAATGATGCTTGAAAAATGAGCTAAGTTAGGTAAAATGTTAGTGTTTTTTTGTGATTTGGAAGTTTACAAGTTGAGGTGAAGTCTGTGTGAATTGTTTGATTCGGTGTTGGTTATAGACTTGACTGGGAAATTGCTTTTGGATGTTGGCATTAGTTTTCTAAATGTAATTCGCATATAATGTATTCGATGAAATGCTATAATGGTATGTTAGTTTAAAAGAGGCAAAATTGAAATGTGTTGTCGTGCTAATTGATCAATATAAATTTCTTACATAATTTGGTTTTAGAATGCAAGAGCTTGAGTGGTGTAAATAAATATTTGACAATGGGTTGATGAGAAAGGTTTGAAAGAATATGTGAGGTGTAGGTTAGTATTTCATTTGGAACAAATGTTGAATGATTGTTTCATGTATTTATGGATAGTTGTTTCGAATGAGAAGACAATGCAAACTCTCTGCTGCTCTTCAAAGTATCTATGGGATATTGTGGAAGAGGTGGAGGTCCAGTGGTCGGTACGACAAATAGAGGCTATGGAAGCCACTCATGTGAATAACTTGGTGTCTCATTAAGTTGGATTTCTTGTGTTTTGCATATTGTATATTTTTTAAAGTTATGATTGTGGATGTTGGTTTGCAAAGCAAAGGGGTTGGCAAGGGATAGTGTATTTGGAAGTTGAATTGTGGGTTTTGGTTAGTGTATTTGGGTGTTTTTGTATGTTGATTTTGTTTAGGTGATTTTAGTCATGTTAAAGTATGTTGGTAATATTGTTTACAAATGTGGTAGAGTGTTATTGGTAATCATGGTAAACTGTCATCACATAACGTGGTAACATCAATCACTGAAATATGAAAAAATCCATATTTTTCAAGAAATTGAGTGAGGATGGCCAAAGGGACGGTAAATTAGACCGTCCCAGGGGATATTTTTCCTAGAAACGGTCAAGCCACGGTCGAAAATGCCGTATTACAACCGTCTTGAAATCACTGCATTTACCAGGGAATATTTATGGTAATAAGCTCAATCGAACGTGGTAAAAGCCATGATAGGTTGTGGTAATCAGTATATGGTTGTGGAGTGTGGTTACCCATATAATAGATACTCCCTCCGTCCCACTTAACTTGTCTTGTTTCACTTTTGCACACAATCCAATGCACTTTTTCAACTGCTAATATCTCAAAATGTGTACACAAAAAAATTATGTAAAATTTATATTATAAAACTACATGATTATACGATTCTAATAAGACCCAACTCGACTATTTTTTTCAAATATATACATAAAATAAAATCGAGTCAAAGTAGAACAATGAACAGTGTCAAAAAGTCAAACAGGACACGTTAGCTGGGACGGAGGGAGTACTTGGTAAGAAGAATGAACTAAGTGTGGTAAGTAGGTTGCATTACTTGTGGTAGATGATTCACAGCCCCTGTGGTAACCCATTTGACAAAAACGTGGCAATCACTTGTGGTAACTTGTTATCTTATATTGTGGTAATCAAGTGAGCATGAATATGGTAACCTATTATTTTTCTGAAACTTTTACAAGAGGACGGTGGAGGGGACGGTCAATTTGGACCGTCCACATGACCGTCCCGAGTTTCTGTTTTTCACAGCTTAGTTTGGACGGTCTAAGAACAGTAAACATGGCCCGCCCCATGCTAATTTTGATTTTTAGGTTGAACATGGTAAAAACTAACATTGTGCGTGGTAACGTTATAAATAAAACATGGTAAAACTAAACATGATTGATGGTAAATGATATAGTGATAACATGTAAAACCCAACACTGTTATTGGTAAATGATATAGTAATAATATGGTAAACCCCAACACTGTTTTTGGTAAAAGATAATGGTAAAAGGGGAATGATTGGTTTGGGGAGGACGAGAGAGCAGTTTCGAATGGGTGTAGTGGAGTAAGAACCGTTTGTGGTAAGGGTTAATGAGAATTTTCTAACCTAGAGCTTATTTTATTGGACATTCCTGGCTTTAAAATGGATGGTTTGTAAAAACGTCCCAATATCGTCCTTTTCATGTTTACCTTCTTCTACCAAATACAATTACCATACATATAATCGTTTTTTACCACATTGTTTTAGAAAATTTCACCATATATGTGGCTACACATTTACCACGTTTGAGTATAAATCTTTACCATATAAACTACACATTTACCATATTGGAGTATAATTCTTTACCATATACCTATATGACTAGACATTTACCACATTAGGGATACTGTAATCTAAATTTTTAATGAAAAATACTAGAAATATTGCATTAATTTTTTTAGCTTTCATTTTTTAACTTTCTATATATTATTATATTTTAGATTTTTAATGTTTTATACTATTTTACTTAAATTTTATATTTATTTTTATAATTTAATTTAATATTAATAAATTAAACATAGTAAAATAAAACAAAATTATCTTATGATTTCTAAAAGTAAAATAATATATATTTTAAAATTTTTTATATTTAATAATAAATATAACATAATAAAAATTTGAAATAAGGTAAAAGAAAATATTTTGAAAATAAAAATAACTTTTACAAATGAATATAAAATTTAATTAATTTAAAAAAAATTAAAAATAAAAAATTTAATATATTTTCACTAAACTAAATTTTTTAAATTAAAGAAAAAATATATTTAAAAAATAAAATTCAATTATATATTGATTAGAATAAAATAAAATATTATTCTTTACCATCTATATGGCTACTCATTTACCACGTCGGGTATCATTCATTACCATATATATACACATTTACCACAGACAGTATAAAATTACCACTGTAATGAACAAGGTAAAAAGTGTATTTTCAAGAGATTAGGACGATTTGTGGACGCTCAATGCACCGTCCAGTTGACCGTCCTCCACTCCCACAACACTTCGATTAAATGTTTACCAAACTCAGCCTTTATGCGTTACCACGTTTGGCGGATATCCTTTCCATCGTTACTTATGCACAGTTACCATATTGATCAAGTTTGGGTATCACGCTTCAGAATATACACATTTGCATTACTGTATAGTGGTATCAATAAAACCACACCGAACAACTCAAATAAAAGCCTACAACAAGGGAATAAAGCTTGGAAAAAATATAAAACTACGAATGTTGATTCTCAAACGAAGAATATAGTGAAATAAATAATAGTATTAGGAAATAAGAATGAGTTCGAAGTGACGTTGACCTTGTAACTAAAGAAGTACTGATAATTTACGATTTGTAGTCGCCATTACGATTGTAAGATACGATTGGATGAAGATATTGATAGTTAAATACAACTTTGAAACTTTATTATGAGTACTTAGATGATTCTCCTAATGAATGCAATGTGAGACGTGAACCTATATGCTTCTTTCAAGTATATACATACATTTAGATTCATGGTAGTTATACTTGTGGTCATAATTTTAATGAATTGAGATAATATGACAATACATAATTCATTTAGACATAATAATGACTTCAGTTTTGAACCCTTATCCTTCGAACGGATAAACTTACGACGTTCGCTTATGTGGTTTACCACATCTATACTACATAGAATACCATATGCATAAGATAAGGTTACCACAATCTTATTCGACTTACCGCACAATCTTAAAAACCATAAACCCTAGACCCTACAATCTTGAAAACCCTAAACCCTTACAAAATATATTAAGATCTAACGTCAACTATTATGTTGGATTAACACGACGGAATGCTTCATAGTCTAATCACATGCAATATGTGTAAGTTACCACACCCAGTGAACACCATTACCATTGTTATACTTTATTGGATACCAATGACACACATATTCAGTTCAATTTTTTGAAAGTGGTTTACCACATGCAACAGTCTGTGTTACATGTAAGTTATATTGGTTACCACTTACAAAGCTTTGATAGTTACCACATACTACCTCTAATTGTTACAACCTACATGATTCCGCGTGTACCACACTAAATTTCTATTGCTCACATATAGTATATCAATTTGTATTAATTGGTTTACCACACATAGTTATGCTGCATTACCAAATTCATTCAAAGTGAGTTACCACATAAATGGATTCTTCATTACAACATGCACCCACATTAGACATGACCGTGCACAGATGAACCGTCCATCGTGCTCTGTTTTACAGATTTTGAGGGACGTACAAAGGACGATCAACCCAAGCAATCCCAGGACCGTCCAAAGTGCTTTTGTTTACTAAGTTATTTGTTTACCACGTTTTACGCATCATGTTACCACGTTCCCAATCCGTATTTTACCGAGTTTTGCTTGTATTTTTTACCATTTAATTACTTGTTACCAGGAGATCATCAATAAAACAAAACAATAAACCAACCTCCAACCTCACACACAACATAATGCAACATCCAAAACATCAAGATTTCATCATTCCATATTTTACATAGACATTTAAACATTAAATTTCCAACAAATCATTTGTACATCAAAATACCAACAAAAATTGTACACACATTACATATCCTATAATACCAACAAAAATTTGCTTCGTAGTGCTTTTCCAAATACACACCAAATAAGTATTTACACTTTCTCTCATACACAAGCAATGAAATACAATATAATACTCATCATTCTCACCATATTTCTTTCAACTATTCCACATTCATTCAAATAAATGTAAAATAGCCTCGAGCCACTTAATTACTCCAATAAGCCCTAGTTGGGATTCTTCCACAGCTTTATCGTCCGCCCGCTGTCTGCCGTCCACTGTGCGCCGTCGTCGTCTGCCGCGCTGCCGTCCCAGTTCTCCTTCTATGGTACTTGCTCGCGGGATGATGGAGGGATGATCGCGATTGAAACGTTGGTAATGTTTAGGGAATTTTAAGTTTTAAGTTTGGGGATGTTTTTGTATTTTCCTCCTAATAAGGACATTTCAGTATTTTTCTACAAATATTTAGATTAGTTAAAGTAGATTGGATTAGTTTGTTGTTTTGTTTTACAAACATGGGGTCCTTTACTGTAATAGCTCCCCAATGGGGTCTTTGACCTCAAATTTTCTTTTCATGGGGTCCCTACATATAAGAACCCTTGGTGTAAATCTTGTACCGGTCCAAACACATCTCTAATATTTGTTTGGTTATTCTTGGAAGATCCATGAATATCCTTCTGTCTTTTCTTGATATATGAAATATCACATTTCAGATTAAAATTTTCTTTTTTAGATCTTGAAATAATTTTAAGATCTCCTCTGCTTGATTCAAGTTATCTATTTTTCCAGGTAAAATTAATACTTGGTTACCATAATCTTGAATCGTCTTTTGGATTTCTTTCAATTCCTGTGAGAACTTAGAACTATCCGGATCGATTTCTTTCCAATCAGTTCCTCTCATTTTTATGAAAAGAATTCCCTTTTTATAATATCTTGTCTTTTGGACAAATTCAAGAATTTTCTCTGAAAATTTTTATTTTTATTTTCAAATTTTGGAAATATCTCATAGGTTTCAAATTATTTGAATCCAAAAAATGATTAAATCTTCACCATTAAGAGATAAAATATTATAAATTTTATAATTAAGATGTTTTTCAATAAAACCTAGGCTATAATACCAATTTTCAAGCAAATCTATATTTTTAATTTAAAGATATGCAATAAGGACTAAACTGCATAAAAGTAAAGTTTTCTGGGTAAGAGTAATAGAATAAAAAGTCAAAGGGCTCCTGTTGAAAATAAGAATCCAAAAGGAATCTTTGCAGAAAGGTCCTCAGGACCAAATTGGTTTGAAAATTGAAAGTTACAGGATGATTTTGGTGATTAGCAAACTTATTGGACTAAATTGGTATTTAGAGATACTTACAGGATGTTTTTGGGTATTGTTCCTTCCTCTGGGTGATATTTGAGAATTTCATATTTCAACTTTACATGCATAGACATATATATAATGTCCCTATTTAAACAAAAAAAGATTATATGTATAATCATGCTATTTTAATTTCCATACAAAATAATATTATATAATTTAAAAAATATAAGAATGCTAATACAATAAAAAAATATTAGAATGCACAAAATAAATAAATGACACAATACGGAATAGATAAAAAAAAAAGCCAAAAAAATTTCAATTTGTCTCGATATTTCATTGCTTAAGGATGAGGACTTCGCGAATTTATCATGTCCCACAATTTTCAACATTTAGGTTGGGGTTGGATTCCCTATTAGGCCCTCTACCACCTTGTTTCTTTTTAATTTGTATGTCATGTGCAACCACCACCCATTTCATTTTCATAATCTGTATAGGTTGTTTAGCAAAAAAATATTTCATTATATAAAAAATCAATCATCATAAAAGAATAGAAAAGGGTATAAAAAATAATTTAATTTAAAATGGATTAGAAGATATCCAAAAATTGTCATTTTGTCTATTTATTTTTGTAATAATTTTCCAATATTACCTTTACTCTCATCAATAATTTTCCTAAAATATTATGCATTATTCTCTCTCATTATCTTTAATCTAACCCATCACCAACCAAATGCAGTTGGCCTGAATGGTATGGGCTCTGATAGCTTAAGCAAAGGTCTCAGGTTCGAGCCTTTGTGTATGCAGAATTCTGCTTTGGAAGAGGCAACCCTTCAATGTCCACCAGATCATCCAGATATTATTCTGAGGTCCAATGTGGCTTGGGGATACCCGATATAAAAATAAAATAAAAAATAACACTAACCCATCACCACTCCAAACCATAATAAGGAAAAAGGGTAAAAATATAAATGTGTAAAGTAATGAATGTGTTCTTTGATTCGTGGATTTTGGACTAAAACATCCATTAAAAATGAAGGGAGTATTGTATTTTCATTTCAATAAGAATTCTGGATACGCACCCAACTTTTATTTTTTTTTTTTTGGATGAGCCATTGAAGACCTGGGAAAGGGGTGGTGGGAGCCCATGCCACACAATTACAAAGGGGAATAAAGGGGAGGGATAGGGGGCCGGTGGAAATCGAACCTCCAACATTCCGTTAGAAGTCAGGGGACTTAACCACTTGGGATACGAACCCAACTTAAAGCCACTTTGAGGAATTGTCAAATTAAATTGCGCTATTTATTAATATAGTTATAACTGGCATTGGTGGCCTCTAATTAGTTTTAAGAGAGTGTTTTTAATTTGAATTTCATTATATCAATTTAATAATAATCTATAGATTTGGCTATATATATATATATATATATATATATTTTGGTAAACTTAACATTCAGGTAACGACAAAGGAGTGTGGGAGGACAAATCACACAAATGTGTACAAGGTATCGTCAAGCCACATTGGACTCAAAACTAATCCCTCGAGGATATGGTGGGTATTAAAGGATTGTCTCTCCCAAAGCAGAATTCTGCATAATCAAAAGCTTGTACCCGAGACGAATGCTAATTAAGTTGTTAGAGCCTCATACGACTCAGGCAACTGCATTTGGTAATTAATTAGTACACATAAATTTATATGGATTCTTTTTAAAAATCCAACTAATATTATTATCTTATGGTGTTTGATTTTATTAGACATAATTTTTAATTTACCATAAATCCCTTAAAACTCATCAGTTATTAAATTTTTATAATATTACATAGGACCGTCATACTTTATTTGGTACTCCCAATTTTAAACCATATTTTAAAATTCTAATTCCATTAAGTATACTCAGAAGTATTGTTTATCACATGAATTTATATAACTTCAAATTTTAAAGTATTATTTAAAATCCCAATTTTATTTTTTTTTTTAATATTGAAAATCCCAATTGAATACTACATATTAATGTTAAGAATTCAAAATAACCTAATGCACTCTCAATTGAATATAAATAGGCTTCGCCAAAAAAAAAAAAAAATTGAATATAAATCTGGGATAGGTATTTGGCCTAGTGGTCGAGTCTTGACTCCAACATACAGGTTGGGGTTCAAAAAAAAAAATTGAATATAAATCCGGGATAGGTATTTGGCCTAGTGGTCGAGTCTCGACTCCAACATATAGGTTGGGGTTCGATTCCCCACCCGGCCCCCTATCCCCTCATTTATTCATTTATAATTTGTATGTCATGACCTCCCACCACTATTTCTAGCCTGTATAGGCTGTTCAGGAAAAAAATTGTATAATAAATCCCTATAAGTTTGTAAATATTTATAAAATTGACACTTTGTGAAATAAAATTATCAAATTGAACTAAGAGATTTTTTTTTTTGGGTGAAAGAACTAAGAGAAAATGTTGAAATATGTATATTATATACGGTTTTTAATTAATTTCTCTATGTATTGTATCTATATATTCTGTTTTTTTCCCCCCTTTTCATTGATAAATTTTAAATATATTTACAATAATTAGGCAACATTGACAAAACAACTAAAAATGGCAAAATAATTTTAGAAAAGGTCAAAGTCATGTACAAATGACATTAATTTAATGAATCCAGTCTAGTTATTACTCCTCCGATCCGTCCCACCTTACTTGTCATCTTTGACTTTTTGACACTGTTAATTATGTATATTTGACTCAATTTTATTGCAATTATATATTTGAAAAAATAGTTATGTTGGGTCTTGTTAGAATCGTATAATCATGTAATTTTAGAATATATATTTTAAATAATTTTTTGTTATATATATATTTTGAGATATTTACAGTTGAAAAAGTACATTAAATTGTGTGCAGAAATGAAACCGGCTAAGTTAAATGGAATAGAGGGAGTAATTATTACTATATAATTTGGCAGTGGCTGTCTCCATAGTTAGTCGTCTAAGGCTGCGTTTGGGAAAAACGCTCGTGATTAGCGTTTAGCTTTTAAAATACATTCTAAAAATAGCCTAAAATCCTATATATAGTAAGCACTAATTACAGTAACTGCCAAATTTTAATCTCTAATCTCTAAACTCTGAACGTTCCTCTCCCCCAGCTTTTAGCTTTCCAAACTCCAGACTCTAAACTCTAATTTAAAATTTCATTACCAAACACCATTATTCAAATTGAAATTATTTTTCACCATTAATTTCAAACTCCAGACTCTGAACTCCAAACTCCAGACGCTAAACTCTAATTATTTCCCAAACATGCCCTAAGTCCTCAAAGATTATTTATAAAGTCAACATCAATCAGTCTTACAAAAACCGAAAGTCAACATTAACCACCAGCGTCAACCCTATGCACATCATCCAACATTCAAAATCGCTGAATGCACCTACAACATTCAAAAGATCACATGATTATTAGTATTTAAGGAGTATTATATCACAAGGGTGCAAACATCTCTCCAACTGATCCTTTGATACATTTAACGTTAGAAGTAGCCCAACCGTTTCCACTTCATTTATATTACAAGAATTTGTTGTTTTAATGTGAGAAAAAGTTTTATTCTTTAATCTCGAAATTCGGTTACTAACAATATTAGTCACCAAATCCACAACTGGAATATGTTAGCTACCAAAGAATTACTACCGACCACATTAAGTACTATAACCCAAATATTTATTTTATTTTTATTTATTTATTATTTTATATTTTTTTATAGTGAGACAATATAGTAAGTATAACTATTGAGTTCTAGTAAACTAAATTATGTCACTATAAGAATCTCGCAGAAGACGACGAGAAAATGATGATGAATATCATCGCGTAAAGCTTCGTGGCTTTGTTCATTGCTTCGTGCGCTAGGCAACAGATCCTTGTCTGTGGAAATTTTTGTAGTGTATATATATATTAATAATGTTTTGTGATATATGAAAAACTTGTGAATATATGAAACCACTCAACGAAAAACATTATGCAAAATATTATTGACCTTGTTCAATTATGATTTGTCTATTGTTTGAGGTATCTCAAAAATAAGATTTTGACCTATAAAAGAATTAATTTGTACTCCCTCCGTAATTTAATGATATTAACATTCCATGTTTTCACACAATCCAATGCAAATATTTAACGGTTAATATTTCAAATTGTATAAAAGTAAAATTATAAAAGTTTAATATTCTAAAACTATATGATTAGACGAATCTAACAATATCTCACTTGACTATATTTTATCTTATTTAACTATGTTAAAAAGTCGAATCAAAGTTACTTAATGAATAATGTTTACTATGCAAACGTTAACATCATTTGATAACAGAGTAAGTACAAGAAAATGGAGTATATAATCATGCATGGTATCTAAAAGCATAATTGCTATGTGGGAGATCCTCAACTTGTGCCATGGGCCTATGGTGGGTACTGTCTTGTACCGAAATCGTGCACGTCCCAAAATGGATAATATTATATACTAATACTAATGTTTATATATATATATATATATATATATACTAGTATTCGTAGCTCGCGCGCTACGCCGCGCGAGTAAATGTGAGAACTCATATTGAGGATTTGGAGTTTAAGAAAGCATTGTTAAGAACAAGTTAGCAAAAAGGAAACAGATATGATAGTGCCAGAGAGTTTTTGCACAAAGGCAAAGTAATACAAAATGGCATAAACGCTGCATTAGTAATCCAGAAAGTAGTATGTTCTACGCTGTAGGTCAATATCAAAATGTTAGCCTCAAAATGCCAATAGGGTAGGCAAAAGCTGTGCATCAGTAGATGTGTTTTTGAAATCACACATTGTACTACTTTTCTTGTTTTTTTCCTATTGCAATTTAGCAGGGCTTGCAGCGGCTTCTAATCCTATTTCGGTAGCTTGATTCTAGGGGTCCTGTTGGTTGTCTTAGTTTTCTTGGATGGGCTTCCAGTGAGGGTGGCCGTAGGTTTTTGAGAGAGGACTTGGGGTAGAATATCCTGGCTTGTGAAAGCAGGTAGAAGGTCTTTGGCCGTGCTGGATTCTTCATGGGGCTGTGTTGACAGTTTGCGGATTTCAGGTGTTATGCCGGAGCTTTGGGATTACGGCCATTTGCAAGGGAGGAGGCGTGCCCGGAAGAATCTGAAGTGGACCTGTAATGTTATGGTATAAATGTTAGATTTAAAATAAATAGCTATATTTTTAAGAGTTTTGTTTGAATAATGGAAAGAACCTTCATTCGTGGGGTAGTCTTCAATTTTGGTCACTATGTAGTTATCCTGATTGAAAGTTGTGGATGTGGGTAACTTTTTCTTGATTGTAATGTCAAACATTTGGTGCTGGATCTCATCATTCCGGAAAGCACAAAGGTCGGTCCTGTCCTGTGTTTGTTAAGATGAATTATAGAAAGGAGAATTGTCATTGAATGAGGATGAAATAAATGAAGGGAAATGTGTTTAAGGTAAATTATGCTGGTGAATGTGTAGTCAAAAAATGAGTGATGAATAACTGATTACCTGAGGTGTCATCTTCAAGATATCGGTGGGGATGATGCCCAAAATTGCTTCTGCATGTTCTTCAAAGGCAACACATTCAACCGAATTTGTTTGGTCCTCGAGTTGAAGTGGTATCTTGATTCTGTAGAAAGTAAGTTTATTGTTGCTGGGTTAACTTAATGGAGAGGTATATGAATTTAATGACATAAATTTTGGGCAGGAAGAGCTGGACCAACCTTTCTTCGAACTCTAAATAATCTTTACAATTGAAACACCAATACACTTTGTTTGGTAGTGCAATGAGTCCAGTGGTGCAAACTTTGCAAGCTGTGTATGTGACCTTGCCAAGCTTGTGCTCAGGTATTTGGAAATGAGCTCTGCAGTGATATTGTCCCTGGATAAAGAAAAAATTTAATAATGTTGAAAACAATTCCAGGAAGAATGTAAACAGTGGCAGTGGCAGTGCAATGGTGTGAGCAGGGAAATGATTTGAGGATTTGTGAATGAACAATGTATTATATTGTTAGAGTTTCTGGTACCAGTTGAGATTGGATGAGAGTTGTTATGTCAGTTTGGTGTGAGTCTGCTACATTCCAGTAATTTTTCTCATGGAGCACCTTTTCCAATGCTTTCTTGTTTTGTAGCTTCCTGCAGAAGTGGGCGTCAGTCTTATGCCTTGGTAAAAATTATTAGTAAGTGTTTAGCTTTGTACCATTGGTGCAGGTAAGTGGCCTCTGGGAATGGTGGATCATAAACGACCATTGTTTGTGTACTCGTTGACAATGATATCCCTATGTGTTGATTGTGAAATCCATAGTGATTTATGTTAGGCAGTGTATACAGAATGGCAAAGTATGTTCAGCTTCAAAGGAAAAGATGTAGGAAGGATAGGATATTTTGGCTGTACCATTAAATGCAGATGCTTTGACGTTGAACACAACAATCATTGGTTGTTTTGGGATCTTCGGGATCAAAGTATGTGCTTCAGCAGTGACTAATTCATTCCAGAATGTCAATGTGATTGGCGTAAAGCTGTCATGGTGTAAAGAAAAGGTATTAAATGCTTTTAAAATAAGGTAGTAATAGATGAAGAAATGGTATTGTGCTTACTCTTCTGCAATGAGTATTACTTCTTGTAGGGTGCCACTTGTTCGGTTCTTTCGTTGTGCAGAATCAATGACAACTCCAATGACATCTTAAACAAAAATTGATAAGAATTGTAATAGAGGATATTGTTTTAGTGAGCAAGCCATATAGTGAACATAATGGTGTAGAATTTACAGACCTATATATTCCTTCGTCTCCAGGAAAGGCTGCAGATTTGAGAGGATGGCAAAGTCTGGCTTTCCAATGACGACATCAAGGGCACCTTCCGCAACCGGAGAGATGACTATTTTTTGGTTCAGTTTGAGCTCCAGGCTTGGGTAGAAATCTGGGAGGTCATTAACTTGTGATTCAGTTGTCAGGGCACAGAGTTCATAAGTGGTGTAGAGTTTCAAGCAATTGTCAATGAGGGTGATGTCCCGGTCAAATGCACAGCCGCGTATTTTTGTTCCCTATTATAAACCGAAAAGCAGTGACTCATTAGCAAAGCATGAGGATGGACCAATATCATAATATGCATCACAATTTCTGGTTTTGTTTGGCAGGTTCTTGTGCTTGAAGAACAAACTAACGAGGCTGCATATAAGAATGATGAATCTGATGAAAAGCATTGCATTTAAGAAAATGTCATAGTGCCAACAATTTTTTTTAAAAAACCTTTTACAGTTTAACTGTTAATATCCAAAAAATATTAATTAATGATGCAAGCCAAGCTCTGAAACTGCCAAACAATGAGATGTGAAATGGAGGACTACACATCCAATGATGAATGCAACCTAATATTTAAGAATGCAACGTAATGATGAATCTTATATCTGCCCAATCCCTGGCACTATCATATCTGTTTCCTTTTAGCAGTCTCACATTTAACTTTTTAAACATCTTATTTATGAGCTAATCTTTTTTTATTTTTTATACTCTAATATTTCTATTGTTCAGTGATATCTAAAAGTACAAGCTTTTGATATAAAATGTTGTTTCTGGACATACCGTAGAAGATGAGCAAGGCAAGCACCGGACATTGAGAAATACATAAGAGCAGGTTGATTTATAAAGAATTTAATGAAACGGTACCTCTGCATCAACAAATACGTAGCGTTTGTATTTGCGGTTGCCCGCTCTTGATGTTCTTGTGGCCGTTGTTTGGATGAGCATTAGTTTGATCATCCATTGCTTCATTTCGGACGTCAGCCTCTTCAGAGTGAGGCAACCGGCTGCTGGTGCGTTGTGCGGCTGTAACTCCATGCCTGACCTCCACAGTGTTATCAGTGAGTAGAATAGAGCTCTTTGAAGTATTGCCTGGGAGAGAGTTCTTTGGCTGTTTGGGTGAAGGAAAGAAGCCTATGTGATTCTGGGAAAGATGAAATGAGGGTGATGGAGTATGAATGTATGAAAATCATTATAGAGTATGTTGTTTACTTAGTAGGTGTTATTGTCAGTGTTTGGTTGTAATACATCCAATCATGCCTGACAACAATGCAGTAAAATAAAGTAAAATAGGAATGGGCTTCACCAATTCAAGGGCATTTTCATTAAGCCCACGAACAATAGATTCAATTATATATGTATACAGTGTATAGAAGTCATATGAAGAAGGTAATAAAGGGACATTGGGGACTGCCAGTACGAAAGCTTTAGGAGAAGATAGGAATTTTAAAATGGAGCCCATATCACCAACTACATCAATGTTAAAACAATAATACCAATTTTAAAATGAAGCCCATATCACCCTAAGGTTTGGAAATGTTAATACTCTAGATTTGGTTGAAACAGTGACTATACAACCACCATGTACACTGGTTACACTGTAGCTGTACAATTCATATCAGACAATCACATCAATTTTATGCATATGCAAAAAGGTAAAAACCATATTAAACCTAAACAAAAATATGGTGTATCTTCAATATTAAGTGAAAAGGCAAGGGTACCTTTGAATATTTACTCAAATACTTCTGTTGCGGAAATACGGCAAGTGTATGACTTCAAAATGTCCAAAATATGGTTTGTGCAGCTAGAGCATAGGTCTCCAATTGGGACTGAAAAGGATAAATCAAATACACCAAATTTTATGATGAAAGCAATTGAAGATGAAGAATATGAAAATATGAGAAATTAAGATGAAGAATATAATATGAAAAATATATAACTTTGCAGGACATCTTAAGCCCCTGAGCAAGGTGCAACTTGGCAAGAATTCCCTTTATTTGGCCAAATTATGCATACACCGCAGATAAGCTTTATTTCACTCAATGGAATATTTTCGACTACCAACAACAAATCATACCTGGACTGCTGCTATGGTTTTTTAATTTGGCCATTGCTGGAAAATTGAGTACGCCCTGAAGTCTAAGTGCAGTAACCTGAATATTCACAATTAAGGGTTTATCTTTGTATATGTATTTAAAAAACAGCATAGAACATAGCTGTTAGTCGTGTTCACAAACCTCAGTTAGGTTGTGGAAGGAACAATATAATCAGGGTGTTTCACCAGGTGAATGGGTTTCTTCTTGGCTCCATCTTCAGTGAACTTTGTCATCCGGAAATGGAAAATGAGAAGAAGAAATAACAGAGCTGAAGCTCTGGTGTGAGGAACCAAACAAAATACTACGGAAACCTGGTAATCTGTAAACCTGAAGTTCAATGGCAATTCCAAAGTCCTATAGAAATAAAACTAACAAGCAATGGGTTGTTAAGAATATTTATAGTAAACAGTATAGTAGATAGAAGAGAAGTAATTGAGTAAGTAGATGACTTAAACATTTAGTCTGAATTACATAAGTGCCATTAATAAAAGTCTAGCATGAACAGAAATAGTCCAATTACACAACCATAGAGGTAGGATACAATTCAATCTGATGGGAAGTTGGACCGAACGATGTCTGCTTGTAGGAGGAAATCATCACGATGAGGACCGAAGGTGGTGGAAATTATCGTAAATTTCCAAGTTTCATCTACCAGCATGTTGCAGTGGTAATAGAAACGGCGCCAGTCTAAGGATGTCTTAAATGAGTCGCTCCAATCTCTTCGGGTCTCATGTGTATATTTCAGGTCCATTGCATAATATTTGTTCGCATCCCCAAACCTCATGTATATTTTGTCCTTGGAGTCAAGGCCATGGTGTTTCCAAAAGTGGAGAGGAATAGTCTAGTTAGAACAAAGCATGTTATTGATGGAAATGGAAAAAATTGTTGTATAAGTCTATCATTTATGTCAGGTTAGGTTTACCAAAGATTTCTTGTGCGATGGTCTGATGTCCACTTCAAAAGAATCAAGATTGTTGTCGGCTGAGTCATTTGAAGTAATGGACATGGTGCTGTCTGTGTCATCGTAGGAGTCTGTGTCGTCCTCGGAATCCATGATAGCATCAGTTTCTGTATCTGCATAAAGAACGACTTAAATTGTTTATTTAGTGTTTGAAATGGAAGAGGGCAATGTGGGTGCTGATTCATTACCGGAGCTAATAGAGATGATGCTGACTGAGTCATCTTCCGAATCCATAATCCTGAAATAAAATGAATGAAAATGTAATTGAAAAGAAATGAATGCAAGTAATTCATAATAGACAAATTTTGATCGAATTGAACCCAAAATTCCACACACAAATATAAAGAAAGGAATTATTGTCTGATATATGCAATAAATGTGCAGCCAATTTGTTTAAATCCTTAATTAACCAAAGACTGAGTAATTGTAGTTGAGAAAAAATAATATCATCATTGTTGGATAAAAACATGGCATGGATTATTCATTCATTCAGCTATTCATAAGCACACTTGCAGTAATGGATTATTCATTCATTCATCTTTTGGTGGATGACATTATTCAATGTGATCATTCACCAAACAAGAGTCCTCAGTTTTAGTCTACTACAGTCTACAATTACATACCACACAAAGTGACAAAAATGTAGTGTGTATGTGCACATGCAGATATACTACTATAGCATATCATATCCCCTCTTTTGAATATCAAAGAAGTAGAGGGTATGAACAAATGCATTCCCTACAAATATACTGCAATGAATGGTGTTTTTGTGTATGTAATACTTTTCTATTTATATAATACCGGATGCTCATCTATATATAAACAAGAAGAGTACTTTCCACATATGCAGACGACATAACATACACCAAATTACTCCAACCTTAACAGAGGATAAAAAAACCCAAAGCAAGCATTAAAATTTCGTGAAGAAAATGATCAGATCCCCTTTTAAACCAGAGAAACAAACAGGCCCCAAAATTGTAAACACAGAAACCCGAAACAAATTCAAGCAAGTACAGTCTGCAGAATCTAGCATTTGCAATTCCACCGCTAGCCAGTGAAAACATCTTAACGAAGCCAAATCCCCCTTCACAAAATTCATAAAATTAAAATACATACTACTTTATAAAAGATACCCAATATCAGAAATAATCACTGCAATGTAAAAACAAAAATTCAATCTTTACCGATGAAGTCTTCTCTTAATTAAATTTAGGAATCAAAGATTCAAAGTCACTATACACCGACACACCATATCCAAAGCAAATTGAATTTGAAGTATTGTTTACTTGTGTTGCTCATGAACGCAAACGGAGGCGACGAGTTTTGAGCGGGCGACGGAAGCAGGGCGGATTTTAAAAAGCCACAAATTTGTAAATCAGATTGAACGGAATTGGAATTTGGGAGAAAGGAAAAGGGGAAAAAATTACAGCCAAGAAAATCGAATTCACAATTTCAAAAGATAATGAAAAAGAAAATTACCGGATACTGGTGCCGGTGGAGGGCTGAGAAGAAAGTCAGGGACGCAGGAGTAGGGTTGAGCATTTGCGCAACACGGGTTCGCGTTCGGTCTTTTAATATGGAGCACTCGCAGCACCGTTGCCCGCGTCGGAGGTGGTGGGTACAGATTGAAGATTACTGGCGAAGAGCGAAAGATTATTGAGAGCCATTTACAAGCTTTAGGCCTAAGTTCTTCTTTCATAAAATGGGCCCAATTAAATGTGAATGAGCCCAATTGTATAATTCAAGGCCAGCTCATATTTGGCCAGCCCATCTAAATATGGGCTGGGAATTCCACACTCCATAGCAAGGAAAGCTGAAAGCTCTATCACTGATCAGAATCCATTTTGCTTAAAGGAGAGGAAGAAGACAAAAAGGTATGGGAAAAAGGGATTGCTTTCGCTGTGCAAATCCTGAAGCGCGATTCGAGGCGAAATTGTACAGCTAGCCTGGAAACCTAGGCGCAATTGGGGAAAGTAGTGGGGGAGAAGGTGAGGTAGAGTGTAGGGACAGAAATGGCAGGAGGCTGAGAGGTCTAATCGAGGTCTTTGGAAAAGTCACGGGTTCTGTGTATGTGTGCTCAGAAATCACAAGTTAAGATAATGCAATGAGAATAAAATGGCTATATAAAGATATGGAGCACATATGAGTGGATTATAGAGCAATTCAAAGCAATGGAATTTTTCATTATTCTGCCGGAGGATTTTGAAAGTAATTTGGTAAATTCTCATCTATGTAGCTGATTAAATTATATTATTGTGTGTGCTATTTTGCATAACATTTGGTTGTTACATTATAAATCTTGTTTTGCAGAAATTACCAAGAATTGATTTTTTTTAACGGATGAAGATAATAGACCGGCAACAATAAAGATGGAATCACAACGAATAGAAATTACTGTACCAATTTGCTATAATGCAGAAGATCCTTACATTGAAGGCGGTGGTATATGAGATATATTCTGTGATGCCAACATTCTTGAAGTGGGAGACGTATTGTTCTTCAAGGCAGTGGGTGAGATGGAGTTTATGGTGAAGGTGTTCGGGCCTAATGGATTACCGAAAGATTATTCAGAAATCTTATTAGAAAATAACAACAATGATGGTAAGAAACCATTGGATAAATTTCATTTTATTAAAAGTAATACATTGGTGTGTTTATTTTTATTACAGTATATTAACTGGCTTGTTTAAGTACAGGCTCAAGTGTTGCGTTCTTTGTACATTTAACACCCTCAAATTATTGTGGGCCATTGGTAATGCTGAAACATATTACATTCTCTATTTAGGACTTTTAACATGTAAGTAATAGAATAAGTGGATGTTTCCTTATGGTATATATATATATATTTTTTTGCAGGCAATTCCGAAAGATATTTGGCATGGGTTTAATATGCAATTACGTTCTAGAATTTGGCTACGTTTCAAAGAAAATGGTAATTTTTGGGGTGTCCATTTATTGTACGGGAATTTGAGCCGCCAAAGAGCCGAACAAACAGTGTATATGAATCTTGGGTTACACAGTTTCTTCTTAGAAAACCATATAATAGTTGGGGATGTTTGTAAGTTTGTTGTTAAGTCAGCTACCTTTGGACCTAGGAATAATGAAATTCTCATTGAAGTTAACAATGTAGGGTGGGTGTAGAACATTTTGCCTTTTGGTGATGTATTTGGACTGTGTTGGGGACAAATTTTTACCTGCATTTCTTTTAATGAAATATGTTGGTCTAAATGATCCATTGGGCCAATATTTTTAATGTATTCTATGAAATATGTTGGGGGACAAGGATTGGTTCTGTTTACAACACTTTGGGCCAATTTCAAGGAAAATCCAATAACAAAATAACCTACAGAACCCCAATGTTTCACCTAAAATATTTTATCGAACCTCGTTCAAAATTGCAAACACCCATTTCACTTAAAGACAAATCATAGAATTTCTTGAGATTTTGGAAAAATAAAGCATGGTGTAGTGAGAAAATTCAATAACCAATCCACATTTATGTGCCCACACTGAACATCGAAGTAGATAAATCCACATATAATATCGAAGTATGAAGGGTATGTACATTGACCATCGTAGATACATGCAGGAGGAGGACAGAATGCCCAAGCTAGAAAACTACTTGGGACTTGACAGTTGGCCATATTTTCATGCAGCCAGCTCCGGCTCTTGGTTTCATTTTGAACAAAAGATTGCCTGTTGGAGAAAAATGACAAGAGAAATTATACAAGATTAACAACACTACTGCAGGGCAATACAAAGGACTTCCTATCTTACAATTAACTTAAGTTAACAAAGGACTTCCTATGTTACAATTGAACCTTGTAATTGGGGAAAAAAACATACAATATGAGGTTTCTCCTGTATTCTACGCCAAGAGTTGATTCATTCTTGGAAGGTGGCGTCATGTCTGGATCCTTCCCTCTATGGTGAACATAAAAATGTGTTATAATTAATATATAGATGTAAATATCTAGGGAAATAGTTCTACGCTCAAGTATTATTATGTGTGAATATTATGAGATGGGAGGCTTACGTCTCCAAATATATGCAGATTCCAAGGACAACAAGTGCAAATGCCACATAAAAGAACCAATGAACCTGCGATTTGAATATCATGGATCAGTGGATTAGACAACACAGAAATAACAAACACATGAATTATTATGTTATAGAAAAAGGAATAGATCAAAAATGCTTGAGGTTTACTGTCTGCTTGTAGATGAATACTCTGAATGCAACGACCCACATATCGGTTGTCAGAAGGGAAAGATTGAAAAGCGTGGCTCCATGTGTCTGCACCAAAATAGTAACCATTACCTCATCATCACAATACATATGTACATATAGCGAAGGGATTTAATATATACTACAAGAATAAAACCAACCTTAAGAATGAAATGAACGAGTACGAAGAAAAGAAACGTTGCCATTGCATAACCAACATACGGTAACATCTGCAAACAATCAGTAATCCCATTACACACAACATTAATCTTATAAAACCATGAGTTCATTTTCCACAATCTCACAGGTAGAACTAATTTACATTTTAACACTCCCAAGCATAAGTCTAAATAAAACAAAAGCAAATTCAAACAAGACATGAAGTGCACACAGTTCAAACCTTCACTTGTTAAGAAAATGACAAACAACTAACTTTGCCATAAACTGGATTTTATCCGCCATGTTCAGTTAATACCTTTGATGCATACAAGATCAAACAAAACAAAAGTGATTGAAGATCTATTTTATAGTTTCCACTTACAAGCCCTGCAGAAAATTTAGTTGGTTTCAATGTCTTTCACTCCAAAACAGATTTGAGTAAAAGGGATGTTAAGAAATAGTACTAATACTCAGATGATTCTAGGGAATTCCCAAAAGCCCATAGCCACAGAAATTCAATCATTGGTACAAAGCCTGACAGTGTTGATTTTCTATTATTCTGTTTAGGTCAATACAAAGGACTTTCTATGTTAACTTAAGCCTTATACATCCATGAAATAAGTTTGTTGAATATGAGAGAAACTAAAGCATGCAAATCTCTGGAGTCAAAGAGGACTAACTTTGTAAAGGATAAGGCACTTGAACCAGCATCCTGTATATTAGGTGGCCAGCCCAAAAGCAGCATGGTTCGACAATAGCTTAGGGAGATACCTGCATATTACGATAAATACATATTTATTATCAGTAGTAGGGGTGTAAATGAGACTGATAGGCTCGAAAAATATTCGGACTCGACTCGATCAAAGCTCGGCCAAAGCTCGACTCGAAAAGGCTCGGCTTGAATTCGAGATCGGCTCGAATATTAATGAGCTCAAGCCGAGCTAACTAATATTCGGTTCGAAAGCTCGATAATAGGCTCGAATATATTATATATATATATTATTTCTTTCTTAAAAATATTGTATATTTTCTTTCTTAACAAATGTGAGGAAGAGGAAGTCCAACAGTAAATTCACTCCTTCTTTTATTTATTATAGTACATTATATTTTAATATAGTTAAAACTAAATACAAAAAACTAAATCCCAATCTCCTTCCAAATTGAGACTATTATAAGGAATTGTGAATAGTTTAATATATTTCTACAGAACTCCGTCTTTCAAGTTTTTAAGCTCATTATTGAATAATTTAATATTTTTTATTCTTGAGTCCAATGTGGTCTAGGGATACCCGGTTAAAAAAAAACTGAAATTTATGTCGAGCTTTTTTGGCCCTTCGAGCCGAGCTCGAGCTTCAATATATTGGGTCGAGCTCGAGCCGAGCTCAATAAAGCTCGTCGAGCTTCGAGCTCGAGCCGAGCCGAACTTATACATAACCGAGCCGAGCTCGAGCTCGGCTCGGCTCGTTTACACCCCTAATCAGTAGCATGTTTGAATAACTATGAAGGGGATTAGCATCAATATGGAGAATGTAGGAAATACTGGAAGGCTCGGAAATTATCCTCCCCTCCCCTGTGCGGTGAAGTCTTTCTTTAAGTTGAAGGTATAGTGTATTTCCTCGGAGGGCTTCCCTTTGATCATGTCTGCAACAGTTTGACATGTGAGTTGAAGCAGGCTCTTGATGTTCAGGTACTTGGCAGCTCGGTGGGGAAGCGCAAGTCATCAATGACAAAGTAAAATATATTCTGCCAATCACAAAAGCAACTGAAATACTTAACTGCATAGTAGAAATTACTCATGATATTGAAAGGAATAATGGAAGAAGCCAATAAACTGATGCATATGTCGACAGGAAAAGTGGATACAATAAACAGGAAACAGAAAAGTAGTTGTTTCCATATACAAAAGCATCATGGACAACCTGGCGATTTCGTTACTCTTTTTTCCCATATGCCAATATAGAAAAATGTCAGTAAGAGCCATAAGTTTAGACCACCTGCAAGCTAGGCAGGTACATATTTCAGAATCTCCCACCTATTTTGGAAAATTCATTATGTCCAACAGAACAGCAACAGCAGGAGACTGGAAATGTGGAAGTCATAAACAAGTTTTCCTTTTTTTGCAGTGCAGAACCCTGGAAAATAAGATTCAACAAATTTAGAGAAACAAAAAATAAACCGGGCAGAAGGCACAATTAAAAAACAATACCATATATGAAAATACATGCTGCTTTGATGAAGCGATGAGTAATCCAAGATGAAGAAGACGATATATGGAAAACCCTCTAAATGGCAATAATAAATAAGAAGTGCATGAGGAATAATGTAAGTGTATGCGGGTATTGAACAGAAACGAATTTGTAGAAATTGTTGAAAGTTGAACGCCTCACACATGAACTATATTTTTTGTTTTATTTGCCACAATGGATTCAGGACTGCGAAATGGAAAAGAGCATCGGCATTTTATCACGAGCAGGTCACTGTTCTAAGTAAATGAAGTCGAATGATAAAGTGAGTTAAAGAGTTGAAGACAAGCAATGGCAGTAGAATGCTATATATTTGTGAGGCCAGCTGCGCTTAAAAGTTCTTGGTAAACTATGTTACGTGTCCATTGAACATCTATTGCATCCGTTGGTACTAAGTCATCCGGTGGTAGAATTGTTACGTATAGAGAGTCAAAGGATTTTGCCCGTGACAAAGCCACATATAATTGTCCATGCATGAAAACAGGCTCTTTAATGAATACGCCCACGTGCTGTAATGTCTGGCCTTGTGATTTATTTATTGTCATTGCAAAACATAATTTCACCGGAAATTGGATCCGAGTAAATTCAATAGATGTCTTATTTATTTCTTTTGGTTGTAAAGGTATTCTAGGTATAAAGCAAGTTGTTCCAGAACATGGGCCAGTAATTATTTCAGCTTCAAGAAGATTATGAGACATGCACTTACAGATAAGCCTTGTTCCATTTGAGAGACCGTTCGATGGGGCCAGGTTACGCAACAACATTATGGGGACACCTTTCTTTAAAGAAAGTATATGCGGCGGCATGCCATTAGGTGTGACTGTAGTTATTAAGTCTTCGTAATGGGCCTGTTGGGCTGGATCTTTTGTTTTATTCCTTGAAATAGATGTCATTGTCTCGCATGGAATTTGATGTAAGATTATATTGTTAATATGATCAACAATTTCATTTGTTGTAGTAAGAATTGATCTTGAAACAAAAGCTTCGATTGACGGGGATTGGAGAATAGCAGGTGGATATATTTTTCCAATTAGCGCAGCAATGTTCTCATCTTGGAAGGGAACTAAATTATTATGAGGAATCCTGACCTCACCTTTTGATGAGTTGGGACATGTATTGTTCCCAATTGCATCCAGGAAAGCAGCAAATGCAGGGTCATTTTGAGCTCGCATATTTTTTTCAGATGAAATTTCTGAGCATTATGAAACAAATTAGAGGACACAACACTTGCTTCAATGTAAATGTCTTTCGTAGCATTTGGTATGACCGGTGTAATTTGTCTAAAATCACCACCAAATATAACGACCTTTCCACCGAAGGGCTCGACACTATGAGTGATATCTCTTAAAGTGTAGTCCAATGCTTCAATAAGTTCTTTGCGAGACATTGAAATTTCATCCCAAATAATCAATGTATGTTCTTTCAAATGTAATGCAAGGTTCGATTGTTTTGATATACCGCAAGATTTATGTTCAAGAATGTCTAATGGTAGTTTATATTTTGAATGTGTTGTCTGGCCATTCGGTAATAAAGAAGCCGCAACTCCTGAAGATGCCACATCAGCTGAGATAAGATTCAATTTATGTGCGTAACCAAGTATAGTATTATACAAATATGTTTTGCCAGTGCCAGCAGGACCATCAATGAAACACACAAAAGGCAAACGATTATTTAATTTTTCGGACACAGCTTGGAAAACATGATACTGCTCTGCATTCAGTGTATTTGGTAATGGAAGGGTATCATATATTGAACAATTAGAGTGGGAATTTTGTTGTTGACTGTTCTCAGCTGTATATGAAGTGGAATCAGTGTTTACTATAATACCAAAGTCTGTTAGGTTGTTTGCTGTTGATGCAAGGTGCCTATTGACATTAATAGCAACATCAAGTTCGGTAGATATGTTGGAATGGTTACTTACACATGGCGTAGCATTGCTACAATATTCATGGAACTGAGACCACAACTTTTGCGGCTCAAAAGGGTTGCAAAACATGAGGATGGTTGCGAACAATTGCGAAAAGGAATTGGGGAGCTGGAAGTGGGATGCCTCAGTCAAGCAATCAATGATGGCCGTATCACTTTCTAATAATAGTAAGGCAACGCATGCAGCGCGAAACGTTTCACATAAGGTGCCATTGACTGTTGCAATGTCCTCGAATGATGTTGGTGCTGGCCGATGTTGTAAAAGAAGGCGAAGATAATATCTTTCATTTTCATTAGGGCGTGCAGTGACAATACGGCCAACGACAGTTCCACACTTTCGTTGATGCCAAACTCTATCTTTTGAATCCCACACAAAATGTTCAGGAAAATCTTTATATAGAAGGTTTTTTTCTTTAGCAAAGCTATTGTGGGCATTCATGTAGAAAAACTGCGTAAGCATAGTACGTTGTGATTGAGGGTTGTCAACAATTGATTGAATGGGAGCAGTTGCAGAGAAGCTGGTGTACTGGTAATTTGGCAAGTGTAACTGGAGTGCTATAACAGGAGGTCGCATTTCATTCATGAGGAATGAGAAAATGCGCCACGCTGCCTCTGGATGGGCAACCCACCGACCTGTTTGAAATGCTGAAATTTCATCGATTTGATGCGGCTCATCTGAACCACGCACTGAAAACGCAATACAGTCATGACCTTTGTAAACATATATATACAAATACTTCACTAATTTAATAGTAGAACAAATTTCAACATTGATATGGCAATCAAACTTTGCTAACAAGTATGGATTGTACGGCACAACCCATCTATTATCTAGTAAACGGTTTCGTGAAAACACAACTGACCCATTATTACGTCTATGATATAATGGATAGCCATTGGAAGCATGTGTTGTCAGATCATTACGCATACAAACATTGGTTGGATTGTCTGTTCCGCAAGGCCCATGTAACATATGTTTTGCCACAAGCTTGTGCAAGTACTTATTTGTAACAGGATCTGGGAGTTCAGCAGAAATGAAATCATCGTATTGCGAAGGATCATCCATTTTATCTTCTGTTTGCATGATTAATAACATGTGCACATGTGGTAGGCCTCTTTTTTGGAACTCAACCACATATGAGTAAGCACGCACGCAGCCTAAGAGATTTGAATCAAAAAGTTCATGTTTAAGCTCAGCAAGTTTCATGCGAAAGACTCGTGCAGTGAGGTCAGGACGATTAGTGCAACTATCATTTGCTGCAAGGTGCTGCGTAATTTCAATCCATTGTGGATTACATGTCATTGTAATGAAAAAGTCAGGTTTCCCAAACTTTTGCACAAGGGCCATAGCATCCATATAACGGCGGTGCATGTCACGAGGACCACCGATAAATGAAGAAGGCAAAACAATTGGTTTTCCAATTTGATTTAGATCATCCAATCCTTGCATGTGGAAAGCATCTTGTATTCCTTGAAGGGTTTCAATTCTCTGTTTTTTTTTTTTTTTTATTTTGTTCAGATCTATAAAAGTCAAGGCGTTGAGTTTCAATTTTGATATATTGGTCAACAACATACTGCTGGAATAAGCGGCCAGTGTTCAGCAATATGGCAGGAGAGGAAGGGCGAATTTGAAGACGGTAAGAATAGTACTCACGAATAGACACATGGCTTTTATCCATCCGCTTTTGTTTTTGGGGTGGTTGGCCCACAGCTGATTCGTTCAAAGTTGAAAAGAATTGCTGAGCTGTTTCTGTTTCAACAACACCGTGCCTATTGCGTTTGTTCTTAATGATGTCAGGCTGCCAGCCGGCCTGTCCATATGCATGGATTAAAGGGTATTGAACGGGATCATATGCAAAAGAGTAGTAGGATACTTTTTTCGGCATTCCATCAAATGGATACACCTTTATATCTCGTCTCAGGTCAGCATCGCTTGATTGACCATCAGGCCATATGACTAAAATATCATCAACAGTAGGAAGATTATAGACACGATTGTCTAGGCGGTTAGATGTTCGAAGGCAGATTTTATATTCATTTAGACATGGAATAATATGAAGCTGGCGAAAGACGCGCGCATAGGGATTCGTTGATGTAATACTTATTAGTAAAGCAACAAGATCTTTGTTTAGGCCTTCGGTGTGTTGCAAGCGCCTTTCAAGCTCAATTCCAGCATCGTGGAAATAAAGTTGGAGGTGCCTAGGTTTGTCTACAGTTGGGAATAAAGCATTAATGAAGTGATGCATCATTCCATTCACTCGAAATACATAGACATTATGTTCGTTGTGTTGCATACTAACATCATAGTCGGCTCCCAAAGTTGAGAAAGCGAACGAGTTGTTGTATTTACGGATATATGTAAGGAAATGATCAGATAGTGGATGGCGTCGCATGAAAAGATCGTGCAGAGTAGGGTGTGGCATGAGGGGAGGCAGATTAAATGTGCCAAATGCACAACAGAAGCCCTGGGGCTCACCTACGAATAGTAAAGCATCACAGTGTGTGCAGATTTGGGGGGGGGGGGGAGGCGGTGCCCACGGTGAATTGCTTATATTGTTTCTACGCACCTGTGGGCGTGACTGCTGCGAACGAGGATTCCGTCTGCGCCGCTGTGTAGGAACCGGACCTAGAGATTTGTGCATTTCTGGTCCATCATTGCTGGTGCTAGTTGGTGCATGCTGCGGGCGTCCACTGGTAGAGTCACCAGGTAGTGTGGTCTGCAGAAGAAAGGGTAACAGGCCTCCATAAAATGAGAAGTTCCAAATGAAATGCGAAAAAAATCAAAGGAATTAAAAATAATAAATCTATAACGATATGCAGGCCAAAAAAAAGTATAACTCCTAACAGTTATACGGAAAAGGTAAACCTTAAAGAGAAGGAAAGCGAAATAGAAATCGAGAAAAAACAGGACAAACAGGCCAATAAAGTAAAAGTCGTAACGCGAGCAGCTCTACATAGCACACAAATTTAATAACAATAATGCCTAATAAATAGAAGATAAACAGCGAAAATGGCTAGAGGATAGAGTAGAGTAGCTGGAATAATTAATCTAAAACAGAAAAATCATAAGCTGCATTGGTCATAAGATGGGGACCAGTATGTTGGATCCTGTTCATTGTCGCAAAAGAACTTCAATTCTATAACTTGATAAGATGGCACGCGATAGATTGAAACAACTGCAAAAACTAAAAATGGGGGTAAATAGAGGAAATATAGTTCCTAATATATACTACTACGATTCCAGAACACAATAAAATGCAATGCTATATCGAAATCCAGAAGCTATAAATTTCAATGGCGCCAATCTAAATCCCTTGTATCCGCAAAACATGGGGAAAAGAATCATTGGTGATCGGGCAGTTATATAGAAAAGGTAAACGTTAAAGAGAGGGAAAGCGAAATAGAAATCGAGAAAAAACAGGACAAACAGGCCAATAAAGTAAAAGCCGTAACGCGAGCAGCTCTACATAGCACACAAATTTAATAACAATAATGCCTAATAAATAGAAGATAAACAGCGAAAATGGCTAGAGGATAGAGTAGAGTAGCTGGAAAAATTAATCTAAAACAGAAAAAGCATAAGCTGCATTGGTCATAAGATGGGGACCAGTATGTTGGATCCTGTTCATTGTCGCAAAAGAGCTTCAATTCTATAACTTGATAAGATGGCACGCGATAGATTGAAACAACTGCAAAAACTAAAAATGGGGGTAAATAGAGGAAATATAGTTCCTAATATATACTACTACGATTCCAGAACACAATAAAATGCAATGCTATATCGAAATCCAGAAGCTATAAATTTCAATGGCGCCAATCTAAATCCCTTGTATGCGCAAAACATGGGAAAAAGAATCATTGGTGATCGGGCATCCCTTCGACGGGTTGTGGAGGCAGCAATGAGGGTAAGGGCTGGCCGCAAGCTGGCCGCTCCGGACAAGTATTTAACAGATTTTTTTTACCACATATAAAAATTTAAATATGCAACTGGAATCAAATGAAAACAATAGTCGGTGAAAACCGTCACAGACTTGAGGAAGCTGTTGATTTCTTTTGTAAATAGAGGGTTTAGGTGATTAATTTTGTTTGGTTTTGCAATGTCACCCTAAAACCTAAACCCCAAACTTGAGGAAAAGGGGAAAAGTGTATAGATGAACAAGTTCTAAATGTGCAGATGTACCTCGTGAGTAGGCAGTGTACACTGGCGGCGAGGCCTGCAGGGAGGCGGGGAAGATGGGGTGACGGAGCTTTTTGTTGCAGGGTCGGGGCGCGGTGCAATGGGACGGCGGCGGGCACTTCTTCGCAGACCCGAGCCTGTTGCTGCTAGGCGTGCATCAGCGCGCTGCTGGAATCGGCGCACACTTTCAAGGCTCATCCCCGAAGCACCCCTGCAATTAAAATAAAAACACAATCAGTTGTTAAGGATCGAGGCAACAACAATAAACGGATTCCCAGAAGCAAGAGATCACATGTTAAAATAGCAGAGCAATTATGGGTGTGTGTGTGTGTGCAATTTATTGACCGATGCGAGGCCCCAAAAGGGCTGTATGCATAACGAATGCAGTACAAATCATCCAACATCATATAGGCATAAACAGATTTAGGCATAAGCGAGCTACATTTCACTGTGATGCAGCCTATACCAATCGCGGAAGCTGTGGGAAGAAAGTATGAAACCTGCCAGCCAACAGACGAGACAGCAAAGATGAAACAGTACGTTGCCCTACGCAGCGTCAAAATCGATCTCAGAAGATAGATTTCTAAAGTCTAAAATTCACACCAGACAGAATACATAATTTATTGGCAGAAATCTCCATGATCTTGTAGGCCATTGATTTTCATATGTACAAGTTAATGACTTCAAGACGGATGATTCAAAACCAAATTGAGACATGAATTGCATAGGCATGAAGTCAACAAATTTCGCAACACAGAGTACTGACACAGTCAAACGGATTCATAATTGCAAAAGGAATCGAAGTCTCAAATTAGGAATTCATAAACATCCAGCTAATATACAGACACCCTAAAATCCATAATTATTTCCAGGCGCTTGAAAATCAGTAGATGGCATGTGCAAAGGCAAAAGCAGGACACCAAAAGAAGTGTAGATCTATTCAAAGCAAATAATTGCCAAACCATAAAACAAAGCAAGGGACAAATTGACAAGAACCACTTACCATAATCACATGAATAAAATCCCCCGACATCACCACCACCTCCGTTCTAAACTTTTAAATTCAGCTTCACATGGAACGACAAATGATATAATAGCCTACTTGATCCACATTCAGACCACATCACGCCATTCATTATCATTAAAGTTTCATAAGATTAAATCTAAGTTTATTGGTAATGCATATACAAACAAATCCATCAGAATTCTATATGATTTTGTGCATTATAAACCGTAGGCCAACTACTAATTTTTAAATTCCAAATTCAACCAACAGACGAAACAGCAAAGATCAAAGAGTAAGTTGCCCGACGCAGCCTCGCATGGAACAACACCACTGGAGAATTCCCCATTCTATACACACAGAACACAGGGACAAAGCAAATAATTTGGAGGCCCAAGTATTCAAGACAAAAGATCCTCGAGGGTTTTGTAGGGCGGTGACCGTACCTAGGCTTGCTGTTCAGCAGCGGCGGGTGAGATCGAGACACGGACAGAAGAGGCGGGCGGGACTTTGCGCCCGGGAGGGAGGCAGGCGGCGTAGAGAGGTAGGGCGATCGACGAGGAGAGCCAATGCAGATGCTGAAAATTTGGGGGAGGAAACGGAAGTTAGGGCAATGGAGGCGAAGCCAAGCACCCGGACGACAACAGAAGGGGACGGCAGCACCGCAGGAGGGATGGCTTCATAGGGGACCGCCGGCGACGTGCTGGTTGCGAGAGATTGGTTCATAGGGGAGCACCTCTGGCTATTGATTCATGACGGCGGGCACCGTGCGGGCAGAATCCGGTGCCGACCGCTGATGATGAAAGCGAACGGAGGGAGGACGGGAATCGGATGCCGGAGCACTTCTGTGAGAAGAAAATAGGGCAGACGGGAATATTAGCTTGAAGCACATCAGAGAAATAAAATAGGGCAAGTCGGAATGGGAGTTAGTGTGGAAGAAGGGCAAAAAGGGAAATGTAACCCAACAATTACTATTCCTCCCAATAGTAAACCCTCCATTGCATATATATATATATATTAGATATATATATATATATATATATATATATATATATAAATATTAGCACTTATGTGTCGGCAAAGGTTTGTGGGAGCCCGAGCCGCGCAAATTACAAAGGTGTTTGGCTTCGGTCGAGCCAAGGACCTTTTTCTCCTCAAGGGAGTCTATCGGAAAAGGATCAAACCGATTACGGGTCCGGAAATCTTAGAATTCGCCCAAACTTGACTGAATTTCACTTGAATTAATGGCAAAATTAAATATAATGGAAAATCTACCAGTTGTTAAGAAATAACAGCTGATTAACCAAAATGAGGTACCAAACTAAAGTTGTTGAGAAACAACGGTGGACTTGGAAAAAAGTAACCGCTAACAACTATGCTAAATTCTAGGGAAAGCTGTAAATGAAAGCAGTAAAGATACAAAGAATTAAATTGCATAAAGGAAATCTTGGGGTGGATTGGTCTCTCTTGATTCTGAGCATAGCAACCCCTATTTATAGCCGGAGCCGCGATAACCGCTCCCCAGCCGATTCCGATGAGCCGATTCCGAGCTTCCCTCCTTCGGCTGCTCTCGATTTTTTTCGGCCGATTATTTCATCCTATGAACTCTTAAGCTTTTCTTCTTTCTGTTGGACCTTTGCTCGGCCCAATCGTCTGTTTTAATCGCTTGTCTTCCACGTTAACTGCTTGGCCTCTTCTCAGTCCGTTTGCCTGGCCTAATAACTCCTTTCCCGGCCCAAGGTTGTGATGGCCACAACAGATGCCCTCCTTACTTGCGCGTATCTCTAACTTGAGTACGGCCCAAGTAAATTACCCGGCGTTGCCGTCGACGGTTATCTCTTCTCCCGAAAATCCGTCATCATTCCCTCTGCCACTTCTGTTTGCGTCGTTTCACTTCCTCCTTCTCAGAAGAAACCGTCTTCCTTTCACTCTATTCCCCCTTTTTTCTTCTTTACTCTTCTTTGTCCTTTCCATCATTTTTTGTCTCTTGTTTTTCCGAATGGCACACCCTACTCTTTCTCCCTGCTCCTCAAAGATCAAGAATATTGAAGAATCCTTTGCCGATTCGACTTCCATTCGTCTTACTGATGAAAGTTTCACCACTATCGGCCCCCTTGCCACCTCTTCGGAGGCCAACGCTTGTGTTTCTAAGTTTTTTGGGGATCAGAAACCATCCCTCTATTTTCGGATTATTTCTCTTCGAAGCTTTTTGCTAACCTTGGCACTTGGCCGACCGTAACCATCGAATACACCGATTGGTACAAACGGATGCAGCCCTTTTGTGAAGCGACTTGGAAGGCTGTTGGTGTTAACCGCCTGATTAAATTGAGTGCTCAATCGTTTCCCTCTGATTATGTGTTTCTGGAATGCTTCTGTAAACTATTTCTGCTTTCCGTGGGGTATGATGACCCCCACCATTCAAGGGTACTCTTGTGTTTCCCTTTGGCCTCTAAGATTGTTGCTAAGGATCATCTATCTCTTGCTGACTATTTTCTTGCTCACCTCTATGCTGGCATTTCGACTCAGGTGAAGGGCTGGGCGAATGGTCACTCGGACAGGTCCCGTGGCCCCCTTTGGTTTCTTCACCTATGGTTGGTGAAACTTTTGACAATTTCGTCAACAGGAGTATTTTTCTAAAATTTCCCAAGTTTGAATTTATTAAATGAAAAGAGTTATGGTTTGTGGGAAAGGGGTTTAAGAATATATTTATAGGTTGTCACGTTTTTATTACTCGTGTTAAGAAACTGTGCCCCCGAAAGCGCACGGTGTCAAAAATTGCAGTAATTTATAGTAAGACCGGATCGTTCACTGGAGGATGTGCGATAGAAGCAGGGCCCACGTCGTTTTACTAGATTTTCCACTCGTATTGCTCCAATTGGTTGAAAGGTGATTAATCATCTACTAACTGAATTTAAACTAAATTACGAAAGCATTTAAATCTATTCTACAAAGCATATGAATTCTATTCTAGAAAGCGGGTGAATTTATACTAGAAAGCAAGTAAAGTTGTTCTAAGAATGCAGTAATTACTATCTGTAGAAGCAATGAAAATTTACACTATGCTAGCTATGAAGCTGATTCACAGTTTGGACAGAAGGGACAGGAAGAAAAGAATAAAAGTTGGACAAGACTTGGATAAGGCATTATTAAACTTCCATTTTAATACACAGATCTTTGGTTGGGATAATCCTGTCAGACAGCTAATTCTCATGCTCTCAGTGTTGAGTTCCCTTTGATAGACAGGTACTTACAACATGAGTTTACATGTTCTTAAGACCACAGATTCTAAGATACCACAGATTTGTAACCGCCCTGGCCTGGGTATGTTACTTCATCTGTGGTGGATAAGCAACACCTGACAAATCATTTATTGACGTGCCAAGTACTACTATCATTCTCCCATGTCACACCCAAAGATTCTAATTAAGCCTGAACTATCCCTTAACTATCAATCCTAGTAGCAGTTACACAACTTTCAATACAACCGAGTGACCTCTAACGAAAGCGTTTAAAAGAAAGCGATAAAGAAAGAATTTAAAATCCTATCACTCGGAGGTTTGTGAAAGTCTGACCCTGGTAGTAAATGAAAGCCCGCAGTCAGAATGACCGGATGTGGATCAAGAATTCCGTAATCTCAGTGAACCGCTCGCAAGGTTCACTTCCCTTCGGGTGGTTATGAGATACAAACTAATGAAACAAACTAATAAATTAGTTCGTTCCGGATGCACTCACTCAGGACTCAAAAATAGGCTTTGGCAGAAGAGGATAGCAGTTGAAAGGAACTCAACCCTACCTTAGAAAATAACCAAGGCCCACACGTTATTCTTCTAGTACTATCTATTACACCTCATCTGAATCCAAGTGGACTCTGAGTCAGTGTAATATTTAATATAAGATTTCCAACATACAACAATTTTGGAAAATAAAGAATTTGAAAACCATTCCCTAAACAGGTACTAGACTCTCAATTAAAACACAGATCCTTTCAGTCTAGATGAGACCTAATCGCTGACTCTGCTTCTAATTTCCCAAAATCAACCCTTGACAGAATATGAACTAGTCATAACTGAGGAATTTATCCCTTACTCAGATCCGGATTTTATAAAGGAGTTTTTGTTGGAAATTTAGTATGCAATATCTTGTTTAAATCTAGACTTCTATTTTCCAAGGGAAGGATCCCAAAATATTATAGACCACATGATTACATAATAGTAGCATGCATACGGATATAATGAAGTGTAAAATGAATTGACCCAAAATATACTGGTGGGTCTAGACAGAAGATGAAACACAAACATGAAGTGGTTAGAGGACCAAAGTAATGGCAGAATAATCGGGTGGACTGCAAACATCTACTGTCCAATGTCCCAATTACTCGGATGGAGCGAATTTAGATAGCTTAAGCCCTATAATGGCGGTGTCAATGCCAGTTGGGCCTCCACTATCTGTGAATTCAGATAAAAAAAAACCTACATGCTTCTGTTCTGCAATGATCATTAGTCAGCAGTGACAGATGTTGACTAATTCACACTGCCGATTAGAATTCGGGTTTGGAAATTAAGATAAAGAAAAGAAAACTGTATCCGGATAGGAGTCAGCTGAGCAGCTATTATCCCGGATGAACGAACCGCCAAGGCTTCCACTGACTGCTATCCAGACCATGCAAAATAACACTTAGCAACTAATACCCAGAATACGAGCTAGTTTATCCGTGAGGAAATACCCGCCAACATTAGTCTGATGTATTCTTCACTAATTGTTACACACAATACAGAAAAGATAAGATGGAAATAAAATAAAAACAAGGCCTTGTATGAGAGACATTGGTTTCTCATGCAAGGTTATGGAGCTAATCCATAGTTGATGACCTAAATAATCCCTCCTACGATAATTGATTACAGTCAGCATTATCTGCTTAAGGCATCATGCTTTTGTTTATAGAAAAATGTTTTAATGACAATTGAACAAAGATCCTTTAATCATAACAATTAGTGATTTAATCATTGCTAATTACAATCATTAATCATTAATGACCAGAGGGTTCAATTAATTACGTGATGGAAATGGAGAATCAAAATTCCGGCAGCATAACGCCTTATATTACAATTCTGGGATATTACATCTTAATCCGTGGGATTAAGAGGTGAGTGCTTGCAATATAATAGAGGTTAAGAAATCAGAATTTTTAGGATTAAACAGAAGAGAGGTTTCTGTCGAGAAACCATAAATTGTGTCATAAGCCTAGACCCGCGACATGGGTACCTCGACAGGTTATCAGAAATTTGGCAGAGTTTCACCTTGTGTCGCTAAGCAAAAGTGTGTCGCGAGGCGTGGCCTCGCGACAGGAATCTAGCGACACAGGGTTTTCTGAGAATTTTCAAAGTATTTGGCTCCCAGTCGCTAGTCATGGAAATTGTGTCGCGAGGCGTGGCCTCGCGACAGGGTGTCTAGCGACTGGGTTTTCAAAATATTGATAAGGCAATAATTTCTGTCTCGGATTAAAAGTGTGTCGCGAACCGTGGGTCTGCGACAGGGGTGTTCCGCGACAGAGGCCATGCAGAAAAAATTGCAAGAGTTTGGTCCTCAGTCGCTAAGCAGGTGTTGTGTCGCGGACCGTGGGTCCGCGACAGGAGTGCCTCGCGACCGAGGGTTTCAAAATATTAAGACAGGTGTCCCTAGACACCCTTGTCGCGAAACAACCCTCCTGTCGCTAGACGTGGTCTCGCGACAGGAGGCGGTTGGCGACAAGGATGGTTCAGGACACCAGTCAGTAAAAGCAGAAATGAACAGTGGCATGCAAACAGCGTGATCTCACCCTATTTCAGATTAAAAAGCTGTTCAAATGCTAAAATAACCAAACACAATTTAAAATCTACAAGAACATGCTTGAACATAAATAAACTACTGGAACAGTATTTAAATAAAGCAAAATCCTAATCTAGGGTTTGATCATACACAAACATGCACCATTAACCAAAAAATAAGAACACAGTAAGCACTAAACAAGAAATAAGGGTCAAATGACCCAAAAGAGAAGGAAAACAGTAAATCCATGGGTTAATAACACCCATTTCATGTTTTTGGGACACATTTTCAGATTAACTTCCCATTTATTAGGTGGGTTTGTTAATCCTCATTAACTTGGGCATCACAAACCCTAAATCAAAAAAAATCCATAACCAAAAATAAAGCATGTGAACAGTGGCTACTTAAGCTATATAAAGGAAAAACAACATAAAAAAGAAACTAATCTAAGCTAAGCTAGTGCAAAAATTAAATAATACAAAAAAAGGAAAACTAACACTAAACTAAGAACTACCTAGAGACTTGATTCTGCCTTCAAGAATGGAAAATGTCTCACACTTCAGCACATAGGGATCACCACATATTTATAGAGGTGAAACCCTAGGCCCATGGGCCTTGATCTGAGGCCCAAGTCTGTCGCAAGGCTCACACACATCACAAGCATGTCGCGGCATCACGCGGTGTGGCGCGGAACTAGGTTGCATGTTGCAAGACTTCACGCCCTGTCTTGAGGCTCTCTGGACCAGGTCTTGATTCTGTGTCGCTAGCCATACTCCTGTCGCGAGGCCATGGATCGCGCCACAGGGCTAGCGACAGGAGTCTAGGGACAGTTTCTTCTTTATCATGCTGGTGTGGCGCGGAACCCTCCTGTGTCGCTGGACCATGGTTCGCGCCACGGGGCTAGCGACAGGATGTTCCAGGACTGGCCTTCTCTTCAGTTGGGTTGTGGTGTCGCTAGCCTGCCCCTAGTCGCGGGGCCATGCTTAGCGCCAGGATGCCAGTCTCGCGACTGGTTCGCCTTATTGGGCCTGATGGGCCGGAACATGTATTTTTGTTGGTTTTTCTTTCTTTTCCCATCTTTTTGTATTTTGTGGGCTTGTTTTATTCTTTTGCCCATCGTTTTCATTCCTTTTTCTTGTCTTTTTCTTTTTCTCCTGTTTTTGGATTTTTCTAACGTAAATGTGTAATAAAATTACATATTTATGCATTTTTCATACCAGCTCAATATTTTACAATTATGCATAAATCAGTCCAATTCAACTGCTTTCTTATTTAATATAAGACCGGAATGCGATCAAATGCCCGTTTTAGACACGGAAATGGATTGAAAATAAAGGTCATTTCTGGCCATTATCAGTTGGTTTGGCATTTCCGGGATGTTTCGGGTCTCGGATCTCGAGAGTCTATTAAGGAACCTCCTTCGGACAACAATCTCCTTGGGGTTTGTCTCCATGACATGACCATTACCCAATGGATTTGTTACTTCATGAATAGATTGCCTACTACTTCTTTCTCCGATTGTCCCTATACTGGTGCCCGTAACAGCTGGATTTCAGCCACTAACATTCCTCCCTTTGGTACACCGTTACAAAAATCAATTGCCCAGGTTTGGAATGCCTGTATTGTGCCTCGTTGTATCTTCGACTGTTCTTCGGCGATACCTTCCAGTAATTCTATTCTTTCTGAAGTTTACAATCCTCACCTGGTCAGCCGCCAGTTTGGCTTTGCCCAGGACGTTGTCCTTTCGTTGCATGGGATCCAGACAAGTATCAAAAGGAATACAAGGGAATCGGCCCGTCCAAAAGTCTTCAATCCTGCCGTGCTTGGGCCATCCGAATTCGTGACTTTGAAGTTCGTTCCTTCAACGTTAGTCCTGGCTTGTCGACTGAACGTTTCAACGATTGGTGGGGTAAAGTTTTACTTCATGCTCGCTTTTACACTGACTTACCTGCTCACCTCGTTGCCCATGGTTTTCCAGGTCTTATGATGTTCCTCTCTCTCCCTTTTTTTTTTTTTATATATATATTGAATCGTCTCCTGATCATTCTGGTTCTGCTTAGGAGGGTGAACTTTTAACTTCTTCATTCAGTGGGCTTCCCTTTTTAGTTTTGTTTTGTAGGGATTACAACTCAGAGGGGTATCTCTGTTCCTTTACCCCGTTCAACCGTCTCATCCTCCACGGGTATTCCTGCCTCTACCGGGCGAAAGCATACTGTTACCGACTCAAATAGATCTAATGATGAACCTGCTCCCAAAACTCGAAAACGATCGACTCGCTCTCCTCTCTCTGGGTCGGCTGCAACAGCCGATCAGGTATTTGCCGATCCTTGTCTATTTCTTTTTATGTTCCAATTATTCAGGTTACTTACTACTTTCACTGCAAACTTTCTTCTCTTTTTCTTTAGAATCGTCCGGCTCAAGATACGTCTGGGACTTTGGTTTCTCCTAGTTATTCGTCAGCCCCGGACGATATGCTTCGCCGATCTCCTAGCTCTTCCCGTTTGGGTTCGGACCCAATAGATGAGGTTGTTACTAATTCTCCTATTCCATCCCCTGGTTCCCTTCTCCATTCCTCCGTGTCATTCCACAAAGTTATTCCAAGGTCTACTCTGGACTTACTAGCTTGACTCCCATCATTTCTGTGATTACTTCTGTGATTATTAATCCTATTACCCAGCCATCTTCTAATCCTTCTGCTTCTTTTCCGAATTCGTCCTCTGTTGAAGAAACTCCCGTGTCTCCTTTTCCCAACAGGGAGGTTTTGAACGATTTCTTTTCCCCAATCACATCTCTTCCTTCGCCAAGTTTTCCTGCTAGTTTTGGGGACTGCTTGGACGAATTAGACCGCTTGGTTACCCTTTATCCGAATGTTCTTTCTGTTCAACCAAAACCTATTCTTTTGCTCATATCTCATATTCAACATGCTTTCCCCAAGGAACTTCTTTCTTCAAATTTAGAGGATTAGATCAAGGCTATGTCTACCTGTATCTTGTGTATGTATTTGGAGCTTCCCGGTATCCTTGCTACCCGACAACAACTTGAAGAAGAACAGGCCTCCCTCACTCTTTATCAGGAAAAATTCGATAAGCATTCTTCTGAATACTAGGGATACATGAGAAAATCGTCTGGGAATAATATCCTTAGGCGTCAATTTTCAGAAGATTTTGCTGCAACCCAGCTCGAAATTGATCCCCTCCAGCGTAAAGCACAGGATTTGCAGACTGCTTTGGCCAGGGTCGATGCTGATTCGGTTCGTTTAAAACACCTTGTTAAACAGCTTCTTAGAACTGCTCAGGTCCCGAAGGAGAAGCTTACTAGCCTTCGACGAGAGATGGGCTATCTTTATCTGAAGTCATCTTTTATTGAAGAAGCCATCAACGTCTTTCAAAGGTTGTGGCTGGATACTCGAGCAGTGGTACACCAGTTTCGTCCGGTTATAGCCGAATTGCGCTCTTCTTCGGGCGTCCATTCTGCCTTCGATCCTTCTAGTCGCCCCAATATTGACTCCTTCCTAGGACATGAGGTTTTAACTCCAACCAACCTTTCGTCGCACCATTCGTCAACTGGAGTTGGTATGTATTGATTCTGTCCCCTTTTTCTTTATCATTGAAATGTCTCGTCACTTTTCCTTTATCTCCAGTTAGTCTCCCTTTCCAGACACCCAATTCGACTTTCTGCGGGATACATCCGAACGTCTGCTGTCTTCTCATGCAGAGGAAGCTCATATTTCGGCCGAAGATGAAGCTCGAGCATTTCAAGCCTTTCAATCGTCGTTGAATCCAGCTACTGGCTCTAATCCTTTGGGTAGTCCTCTGGCATGGTAGCCCAATCCATGATCCAAATACCCGGAGGCCCATGTTCGGGGCAAAGAGCTAAGAAGTTTACGGAGCATGTGGCGGGACTACTAAGTACGCATTTTGAAGAGTGGGAGCTGACCAAGCCAACCTTCGGAGGAAGAAAATTCATCACATGGAAGCTGCCGGAGGGAGAAGGCTATGCAGAAAAACACTTAGCAGATTTCTGAGGAGTTCTGCTCGCTGCACGCCATGTTTTCTTCACATCGCGTGGGAATATCGCGAGGGAACATTGTGTTTGAATACTTAACGGAATTTTGAAGATAAAAGTGACGCGATCTTAGCGACATCCGCACGCGACGTTCAATAAGTTTTCCAAAGGAACATCGCGAGCATTTTGAAGCAAGTCTACGATTGTTGCAACACTGTCATTTTCACGCGTGCGACAGCTTTTCCAAGACGAAGCGAGCTGCGTAAATCTGTCACGCATGCAGAATCATATCTTGCTTCCATATCTTTTGTTATTTTATTTTATTTCCTTGTTTAAAATAGATTTAGTTTATCTAGCTAGTTTCCTTATTTGAGGAATTAGTTTCCTTATTTTGTGGGATTTATTCCCATAGCTGATAGGTTTACTTGGGGCCTATATATAGGTCCTCAATTAATCTTGTAAACAACTTTTGATTAATTTGATGAATACAGTTCTCTTTTTCAAAAGTCGATATTCCAAGTGTTCTTAAACTTTGTGTGTGTCAGTTGGAAAACTCACCTTGCAATCTTCGAAACTGGATTGCTCGACTTCATCCAAGGAGGATCATTGGAAGAGGAGGTGCGCTTATTCCCTCGAGGTTTAACTCCATCTCAATTCTCTTGATCAAATTGGTAGGTTTCGTCTATCTTTTATTTTATTTTCCGCGTTTTCGTCAAAGTCCTATTGTGTCTGGAATCCGATCCATGGCAGTATTATAAATTTGGTATTAGAGCCTTGATTCTAGTTCAATAGGTGTTTTCCAATTCATATAATTAAAAAATCCAAAAGTTTCTTCGTGTTCTTGAGTTCTTATTCACGCCAGAATTTTGTTTCAATTTTCTGGAATTGTTTCGTTCATTATTTGTCCAATCTGATTCGATATTTGGAATCCTTATGTCGAATACATAAATCTGCATATAAAGATCTTCCAAATCGGATAAGATTTGAGAAAGATATGCTTATTTGAAGATCCTGAACATATCTTTGCATACACATACGACTTTAAAAAGGATCCGTCTCTTTGATCCTTGTGCCAGCTTAACTTGAGCGTGTTTTCTGTTTATTTGGCCTCTGTGATTGAAAATCTTATACTTGTGATTGATTGTTCACTATTTTGGTTGAATTTATTGCTTGAAATTGTCTCAAGAGCGTACTGAGTGTTCTTGGTGTTCTTGTATTCATCCAAGTTCATCAAATCTTGTTGAGTATTCTTGAGAGATTATATTTGATCTTTGGGGGCTGATTACTGAGGGTGTTATCGGGAAATCAGTATACAAAAGTTTGTTACTGTGGGGACCAGTTTGCTACGGGATTCAGAGTTTGTTACAAGGGTTAAGTGTTTGTTACGGGTTTGTTACTGTGGGGACCAAGTTGATACAGCTCATCATAGTTGCTGAATTCTTTATTTTCCCCACGTCTCGCACTATAAATCTTATTCCAAAATCTTGGTTCCACAAAGCGTGCGTGCACCGAAAGAAAGATCTGAAATTCATCAAGTGTTCAGCAAACAAAGCGAGTCATCAAAGATGGCCGCTGAGAACTGTCTACTGATGGACAGAACTTCAATTGAACGAGTCATCAAAGAACCAGAATTTCCAGGTTACTGTTTCCTTGCACTTATTAAGCCTATTTCATTAAACTTAGGAACAGAAAAATCTTCGCCTAAAATTCCTGATACTTTTTGTAGGATGCTCGAAAAGAATCAGGATGTGTTTCCTGACGAGTTTCCGGAAGGACTACCACCTTTGAGAGGAATAGAGCATCAGATTGAATTTATGCCTGGAGCATCAATTCCGAATAGACCAGCATATAAGATGAATCCTGAAGAGACAGCTGAAATTCAACGCCAAGTTCAAGCATTGCTTGATAAGGATGGATCCGAGAAAGTTTATCACCCTGTGTTGTGCCTGTACTATTGATTCCAAAGAAGAATGGCGAATGCAGGATTTGTGTTGATTGCAGAGCTGTTAATGCAGTTACTGTGAAGTACCGCCATCCAATTCCTCGCCTTGATGACATGCTGGACGAGTTGAGCGGTGCCACGGTCTTCTCCAAGATCGACATGAAAAGTGGTTATCATCAAATACGAATGCAACCCGGAGATGAGTGGAAGACTGCCTTCAAAACAAAGTTTGGGTTATATGAGTGGCTGGTGATGCCGTTTGGACTTACGAATGCACCTTCTACATTCATGACGCTTAGGAATGAGACCCTCCGTCCTTACATAAATCGTTTTGTTGTTGTTTATTTTGATGATATTCTCATATATAGTACCAACGAAACTGATCATTTATCTCATGTGCAACGGGTCCTAGATAAGCTGAGGGAAGTAAAGCTTTATGCTAACTTGGAAAAGTGCACCTTCCATGTGGATGAGGTCATCTTCCTAGGATTTGTTGTGGGAAAAGGAAGGACTTAAAGTGGATCAATCAAAGATCAAGGCGATCACTGAATGGAAACCGCCAACTACAGTCTCAGAAGTTAGAAGTTTTCTAGGGTTGTGCGGGTTCTTCAGAAGGTTTGTGCCAAGCTTTAGTATTATTGCTGCACCACCTACATCTTTGTTGAAGAAGGATTTAAAGTGTAAATGGGGAACAAGCCGAACAAAAAGCATTTGATGAGTTGAAGTACAAACTGACCCATGCTCCAGTGTTAGCACTACCTGATTTTGAGAAGGTGTTTGAGTTAGAATGCGACGCATCTGGAACTGGAATGGGAGCAGTACTAATGCAGGATAAGAGACCGATTGCATATCATAGTGAGAAGTTTAATGGAGCTCAATTGAATTACTCTACTTATGACAAGGAGCTGTATGCAATCGTGAGGACCTTAAAGGTATGGCAACATTACCTAAGAGGTCGTGAGTTCATCATACATACTGATCATGCGACGTTAAAGCATATCAAAGTTCAAGGACAACTGAGTAAGAGGCATGATGGATGGAGCGCATTCCTTGAAACATTTCCTTATGTGATCAAGTATAAGAAGGGTAAGGACAATGTTGTTGCTGATGCATTATCAAGACGAGTAGCTTTAGCGGCACTTGCTACTACACATTTGGTGGGATGTGAACACATTCAAGCTCAGTATACAAGTGATCCGGATTTCAAAGAAGTGTTTGAGAAAACTGAGAAGCAGGCTTATAAGGAGTACTCCCGACTGAATGGATATCTCTACTATGGAAATCAACTGTGCATACCAAGAGGATCCATCAGAGAGCTGTTAATTAAAGAAGCACATGCTGGAGATATGATGGGACATTTTGGGAAGCATGCTACGATGGGAGTATTGAAAGAAAGGTTTTATTGGCCTGGGATGTCGAAACAGGTGGTTGATCTGATTACTAAGTGTCTTGTCTGTCTGAAGGCAAAGTCACAAGCGAAACCCCATGGACTATATCAGGCATTGCCGGCACCTGAAGGGCCATGGATTGACATCTCAATAGAATTTATCTTGGGATTACCAAGGACTGCTCGTGCTAAGGATTCGATATTTGTGGTTGTGGACCGATTCTCTAAAATGGCACACTTCATCCCCTGCACCAAGACAAATGATGCACATCATATTGCCAAGTTGTTCTTCAAGGAGGTGGCGAGATTGCATGGGATACCACGGACCATAGTATCTGACAGAGATACTAAATTTATGAGCTACTTTTGGAAGTCTTTTTGGCATGAGTTGTGTACGAAGTTGTTGTTTTCATCATCTTATCATCCGCAGACCGATGGGCAAACTGAGGCCATCAACCGAGTGTTAGGAAATTTATTGCGGATCATTATGTCTTCAAACTCTAAGAGGTGGGATGAAAGCCTACCCTACATTGAGTTTGCATACAACCGACATGTTCACAGTGCGACAGGTATGTCTCCTTTCGAGGTTGTATATGGATTTGTGCCACTAACTCCACTTGATTTGTTGCCACTGCCCCGCAGTGAGCGTTTTAATGTTAATGGCAGGGATAGAGCCAACGCTATAAAGAACTTACACAAGGACGTGCGTGAAAGTTTGATCAAGGTGGCTGAGCAATATGCCAAGTATTCCAATCGTGGAAGAAAGAGATTGTTGCTGAAACCAGGCGATTGGGTTTGGGTTCATATGAGGAAGGAGCGATTTCCTGCTCAATGCCATGGCAAATTATCCCCTCGGGGATGTGGTCCTTTTAAAGTCTTAGAACGAATAAATGATAATGCTTATAAGATAGACCTGCCTGATGAGTATAGTAATATTAGTGCTACTTTTAATGTTGCAGATCTATCATTGTTCGAAAGAGATGATGAGGATAAAGCAAATCGGCTGAAGGATCAACCTCTTCAAGGGGGAGGGGATGGCATGGTAGCCCAAGCCATGATCCAAATACCCAAAGGCCCATGTTCGAGGCAAAGAGCTAAGAAGTTTACGGAGCATGTGGCGGGACTACTAAGGACGCATGTTGAAGAGTGGGAGCTGACCAAGCCAACCTTCGGAGGAAGAACAATGATCACATGGAAGCTTCCGGAGGAAGAAGGCTATGCAGAAAAACACTTAGCAGATTTCTGAGGAGTTCCGCTCGCCGCACGCGATGTCTTTTCCACCGAACGCCATGTTTTCTTCACATCGCGTGGGAATATCGCGAGGGAACATTGTGTTTGAATACTTAGCGGAATTTTGAAGATAAAAGTGACGCGATCCTCGCGACATCCGCACGCGACGTTCAATAAGTTTTCCAAAGGAACATCGCGAGCATTTTGAAGCAAGTCTACGATTGTTGCAACACTGTCATTTTCACGCGCGCGATAGCTTTTCCAAGACGAAGCGAGCTGCGTAAATCTGTCATGCATGCAGAATCATATCTTGCTTCCATATCTTTTGTTATTTTATTTTATTTCCTTGTTTAAAATATATTTAGTATATCTAGCTAGTTTCCTTATTTGAGGAATTAGTTTCCTTATTTTGTGGGATTTATTCCCATAGCTGATAGGTTTACTTGGGGCCTATATATAGGTCCTCAATTACTCTTGTAAACAACTTTTGATTAATTTGATGAATACAATTCTCTTTTTCAAAAGTCGATATTCCGAATGTTCTTAAACTTTGTGTGTTTCAGTTGACTCACCTTGCAATCTTCGAAACTGGATTTCTCGACTTCATCCAAGGAGGATCATTGGAAGAGGAGGTGCGCTTATTCCCTCGAGGTTTAACTCCATCTCAATTCTCTTGATCAAATTGGTAGGTTTCGTCTATCTTTTATTTTATTTTTCGCGTTTTCGTCAAAGTCCTATTGTGTCTGGAATCCGATCCATGGCAGTATTATAAATTTGGTATCAGAGCCTTGATTCTAGTTCAATAGGTGTTTTCCAATTCATATAAATAAAAAATCCAAAAGTTTCTTCGTGTTCTTGAGTTCTTATTCACGCCAGAATTTTGTTTCAATTTTCTGGAATTGTTTCATTCATTATTTGTCCAATCTGATTTGATATTTGGAATCCTTATTTCGAATACATAAATCTGCATATAAAGATCTTCCAAATCGGATAAGATTTGAGAAAGATATGCTTTTTTGAAGATCTTGAACATATCTTTGCATACACATACGATTTTAAAAAGGATCCGCCTCTTTGATCCTTGTGCCAGCTTGACTTGAGCGTGTTTTCTGTTTATTTGGCCTCTGTGATTGAAAATCTTATACTTGTGATTGATTGTTCACTGTTTTGGTTGAATTTATTGCTTGAAATTGTCTCAAGAGCATACTGAGTGTTCTTGGTGTTCTTGATATATTCATCCAAGTTCATCAAATCTTGTTGAGTATTCTTGAGAGATTATATTTGATGAGAGATTATATTTGATCTTTGGGGGCTGATTACTGAGGGTGTTATCGGGAAATCAGTATACAAAAGTTTGTTACGGGGTTCAGAGTTTGTTACAAGGGTTAAGTGTTTGTTACGGGTTTGTTACTGTGGGGACCAAGTTGATACAGCTCATCATAGTTGCTGAATTATTTATTTTCCCCACGTCTCGCACTATAAATCTTATTCCAATATCTTGTTCCACAAAGCGTGCGTGCACCGAAAGAAAGATCTGAAATTCATCAAGTGTTCAGCAAACAAAGCGTGTTCAGCTTAGTTAAAAAAAAAGAAAAAAAGAAGAAGATAAAAAGAAAAGAAAAAGTGGATATATATAGCTAGCATTCGCCCTATCAAAGTGATACCTAGCTGTTGAAAGCCACAAGTGAAAAAAAAAAAGAAAGAAAAGGAAAAGCTGATCGTGCTTATATAATTCATATCATCTACTTTCTATATCTTTGGGGAATTGGGAGTCGAGTGTTGGTGAGTCATGATAATGGCCAGAAATGACCATTATTTTCAATCCATTTCCGTGTCTGAAACGGGCATTTGATCGCATTCCGGTCTTATAATAAATAAGAAAGCAGTTGAATTGGACTGATTTATGCATAATTGTAAAAATATTGAGCTGGTATGAAAAATGCATAAATATGTAATTTTATTACATATTTATGTTAGAAAGATCCAAAAACATGAGAAAAAGAAAAGAAAAGAAAAAGGAAACAAAAAGATGGGCAAAAGAATAAAACAAGCCCACAAAATATAAAAAGATGGGAAAAGATAGAAAAGCCCACAAAAAGAACAACTTCGGCCCATCTGGCCCATTCAGCTCAGTCTGGGAACATCCGGTCGAGGAACCCCGGTCGAGGACCATGGTTCCGCGACACAGGAGGGATTAGCGACCCAGCATGCGACATAAAGAAGAGACCAGTCTGGGAACATCCGGTCGAGGAACCCCGGTCGAGGACCATGGTTCCGCGACACGACCAAGGTTCCGCGCCACCAACACCTTGGAGGCCAAGCCACGCCCCAGTCGAGGAACCCCGGTTGCGGTCCATGCATTAGCGACACGGACATGGATAGCGACACAGACGCACCAATAGAGACACAAGACCCAGTCGAGAAGCCTTGCCACATGCAGCCCTGTCCCGCGACACAAGGTGATTCCGCGACAAAGTTGTGATGTGTGTGATGTCTTGAGACACAGTGGGCCTCAGATCAAGCCCATGGGCCTAGGGTTCCACTTCTATAAATATGAGGAGACCCCCATGAGCTCAGGGTTAGAAAAATTCATTCCCTTGAAGACACAGTTGGAGAATCCCTCTCTAGGTAGTTCTTAGTTTAGGTTTATTTTCATTTTTTTGTATTATTTAATTTGAGCCATAGTTTAGCTTAGTTTAGTTTAAGTTTATGTTATTTTCTGTTTAAGTAGCATAGGTAGCCACTGTTCACAGTTTTATTTCTGTTGTTAAGCTTGATTTAGGGTTTGTATTACCCAAATGATGGGTATTAACAAACCCCATTAATAAAATGGGAAAATATTCACCAAGTTGTGTCCCAAAACCATGAAATGGGTCTCACAACCCATGGATTTACTGCTTTCCTTTTCATTTATAGGTCATTTGACCTTTGGTTCCTCTATTTATGCTTCCTGTTCTCATTTTCTTGGATAATGTTTCATGTTCACATGTGATCAACCCTAGATTAGGTTTTGCTTTATTTTAAATTCTGTTTTGGGGAGATTTAATTCTGTTCCAGCATGTTCTAGGTAGATTTAAATTTTTGTTTGGTTATTTTGGGTTAGAACCACTTTTTGATCTGAAATAGGGTAAGATCACACTGTTTGCATGCTGCTGTTCAACTTTGCTTTTACTGACTTGGGTCCTGAACCACCCATGTCGCTAACGACTCCTGTCGCTAAACCACGTTTACCGACAGGAGGCTGTTCCGCGACATGGATGTCTAAGGACACTTGTCTTCTTAATTCGAAAACCCTTGGTCGCTAAACACCCTGTCGCGGACCCACGGTCCTCGACTCAACCTTGCTTAGCGACCAGGAACCAAATTCTTGTTATTATCCTCTGCATGGCTCCTGTCGCAGAACACCCTTGTCGCGGACCCATGGTCCGCGACTCAACTTTTATTCCGAGACAGGAAATTATGCCTTGTATTAATTTTGAAACCCCAGTCGCTAGACATCCTGTCGCGGAGCCATGCTCCGAGACACAATTCCAGGTTAGCGACTGGGAACCAAAACACAGAAATTTCTAAGAGCAATCTTGTGTCACTAAACTCCTGTCACGGACCCACGGTGAGCGACACAACTTTTGCTTAGTGACACAAGGTGAAACTCTGCCCAAATTTCTGAAAACCTGTCAAGACACCCATGTCGCGGGCCTAGGCTCATGACACAATTTATGGTATCTCGACAGGATTCTCTCCTCTATTTAACCCCAAAAATTCTGATCTTCTATCCTCCATTATATTGCAAAAACTCACATCTGAATCCCACGGATTAAAGATGTAATACCCTAGAATTGCAATATAAGGCGTTATGCTGCCAAAATTCTGATTCTCCATTTCCCATCTGTTAATTAATTGAACCCTCTAGTCATTAATGATTGATGATTCTAATTAGCAATAATTAAATCACTAATTGTTGTGATTAAAGGACCTTTGTTCAATTGTCATTAAAACATTTTTCTATAAACAAAATCATGATGCCTTAAACATATAATCCGGACTGTAATTAATTATGGTAGGAGGGATTATTTAAGCCATCAATTATGGATTGATTCCATAACCTTGCATGAGAAACCAATGTCTCTCATGCAAGCTCTTCTCTTTATTTCATTTAATTTTGTCTTTTGCGTATTGTGTGCAACAATTAGTAAAGGATACATCAGACTAATGTTGGCAGGTATTCCCTCACGGATAACTAGCTCGTATTCTGGGTATTAGTTACAAAGTGTTATTTTGCATGGTCTGGATGGCAGTCAGTGGAAGCCTTGGCGGTTCGTTCATCCGGGACTATAATAGCTGCTCAACTGATTCCCATCCAGATACAGTTTTATTTTATTTATCTTAATTTCAAAACACAAATTCCAATCTGTAATAAAACTCTGCTAATGTCTGTCAACATTAGCTGATAAGTACTGCAGAGAGGAAGCATGTAGGTTTTTCCCTGAATTCACAGACAGTAAGGGCCCAACTGGTAGTGACACTGCCATTTTAGGGTTTCACCTGTCTAAATTCATTTCATCCGAGTAATTGGGAAATTGGACAGTAGATGTTTACAGTCCACCCGATTATTCTGCCATTACTTTTGGTCTCCTGACCACTTCATATCTGTGTTTCACCTTCTGTCTAGACCCGCATTTATATTTTGGGTCAATTAATTTTACACTTCCATATATCCTTATGCATGATAATATTATGTACTATTGTGGTCTAAAATATTTTGGGATCCTTCCCATGGACAACAGAAATCTAGATCTTAAACAGATATTGCATATTAAATTTCCGATAAAAACTCCTTTATAAAATCCGGATCTGAGTAAGGGATAAATTCTTCAGTTATGACTAATTCATATTCTATCAAGGATTGATCTTGGGAAATTAGAAGCAGAGTCAGCGATTAGGTCTCATCTAGACTGAAAGGATCTGTGTTTTAATTGAGAGTCTAGTACCTGTTTAGGGAATGGTTTTCAAATTCATTATTTTCCAAAATTGCTGATTGTTGGGAATCTGAAATTAGATATTGCACCGAGATGGGGTCCACTTGGATTCAAATACAGTGTAGTAAATAATCTTAGAGGAACATCATCCAGGCCTTGGTTATTTTCTAAGATAGGGTTGAGTTTTCTTTCAACTGCTATCCTCTTTTGCCAAAGCCTACTTTTGAGTCCTGAGTGAGTGCATCCGGAACGAACTAATTTATTAGTTCGTTTCATTAGTTTGTATCTGATAACCACCCGGAAGGAAGTGAACACTACGAGCGGTTCACCAAGATCCGGGATTTCTTGATCCATACCCCTTCATTATGATGGGGAGCTGTCTTTTACTACCAGGGTCAGACCTTCAAAACCTCCGAGTGATAGGTTTTAAATGCTTTCTCTACTGCTTTCTTTACTGCCTTCTTTAAATGCTTTCGTTAGAGGTCACTCGGTTGTATTGAGAGTTGCGTAACTGTTACTAGGATTGATAGTTAAGGGATAGTTCAGGGCTTAATTAGAATCTTTGGGTGTGACATGGGAGAATGATAGTAGTACTTGGCATTTCAATAAATGATTTGTCAGGTGTTGCTCAACCACCACAGATGAAATAACATACTCTGGCCGGGGTAGTTACAACTCTGTGGTATCTTAGAATTTGCGGTCTTAAGAACATGTAAACTCATGCTGTAAGTACCTGTCTGTTAAAGGGAACACTGTACTGAGAGCATGAGAATTAGCAATTTGATAGGATTATCCCAAACAAAGATCTGTGTATAAAAATGGAAGTTTAATATTGCCTTATCTAAATCTTGTCCAAAATTTCATTCTTTTCCTCCTGTCTCTTCTATCTACATTGTGACTCTTCTATCTACATTGTGATTCAGCTTCATAGCTAGCATAGTGTAAATTTTCACTGCTTTCATAGATAGTATTCATCGCATTTTTAGATTAACTTTACCCGCTTTCTAGAATAGACTTATTGGCTTTGTAGAATAGATTTAAATGCTTTTGTAGTTTAATTGAAATTCATGTTAGTAGATGTTAACCAATTTTCAAACCCATTGGAGCAATACGAATGGAAAATCTAGTAGAACGACGTGGGCCCTGCTTCCATCGCATATCCTCCAGTGAACGATCCGGTCTTACTATAAATTACTGCAATTTTTGACACCGTGCGCTTTCGGGCCACAGTTTCTTAGCACGAGTAATAAAAACGTGACAACCTATAAATATATCCCTAATCCCAACTCCGCAATCATAAATGATTTTCAATTAAATAAAAATCAAGACCGGGGTTTTATTATTTCGAAAATACTCGTGTGGGAAATTGTCAAAAGCTTCATGGCGCCGTTGCCGGGGAGGATGCAGCGCCGTTTTATTAGAGAATTACATTCCTCATTGCTCCTAGTTAGCTTATACATATAAATATAAATATTCACCCCGAAACCGATTCTAACCTGGGGAATATGCAGGTACCGTCATTATTGAAGCCGTTGTTCTATGCAAAGGAGGAAGCAGACGCCAGCCGAAATCCCGTATAATGCAGAAATAGAGAAGACAGCTCGACGTCTTAGGGCGGAGACTAAACGAAGACGGGAACGGGAAAGACAGGCACTACTTTCACCAAGCACCAGTAGCGACATCTCTGATATGGCCAACCCTGACCTTCCCCAAATCATCCCACCCAATCCAACACTTCACAACATCAAGGAAGACCCCGATGATGCTGATAACGATGATTTGGATGATCCCTCTCCTCATATCATACAAGGAGGCGGGAACCCACCAAACATTGAACAGCAACACTTCGAGGCACGTCCTCCCAACCCGAACCCCCAAAACCCACCAAATAACCAAAACCACCAAAACTTCCAGAACCAGCAAAATTAGCAGGACCAGAATCCTCATCAGAATCCCCCAAACCCTAATGACTTCAATGATCCGAGGAACTACTATATGCATCAGAACTACTACCCACAACAGTATCAAGGAGGAGTTGAGAACAATCAACAAGCAGCAGCCGCTGATTACATGCAGCCAATCTTGGAGCCATATTTGAACATTCCTGGACAAGCTCCATTCTTGGCCAGGAATTTCGAATTAAAGCCGGCCCTCATCAATCTTGTTCAGAGCAACCAGTTCGTAGGGGCAAGTCATGAAGATCCCCATGATCATCTGCAGACTTTCCTAGAATTGTGTGATACTATCAAGAACCAGAATGTATCTGCTAACACCATTCGATTAAGACTGTTTCCTTTCTCTTTGACTAGCGGAGCACGAACATGGTACAAATCACTGCCCGTGAATCAGAAGTCTACATGGGAGGACGTGATCAGAAATTTCCTGACAAAGTACTTCCCGGAATCCAAGGTGGATGAATGCCGCTCTAAGATTGCGGAATTCAAGATGAAGCCAGACGAGTCCCTGTATGATGCAAAGGAACGGTTCTTCAACTTGCTCAGGAAATGCCCCCAGCATGGTTTCCATGAATGGGAGAAATTGAGAAAGTTTTATAGCGGTTTGACCCCAGCATGGAAGAACATGCTTGATGTTGCCGGCGGTCAACACCTGCTATACATTCCCATGGATCAAGCTTGGGCCAAGATTGAAGCAATGAGTGTAAACAGATCTGTTCTTACTGATGATGTTAATTCCCCTCCCCCTCGTGGTTTATGTGCTGTAGGTACAACAGAGAGATCAGATATTGAAAAGCTGCAAGAGCAGGTGGCAGCATTGTCTGTTAATCAGGGAGCTTGGGAGCTCCACTCAAGGGCAGCAAACAGATGTAATCTGTGGACTGTGCCAAGGTGCTCACGCAACTGACACATGCGAACAGATTACAGCTGAAAGCTGTAACTTTGCAGGGGCTTTCCCAAACAGACACCCAAACTTGTCATACTCAAACAACAATGCCCTTAATTCCCACCTCTTGAACAAGCCACAACAGCAGCAATTCAATCCTCAGCAGAACCAAGGATTCAGTCAGAACAGGGGACAGAACTTTCAAAACCCAGGTTTCCAACCTCAGATCCAACAGAGGCCTCCTCAAAATTTCCAACAGCCTACCCAGAACTTCCAAAATTTTCAGCCCCAAAACTTCCAGCCTCAATTCATCCCGAACCAAGGCCAATGGAACCAAAACCAGAATCAGAATCAAAATCAAAAGCTCCCTTCAAGGCTGGAGAATTTGATGACTGATTTTATCACTAGCCAGAAGGAGATTAACACTCAGCTGCAGGCTTCCATCAGAAATGTGGAGACCCAAGTTACTCAAATGGCTAATGAAATGCAGAAAAGGCATAAAGGGACATTGCCAAGCACTGCGGAAAAGAATCCGCAATGCAAAGCAATAACCTTGAAATCTGGGAAGACACTGGCTGGACCAAAAGGAGCGGATGCTGGAAACACTCATGAGGAAGATGATGATCCTGTTGACAATGCTGATGAGGAAGCCATGGATAAACAAAAGGAAGCCGAACAGCAGACCGACGCTGCAAAAAGAACGACAGAAACAGAAAACGGTAATGGTGAAGGTACAACCTCTAACCAACTGCCACCAAAACATGATAACAAAAACAAGTTCATGCCTAGGGTTCCTTACCCGGCTAGACTTAAAAATAAGCAACAAGATCTGAAGTTTGAAAAATTTCTGAAAAGACTGCGGGAAGTTGAGATTACCATTCCTTTGATAGAAATGATCTCTGAAATGCCAGTCTATGCTAAGTTCTTGAAAGAAATGATTTCAGGAAAGAGACAGGTTGAGCAGGACGAATTAGTGGTACTCAATAGCACTTGTAGTGCTATCATTCAGAAGAAGCTGCCGGAAAAGAAAGAGGATCCCGGATGCTATACAGTGCCGATTCGGATTGGCCAGAACAACGCCGGAAAAGGACTGTGTGACCTCGGTTCCAGCATTAATGTTATGCCATTAACCATGGTTAAACGTCTTAAGCTTGGAGTAGTTGAACCAGTCAAAATGAGGCTCCAGCTCGCAGATAGGTCAATTACAAAGCCAATCGGGATCTTGAAAGATGTGATAATCAAAGCAGGCAGTACTCCGTTCCCAGTAGATTTCATCATTATGGACATCGAGGAGGACTCCGACATGCCTCTCATCTTAGGCAGGCCGTTCTTGGCCACAGGTGGAGCACTAATTGATGCTAAATCCGGAAGGGTGACAATCCGCGTTGATGGGGATGAAGTCATTTTCGACATGGAGCAACTGCAGAAATTTCCGAACGACAGTTCTTATTTTTCTTTTGATGATGTAATAGTTAGGAAAGAGCTAGACTCTGGAAACAATGATGAAATGATGCTGTATGAACCTTCAAAGCAGGTACTGAAGCCTGCTGGTGCTGAGCCAAAGGAACAGTGCAGCGCCGTCCAATTTGAGGATCCCGAGTCCGGGGACCTTGAAGCATATGACGGCGCTGATTTCACTGCACAGGGGAATGATGGCACCGAAGAGGAAGAAGAGGATCCTGTACTGATGCAGGGTCCCGAAGGTAAACCTGATCTCCCACCACCCAATTCTCGCAAATTACTCCCTTCCGTTGAATGCCCACCAGAGCTTGAACTTAAAACATTACCCGATCATCTCAAGTACGCGTTTCTCGCAGAACATAAAAAATTACGTGTTATTGTTTCGGCTAAGCTCTCCCAAGAGCAAGAAAATGCTCTGGTGGTCGTTCTTAAAAAACATGTACATGCAATAGGTTGGACCATTTCTGATATAAAAGGAATAAGCCCTTCTATTTGCATGCACAAGATTTTAATGGAAGAAGAGTATAAACCCTCTCGTCAGCCTCAGAGGCGTTTGAACCCCCTCATGCAAGAAGTGGTAAGAAAGGAGGTTATCAAGCTCTTAGATGCTGGTATAATCTATCCTATTTCTGACAGCAAATGGGTTAGCCCAGTGCAGGTCATGCCAAAACGAGGAGGGATGTGCATAACCAAGAATGAGCAAGGAGAAGAGGTCGCGACCAGGCCAGTAACCGGATGGAGAGTTTGTATTGACTACCGGAAGCTGAATGAGGCCACCCGCAAGGACCATTTTCCATTGCCTTTTATTGATCAAATGCTTAAGAGGTTGGCAGGGAGAGAATTTTATTGCTTTTTGGATGGTTATTGGGGTATAATCAGATTGTTATTTCAAGCGAAGACCATGAAAAAACAACTTTTACTTGCCCTTATGGCACTTTTGCCTAGAGGCGCATGCCATTTGGTCTTTGCAATGCACCAGCTACTTTTCAAAGATGCATGATGTCTATATTCTCTGAATTTATCGAAAAATGCATTGAGGTCTTCATGGATGACTTCTCTGTATATGGAGATACGTTTGATGAATGTTTGACTAATCTTGCCAAGATTTTAAAGGGTGTGAAGACACTAACCTGGTTTTAAATTGGGAAAAGTGCCATTTTATGGTCACTGAGGGCATAGTGTTAGGTCATCGCATTTCTCGTGCAGGCATTGAAGTTGATCCAGCCAAAGTTTCCATCATTTCCAATCTCCCTCTCCCTAACTCGATCAAATCAGTTAGGAGCTTCTTAGGGCATGCCGGTTTTTACCGGAGATTCATTAAGGATTTCTCTAAAATTGCCAAGCCGCTCACTAATCTGCTTTGTAAAGAAAATCCCTCCTTAATAAATGAAGCATGTGTCCAAGCCTTTGACACACTCAAGAAGATGTTGGTTTCTGCACCGATAGTGCAACCACCCGATTGGTCAATACCTTTCTAGGTAATGTGTGATTCCAGTGGTCTCGCCGTAGGCGCAGTTCTTGGACAACATAAGGATGGGAGACACTGCGTAATTCATTACGCAAGTCATGCCCTGAATGAAGCCCAAATTAACTACACC